>AP025065.1:28629777-28703344 GCA_036186865.1 Eustoma russellianum
AAAAAAAAAAAAAAAAAAAAAAGCTCTACAATAGACAGTTGCAATGAAATCTCATACACACACAAGCACACAAAAGGAAACTGGGACTTTATTTTTAAGAAAAGGAAATGTAATTGAAAAGACAAAATACAGGAAGATCTCACAAATAATGGTGAGAACAGAACTCCTATTCTAACAGATTTTGAGGTTTCAATTTTATTTAGTTAGATAGTTGAATTGATACTGAAATTCTAGCAGCTTTCTCAATTCGGATTAGAAGGCAATGTTGACGCGTGAATGTGGCAATATCACTCTCTGCGTTTGCCATATCTATCAATTTTCTGCTTCAAATTAACAAAAGCAGCAAAAGGCAGCAGAGTGCTTCCTAGCTCCCACAATGGCATGTGCCTGGAGGTCTTGCCTTATATCACTGCAGTGACTCTTTTCATTACGTGAACCTATAATGTTATTGATGCAAGCTGACACGGGTAGGATCCACTCTTCCACCTCCAACAACTTTTCCACAAGGGGTTAGGCACAAAGAAGTAAACTTCTCCTTGCTTCCGTTGTGTCGAAATCGCTGGCTTAAGCAATACCTTAGATTCAAGTGTGCGTTTGTAGGCAAACCTTCGATAGGCCCTCCTAGACGGTCACTTCAACCCTTGGCAATCACCCTCAATTTGCTCAAGATTGAGAGATATTAGCCTTGATTTTTAGTGCAAAATCAAGAAAACAAGGTTCCATCCTTTTGGGAGAGAAAACCAAAACTCAAATTTGATTGAATAAAAATGTCGTTGTTGTTCCCCTGTGGCCAGCGGCCAATACTAAATAAAAAGGCTGAAATTTTAGCCTAAAACAATCAAAAAGAAAGATAAACTCTATCCTAAAAATTCTATCAAAAGTTTGAAATGAGATAAATTACTAAGTCCCTAAAAACTATCTTGAAAATGACGTTTTTCTTGTCTCTCTGAGGTCAGCCGATTGTTTTCATTAATTTGATGACTTTGGGGATCAATTTTGATGTTTGGATAAGCTTGGAGATATCTTCAAAAGGTGGTTGAGACTTTATCTTGAATTATCTTGCATTTGACTTCCAAAATTCCTTTGAATTATCTTTCAAAAATTTCTCCATCTTTATCTTCCTTTGGCCGTATCAATCCCTCCTTCCTGAAAAAGATTCGTCCCGAATCTTAGCGGGTATGCCATGAGGGATAAAGGTCCTGCAACAAAGATACAAGACACATATGTATGCACCCTTTCATCCTAAGATGTTTAGGGTGTATAAGTAATGCAATGACAACACATGTACTTAGCAACTCACAAAAACTGATTTGATCATACATCCTCAATAAGTAAGTTCTCTTCTTCACATGTTTTGGATGCATTAGGATCTGATTTTCAAATTTCAATATAACCAACAAAAGCTCATAGTTAGCATGCATTTGATTCTCACACAAGGTCAGCACATGAATGTCATATGATGTATCATGATGTAGTGACAAGAATGGCATGTTTGAAGTTGTGAGAAGTATACTTCGAAGCTTTGATTCCTTTATATCGGATTGTGTACTAAGTGGTATAAACTCCTCTTTTTCATACAAATCAGTTTCATACTCATGAATGAACATAGGATTGTCATATACAATGTTATATGAATGCAATTCAGGTGTTTCAAATAACGTGGAATCATGTTCGTTACATTCAAATAAGGAATTGCTGAAAACATGACAATAATGCTTTTCTAAGTTATCATGCTTAAGTTCGCTATCATCACTTGAAAGCTCACTTAAGACATCACTTGAATAATCATTTATGGCATATGAATCAGGAGACAATGAATTACTTATGCATGGAAACTCATGAGATAAATCAGTTTGTATGGCATCTACGTCATGCTTAACATTATCAATGCATTCTAGCTCATCACAAAAGGTAGGAGTAGTAACATCTAAATTATGCAAATCAGAATGGGTTACATGCAAATCAAGCTCAACTACTTTATTATTGTCATTAACGTTCAGTTCATTAGAAGTAGGGTTAGATTCATGTAAATTTTCGATTTGTTCAGCTTGTAATGCAAGTAACATTGAATGACATTTTTTTAAGATGTGGTATGTTTCGTCAGAACGTTTTTGCATCCCTTCTAGGATTTGATCAGTGGTACGCCACATTGTGAACCTGCAAAACAGAAACAACAAAGAAAACAATATACCAAAAACAAGGGTAAATGGAAATAGAAATTTGTGCACTCGTCTAACTTTCTTTTTTTCTCTCTTACCACCTTGT
The DNA here is from genome assembly GCA_036186865.1 of Eustoma russellianum. NCBI lineage: Eukaryota > Viridiplantae > Streptophyta > Magnoliopsida > Gentianales > Gentianaceae > Eustoma > Eustoma russellianum. Next base: position 28,632,043 of record AP025065.1, read on the forward strand.
TTCTTGATCAATCTGAGGCTAATAAATGTCAAAGAGAGCAATAAAGATAGGTGAATGCCAAGTCTCTTATAATATACCCGATACCGCGATTCAGTATACAGTTTTAAACCCGAACTTGTCCAAATCGAATCCAACCCACAATGAATCAAAACCAGCTGTGTTGACTGAAATTTGGAGGTCCAAATGACGTCAAAACAGTCCAAAATCAGCGGCTGGACTGTGGTGAAAACAGCCCTCAAATCGCGATGACAACGCCCAAAATTGGTCCAATTTCCTCTCAACTTGTTGCTATACTAATGCAGCAAATTCCAGCATCTAAAAACGCCTCAAAACAGTAGAAAAACAGCTCCAAAACAGTAGAAATCAGCAGCAAAAACAGCAGTTAAACCGGGTGTCAAAACTCGCATTTGCACCAAAAAGGATATCAAATCTCACCAAAATAGACTCCAACGATTGGGACACCAACTTGAACAATTTAACTACGATTCAATGAAGAAATGAAACCAAAAATGATGTAAAAGGCTGAATCAAAGAAGGACTAGGGGTTGCCGTGGGCAATCTTTAGTCAATTTTGATCCTATGTACTTAAAATCACAAAATGGCTCAAATGCATACAAAAATCAAATATTCAAGTGGGAAGCAATGTATATGGGTCAGATTATGGCTATAAAACTGAGTGGGCGGGCTGTTTTTGGTGAGTTTCGCAAGAACATTCAATATGGCCACAATGGTGTAATAAAGGTCCATTGGTTTTCCTTTTGCTTTTGATTTTCTTTCTTCACTTTTCTGCCATTTTTCTGTCTTTTTTTTTTTGTTTTCAGATTCTGTTTTTTTTTTCTTTTTTCTTTTTTTTTCCAGGGGGCAAAATCGTAATTTTACACTTTTACCCTCAAAATTCTGTTTTTGGGCAGAGTGTAGAATTGAACTCCGTGATCACCGTGGTACCTTCAATTTCAAGAAACACCCTTGGATTAATGAGAATTTGGCCAAAAAAACAAAAATTAGGGTTAGGCAAAATTAGGGTTTTGGCCTAATTTGGGGATTTTGATGAATTGAAGTAGGGATTTTGGTTTGAGGAGTCAATTGGGGCTGTTTATGAGGTGTTTAGATGATTTTTGGTTGCTGATGAATTTTGGCTTTGGGGGGGGGGTAGGTGCGGCCAGTAGGGGTGGGGGTAGGGTAGGTGCCGCCTGTGGGGGTTGGCTGTTTCTTCTTTTTTTTTTTTTTTTTTTTTTGGGGTCAAATGGGCTGAATGCTGAAAGTTGATACTTGAACAAAGATCAATGTATGAATTCAGTCACAATATGAAATCAAGCCACATAAAAATCAAAATCAACCAATAGCTTCGGTAGCAACAAGATTGAATATGACTAGGTGGCTTTTTGGATAATGTAGGCAAATATGTGTGATGCTGAATTCAAATTCCTAATCAACGATCCTAAATGCTCAAGTTGTCAAAGAAAAAAATGCAATCTTTTTTTTTTTTTTTTTTTGAATAAGATGATTATAATCGTGAATCAAGTAACAAGAAAAGAACCAAAAGATATGAACTTTTGAAAATGGCTGACTTTTGATTTTATTTTATTTTTGATGACTTTCGGCTGAATTTTTTTTTTTTTTTGATGAATTTTTTCGGCCTTTTTTTTTTCTGAATAACGATGAAAAAAAAAGGATGAGAATTTCAGATTGAAGAAAAATTTAAAAAAATGCAGGATAGTTGGTGGAATTGAGTGACCTGGGTCTCTGATACCAAATTGATGCAAGCTGACACGGGTAGGATCCACTCTTCCACCTCCAACAACTTTTCCACAAGGGGTTAGGCACAAAGAAGTAAACTTCTCCTTGCTTCCGTTGTGTCGAAATCGCTGGCTTAAGCAATACCTTAGATTCAAGTGTGCGTTTGTAGGCAAACCTTCGATAGGCCCTCCTAGACGGTCACTTCAACCCTTGGCAATCACCCTCAATTTGCTCAAGATTGAGAGATATTAGCCTTGATTTTTAGTGCAAAATCAAGAAAACAAGGTTCCATCCTTTTGGGAGAGAAAACCAAAACTCAAATTTGATTGAATAAAAATGTCGTTGTTGTTCCCCTGTGGCCAGCGGCCAATACTAAATAAAAAGGCTGAAATTTTAGCCTAAAACAATCAAAAAGAAAGATAAACTCTATCCTAAAAATTCTATCAAAAGTTTGAAATGAGATAAATTACTAAGTCCCTAAAAACTATCTTGAAAATGACGTTTTTCTTGTCTCTCTGAGGTCAGCCGATTGTTTTCATTAATTTGATGACTTTGGGGATCAATTTTGATGTTTGGATAAGCTTGGAGATATCTTCAAAAGGTGGTTGAGACTTTATCTTGAATTATCTTGCATTTGACTTCCAAAATTCCTTTGAATTATCTTTCAAAAATTTCTCCATCTTTATCTTCCTTTGGCCGTATCAGTTATGCTTTAAGAGAAAAAGCAAAGGGGAAAAAAGAACGAGAAATTAGTTACGGGAGAGCAAAGCTATATAGCACAGTCTGGGATGCGATTATAGTTATGATTTTAAGCAATATCAAGTCCTTTCGACTAAACGAAAACTTGACATAAACCATGATTTATGTCATCTTTTGGATTGTAACAATTTGCTATTCTGTCCCATTTTACTCGATACAAAAGCTATCATTAATGAAAGTTTACAATATGCAATCTGGTACACGTATTGATCCTTAAAGTGAACTCTTTAATATTATTGGTTGGTTTACATCCATTACATCATCATCTTACACAATCTTATCTTTCTACACTGTGGAAAGGTAGGGGAAAAAATGCTTTTGAAGTTTTAGAGGGACATAAGCTTGAATTTAAGATAAGTGGCTAGAGTCAAATTCACTAATTTAACAATTTGACATTGCTTTTAACCAGCGTAAATGATACCGTGACCAACCAACTTTACATGCTTAAAAAAACTTGGCCAACCTCAAAGTGAACTTAAACAATACACCTTGCACGATTTGGGAGAAATGTTAAATTTTCTGAAAACTTTTCTCGACTGTTTTGTGTCTTGAAAGCTATTTACTGGTAAATCTCCTTGATCCTACTTTAGTTACAGAGATTGAGGGACAGACCAGGCCAAGGATTGGCATGCACCAACAGACAAAATTGTAGCCACAGACGAGCAGTACCCATTTTAAGACAAGATCACAGGAAAACTTCTAAAATTCACAAAACGAAAGGCTGAACAATCATGACTTCTTTTCACATTCACAGCAACTGAACGCTTTTCCCACCTAATATGCGCTACCCCAGTAACTACATTCCAACATAATTAAGCATCCAAAAATTCTCCTGCACATTTCAAGTTTAACATGCAGAGATCAAGCTCATAGCAGCTAAAGTTCTGCACACTGCTTCAATATATTGAGAAGTGCATTTCAACAATATAAAACTTTATTTTACATGCCTTAATTCTCTAGCATTTACCAAGTACAAAACTCTCTATATATCATCAAGAGTTTGTTTTCTTTTTGAAAGCAAGAATTTGTTCTCTTTTTATAAGTAATAATTTGTTCTATTTAACACCTTATTTTCACCACAGAGCTCGACAATTCTAACAAATTATAATTGAAATCCTAGTTTGACAGTTTAGACCCCTGACATTTCTTGCAAGTGCAACAAGAGTTATAGGTTGATTTCACGGTCTAGCTTCCATGAAACAGAGTTGACATCTGTCATTACATAAACTGTCATCAGTGAGAAGTTGAATCACAGTGGCACTTAGATAGCATAGGATAGAAAGAATTCTCATATCACCTTTGTGCTGATCACTGTGAAGAAAAAAGAGCAGTTGAGGAAACGACATTCATGAATAAACTTCCCAGTTCTACTATAAGACACCAAATTTTGTGATTGAAGATATCTTTTTAGTAACTGTATAAACTATCTGACAATCTATATTAAAGACAACCTACTATTAGGCAGAAGGTCTGCAGGAAATAATAATGATAACCTATGGAACGTTTCACGCCCAAAAGCCATTGAAGCATGCTTGCAACTGCAAACAAAGTCCACATAAGGATGCTGGAATATGCATATTACCAAGGAGAACGACGCTTTTTTCCATCCAAATGCAAGATTATCAACAGAAGGGGCAAGATGACAGCTTTAACTATCAAATAAGCAGGACCATAGGAATAACAGTGAAAGGTCAGGAAACAATACAGGGACTATTTCCTTCAATCCAGTAACTGCTTTCATGCCATTGTCAAGATAAATATGAACCAATTCACCTGAAAAAAGATGGAAGATTTGGAAACAGAAGGGTAATTCTGTCGATATCTTGGTTTATGATGTATTCGAGCTTTTTCTGGTTGCAAACAGATCATCCTTCTCAGATTTAGGTCATCAATTAAAATAACACCATGCCTACCAGAAATTGCTATGACTCATTGCAATCTGAGCACAAACAAGGCAGCAGATTTCACCTCTTAATCAAACTACAAAATTTTATTGTTACGGACAGATGTTCTTCTTCATATTGGTTTCTTATCGTCTCTACTTCTTCCCACTGGACTTTTAGAATTACTGGACAAGTATTTCCTTTATGATTGTCTATTACTTCTTTGAACGATCCTTTATCAACTGGCCCATCCATAACTTCTCATTTCCTAGTGAAACCACTTTTTCTTTTGACCCTTTATCGAACTCGCAAATAGCCATATCAAGGGTCATGCTAAGCTTTTCTACACCAAAACCACTAAAATTGATTTCTTCCTTCCTCTAGCATAAATGCTGGCAACCAGGTGAACCCTGGATAAGGTAAACCAAAAGCCCAAAATACAGAACCACACTTCAGAAAAGCATGTTAATCCCAGCATGTAAATCAGAATACATTCGGTCAAGAGCTATCTATTTCCCAGTACTACTCCTCATAGTCCAACTAATCAAACAGTTCTGCAGGAACTGGGAAACAAGTAAGGCGAGTATGAACGGATATAAATCAGACGAATCACTAGACTTGAACTCATTTCCCCCAACTAGGAAAATACAATCCATGGCTGTCTACATCCTAAAGACGTGGAGATCAGGAAATCTTACGAACCTTCCAAAATAAAACCCCAGATCTTTTTTTTCTTGCAAGTATAAAACCCCAGGTCAAATAAAAAAGCACAAACTTTGTTCCACCAAATGGGGCAAAAGCATCAAAACTTGCCTGAAACATCTCTCTCTTGAGATGCAGACGCGGTCTTCTTGCTGGAAGCTGGTTTCTTCTTCGAACCCATTCCGTAAATCTTCTTATTTACGATCTTTCAAGTATCCTTCCTTCTTTTCCCCACCACATAATGCAAAAATACCTTGAATTGAATCACAGAGATACAGCAAGATAAGACGAAAAGTAAAAAAATAAAACAAGAATTGTATTTAATGAAAAAGATTCGATCTTTAAGGGAGATCCAATGCTGGAGAATCTGAATTTTGAAGAAAAACCTACGGGGTTCTGTATTTATGGGTGTGAGTTGTTTATGGCTTCGTTATTTCCGAGTAAACTCTTCTATAAAACGACCAATAACACAGGTCTCCTGCTTGTAATAATATCTCATGAAATCTGGAGGAAGAAGTATATTTGCATTGTTTCCAATTTGTGGAATTTAATGTAATTACTATTTTTTTGGGATTAATGCCAAAAACCTCCTGAATTTGCGGTGTCTGTCGATAACTCTCTATTAATCAAAAACCTCAAAAAAAAAAAAAAAAAAAACCCTCTACAAATGGGACTAACGCGACTCTCGATGGATTACGTCTAAAGTGTAAAAATAGGGATAGGTCCCTTCACCAAGAAGGGTGCGGTGACGCGTGACCGCGCGACACGTGGCGGTATAAGGTGGTGAGGTTAAAAATACGCGCCTAATTGCGTCTGAGTATATGTATTTATTATTTTTATAACATGAAATGACAAAAGTACTATTTTATTTGGAAAATAAAGTTCATGCCTTTCTTTACTCTACCGGGTGCCCAACCGCCGCCGACGCTGTCATACTTCTCCACCCAGAATTACATATCCACCGTCTTCTCTCCAGCCACCTACAAGATCTCTCGGCCCCTCCTCCGTAAAGCCATTCGCGCCACCATAGTCCCTTGCCTATCTGAGAATTCAAACTCTCTATTGGTGACTAAGTCGAAGACCAGGAATAATTGGTAACTTTGTTAGCACTTTCGTGTAGATATAGTTAATCGTCAGAGATAATGTTTTTAAAACCTTGATTGGATAAATGATGTTAGAAATCTAACCTCGTGTAGATGTAGTTAGTCGTCGGAGATAATGTTTCCAAAATCTTGATTGGATAAATGATGTTAGAAATCCAAAGATCCTGTTCCGGAGAAAATCCAATTTAAGTATAGACAAAATAGTAGGTTAACAGTATAATATGCCTCAAGGTTTTCACCCGGCTAAATTGGTGGCTCTTAGTGATGTTTGGAGTTACAGGCTTTAGTCTTTCTTTTGGCCGATCCCTTTTTTCCTTGTCAAAGGATTACTTCCCGTTTATGCATTTGGGACGACTAATACATGGTGAGGAGTTATGAGACGATGATACATATTACTTCGTTGGTTGGCCTCGTCTGTATGGTCGTCATATAATGCCACGTGTCACAATGCATGACTAAAATTGCTCGCTGGCAAATGTCTACTCAAGCGTCTGGGGTCGAGCTAAACCCATATACTGATGTGCTCTTTAACATTAAAATATGTCATTAGACGAAATTAAATGTCATATCATCTCTAAAAATAATAAATTATATGTCTAGTGGGGGTAGTCATCTGCAGTAATATTCAATAAAAAAGGCATACCCTTCGATTAAAATGGTCGGGATATCAAGTTTTCCATCTGAGTAATTAAGTTCGAAACTCGTTATGTGCAAAAAAAAAAAAAAAAAAAACTAATTAAACAAATAAGACAATTTTAGAGTGTTCATATGGAATAACATTGTTTATATTGATAGAACTATCATATTATATAGGACTGTCTTGCATCGTTCATCAAGTGCATTATTTGATGATTGCTAAATTAGAGAAATGGTCCATTGTATATGAAAACAAATCTGACCGACCTTAGATGATAACAAACAAAAATTGGAATTTGTATCATAATTGAGTTAAGACGTTCTTTTCACTTCGTTAACTTCTGCTCTTTTTGTGGAAGTTAAGAAAGAGTACATGACACCTACATTTTGCCATAATTGATCAAAAAGGGCAAAAGCATCTCTCCTTTTTTGTTAACAAGTCACATGTAAGGAAGTCATTTCTATTTTTTTAAGGACTGAAAAATTAGATTTTATATAGTAATTGCTCTAACTTTAGTCACTTATTTTGGTTATGATTCTGATGGGTTCTCCTCATGTAGTCACTTTTCATGAATTGTGACTGGTCGGCTCCTAATTTCCAAATAATATTATAAAAACAAGCTTCTTGATCCAATCTTTGCGATTGAGATCTCCTGACTCCAGTGGGGCGGTAACAAAGGACCGCCCGTGGTAGTCCGGAGGTGGCGAGGTTGAATAAAAGTCACCTCCACCCAGCCTCACTATCCTCTCCTGCTGCCACGTGTCAGGCAGTCGCGAGAGGGGTAAGAGAACCGACGGTCAAGGATCCGTACCCCAATCTTTGAAGGAAGGAATATAGGCAAGAGCAGCTTTGTGAAAAAGTTTATCTTCCTTCATTTATGATTCTTTTTCCACTCTTAGAGATACGTTTGGTACGAAAACAAAGAAGTTTGGATGTGCCCACAGCTCAACTATTTCTGGATGGGCAGATTTGTAATAAGATGTAAGATTAAAGTCCTGCAACTTACAGTGTAAGGCAACATATTCAGAGTCCAATGAGAGGTCTTGATGGTGAAATCAGTGTAAGACAACATATTCAGAGTCCAATGAGAGGTCTTGATGGTGAAATCTTTGTAACCTGTGGGCACTATGTCTATCTCTTAACGGACCGTTGAATACCTGATTTTACATCTTCTTATCTGTTTCGTCGGGTCAGGGTGTGGGGTCATTGGAGTTGGAGAACAGACAAGAAGTTCGGATGTTCCTCCAACCTTTTTCTTTTTCTCTAATTCTTTTTTTTTTCTTTTCTTTCGGGATGATAGTATTACTTTTGGCCCTTATTATCTATTCCTATTGGTCATCCTTTTCTCTCATCTTTCAATGAATATTTATGGATCTAGATTCTTTACACGTTTATCAAGAAAAGGATCACCCTTTTGTTGGGACTGTCAAGAACTTGGTGATTGGATTTAAGGTCATATTATTCCTCCGTTAATGAAACGAGAAGGTCCTAGTGAACAAGGGATGAGATCACCTCACTCCAAATCCCTCATCTCATGCGTCATCGTGTGACACGTGGCAGCAGGAGTTGGTGGCGAGACTAGATGAGGGTGACTCGCATCTAGCCTCACCACCCACCCCTGTTGCCACGTATCGTGCGATGGCATATGTGGTGAGGGATTTGAGGTGATGAGATCCTAACCCAGTGACTAATCTAACACCTTGACATAGTCATCTTTTAGCATAACAAAACATTAGAGTATACGAATATTTGAAGAAAAAATAGACTCTATTTGTCCCGACCCATGTCCTAAAACAACGGTATCCACATTTATTATGTTAACCAAAATTCTTAAATTCTTATTCAACCAAAATTTGAACAAAAAAATAATGATACGATGCATCAGATATCACATTTATTTATAAAAAAAAGTCTGAAAAGTAAGAAAGCATCTATGTGACAATTAGCATGAGGCAGACAGACTGGTAAAGAACTTCTAGGGAAGAGAAACAATTGTAAAATAAAGATTCATATAAACAAAATTAATAAGACATATACCTAAAAGACATGTAACATTCCAAAAGCTCTCAGTTCTATATATGAGAATATCAAACAATTTGACTCTAGACATAACTTAGAGTATTGCTTTAAAAAGATACAGAGTTCGATTCTAAATGCATACGCAACGCGTGTTGTCTGTGCCGAATGTGCAGTTTGCGGTAGACACCTAGTGTGAGCTCCTTGTGTATGACTTCACAAGTCTAAAAGATCGATGAACTCTGATTTACATCCTCTACAATGCTTTTTGGAGTTAGAACGATAAAGACCCGTGTCATAAATTTGGCCTTTGCTCCAAAGAATATCAAACAATTCTTTCAATTGATTAATTACGAGTAAACGTGTGATGTTGATCGTGCCATGAGACAAAGATAATCTCGTGGCTTATTTCCGAAAAGGGTTTAGTAGACAATTAACTTTATATTATATAAAATTATCTTGCACTTGGCTTAAAATGTAATTTTCCTACTGCCGATTGTATCATATTAAGTACTTTTCCAGATTGCTTAAACAAAACCATTTTCCTAGAAAATATAACGTTAACTGTCTGCTGTCGTGGTGATGTGATGATAGGAGAAAATATCTACTGTAAACAAACATGGATAAAAACATATTATAAAGCATAACAAACTTTTCCATTTCTAACAGAGTCAAGTACACATTTTTTTTGATTTTGTAATATGATTGAATAAAACAAAATGAATCACTGAATTTGATGCACTTCTTATATCGTGAAGTAGCAGTTGATCGACACAGCTTGACGCAATTTTCATTATGGGTTATCCGGAAACAACCTCTGTGTGTTTCTAACATATGAGTATGGTTGCGTATATCCGACCCTCCATACCTCGCCATAGACGGAAGTCTATAAGATAATGTGGTATTATTATTGTTGTTGTTGAAAGGGTTATATACATGAACATCTGATCCAAATTAAGCACACATATGTTTTAGATATGAACTGTATTCAGTATTTAAAAAAAAAAAGAAATTCCCACCCAGTTTGGACCATTTTAATTCCTTTGTTTTATAGGAAGACTACAGTTATTGAAACTTGGGTTTAGTGAGACCCATATCCACTCAAAACCTTAAGGCAATGGGTGGTGGAACCTCGTCCTCATATAAGCCATGCATTTTTTCTCCCACCCGCCTTCACGTGGCAACGTGGCTTGACTTACACACGTGCCTTACAACCCGCCCCCAATCACAAACCACAAGCCAAGCATGAACATCTGGACTTAGGTGATGGGCCAGGCAAGGATGAGTCCACATTGACATGAACATCTGGACTTAGGTGATGGGCCAGGCAAGGGGTGAGTCCACATTTTATAACCTTCTCTGTTACCATATTGAAACTTGGGCTTACATGAGGTGAGGCTCATATCCACTCAAAACCTTAAGGCAATGGGTGGTAGAACCTCATCCTCATATAAGCCATGCATTTTTTCCCAAATTAGCCAATATGAGATTCTCAACAACAGTGGTGCAAACAAGCAAAACTGCATTTTTTAAATTGAGTTTTAACTGACCCGGTCTTTATACACGAGACAATACGCAATCACTCTTTTAACAATGAGGGTGAGTATGTATCGGGATATGATCCCCTGACCGCAAAGGTGGTGCAGTGACGCGTGACCGTCCGACACGTGGCAGCAAGGGGGGTAGTGAGGCTATATGAGGGTTCCACTTGTCGGACGGTCACAAAAGAGGTGAAGAAAGTGGGGGTTAGGAGATCCCAACCCGTATGTATCATACATGGTGCATGATAATCTTTTCGTATTAAAAATATTATCACAGTTTCATTCAGTTTGGCTTTCTTAAGAAACCTAGTAGAAATTTACTCCCTCATCTTCTCTTATTCGTCATTTTAACCAAGGACATAAAGCCTTCCTCTCCTAAGAGTTTATTTCTCTCCTAAATGTTTGCTAAGACATAGGCTTTTATCATCTCCATTTCTGAGGTTACTGATATGGTAAAACAATGCAGATGGAATGACCAATTGCGTAAAAGATAACCAAGTCTAGTGTCCACTTCCGTCGTCCTTTTTTTCTTCTTCTTCTTCTTTTTTTTTAAAAAAAATTATATTCAGCATGCTTAAGAGAAGCGTTATTGAGCAAGTTACATGCTTTGACTATTTTGGTATGTTTTCATTATTTTTATGTATTTTTTTTTATTATGTATCTTTTCTTTTTTAAGCGTTATTATATGTTTATGTATATATGTATAGAATCATAAGCAAACAAATACATATAAACACACATACAAAAAAATATAAAATAAATGCATTGAACACTTGGAAACCATAAAAAAGAAAAAGAGTAGTAAACAAAATATACATTAAAAAAATTCGAAACACAAAATAGAACAACTTCGAGTGCACCAAAAACCCCTTTTTCCTAGCTAGTATATTTTTCTAGTGTATTTCCTTTCTGAAAAATGCATACCCCCGAAATCGAGAGGTAGTTACTTTAAGAGTAAATTTACGTATGGTGGCGCTTAAGTAATTAAATTGAACAAAGAATAGCTACTAGAATGAGATCTGTCCATATCTTATTGTTATTCAATAAAGATAGCGGTCCAAAGACATTGCTCAGTTGGTATTCGAGTTAAGACATTACTTCAGAAAGTCATAAGTTGGAACCAAGACACGGGCAGCGTGGGTGCAATACTGCTGTCTGGACCAGTAATGGCGAAACTATTGTATCTGGCCCTATTGGGTTAGAGGATTGCTGACCCATTTTGCAGTAGATACCTTGCAGTGGGTCTTTGTCAAAGTCTTGGCAACCTAAAAAGCCGCTGAGTTTCTGATTTACCTCATTCACGAAGTTCTTTCGGGACGCAGCGTATTAGCCCTTTTGCTACCGCATAAAGATAGCAACTATAATGACTCACCAGCTGTTCATACTATTCTAAAGTTTGCATTTAAATTATCCATAGTTAGAAAAGCTACTATGAGTAATATTTAATGCAAAAGTGGAAGTTCATGTGGAAATGCCAGATGGGATTTCCTACGACCAAGGAGAGAATCAGGTCCTTACTCTTTTTTCCTTTTTTTTTTGTTGTTGGGGGGGTGGGGGGTGGGGGGAGAGAGGCATAAAGAAGCTGAGCACCTGAAGCCTCCTTTGTATATATGCACCATTCTTTTCTTCTGAACAATATAAGCCAACCAGATCAGAAGAACATCTTACTGATTTGCACTACAAAGCCTTACACATTCCAAAATCAACACCACCAAAAATATACTCTCTTTCAACAACTATAGTTTCCTTTCCATCACCATTAGGTGAAGTTTATAAACAAGCACATTGCATTATTCTTTAACCATACCTCATAGACCACATTACTCTTGTTTATTTTTCTATTTTTTCGTGCTAAAAGTGTCTCAAAATGCTAATGTGTATGCATGTTCTTGGACAGAGATGATGGAGAAGATGTTGAGTATGGTCTGCGTAAATGATCCAGAGAAACCAAAACAGTACAAGATCAAAGGGACAGCAGTTCTGATGAAGAAGAATGTTTTGGATCTGAATGATACTGGTGCTTCTTTGCTTGATCGAGTTTACGAGCTCTTTGGCAGACATATCTCCATACATCTCATCAGTTCTGTCCGCAGCAATCCAGGTAGTCTTGATCCATACTTTTACCAGCTTGTCTTTTGTTGAAACTTGGGTTACATGAGGTGAGGCTCATATCCACTCAAAACCTTAAAGCAATGGGGTGGAATCTCATCCTCATATAAGCCATGCATTTTTTTTTCCTCAAATTAGCCAATGTGGGATTCTCAACACCCGCCCTCACGTGGCAACGTGGCTTGATATACACACGCGCCTGACAACCCGCCCTCAATCACAAACCACACAAGCCAGCCATGAACATCTGGACTTAGGTGAGGGGAAACATTAAGTGGCCAACCATGGCCAGGCAAGGGGTGAGTCCACATCTTAAACCTGCTCTGATACCATGTTGAAACTTGGGCTTACATGAGGTGAGGTCCATATCCACTCAAAACCTTAAGGCAATGGGTGGTGGAACCTCATCCTCATATAAGCCATGCATTTTTTCTCAAATTAGCCAATGTGGGATTCTTAACATCTTTCAAACTAATTGCTAATGCAACATGGCACATATATCTATTAGTGTCATCTATGCAGTACATACAGAGATGGAGTCTCATTGAAAGCAAACTCTCTATCATTTGGGATGGATGTGTTGTTTGTCTGCCAACCTCCTCATACCCTAGCGATAGCTTTTGCTGTCATTGGGATATACTGGGTGTGTGTTGTTGTTGTTGCTGCTAACGCGACATGGCTTGTTTTGTCATAACATGAGCCTTGACTTAAATCAGACATTCTAAAGGAATTGTAGTAATGATTTCACTCAGACATTTTCTGAAAGAATGCTGGTTATTCTTCTCTGTTTTCCTGCTGCAAGAGTATAACTGAGTTGGAACTTGAAGAACATAAAAAGTGTGCATAATTAAATCAAACATTTTTTGCAGGAGATAAACTGAGAGGGAAGTTAGGAAAAGCTGCAAGCTTGGAGAAATGGGCTTCAATGCCAACATCAATATCAGCACAGGATGCTTCATTTCAGATTAAATTTGAGTGGGATGAAACAATGGGAGCTCCAGGTGCATTTATTATCAAGAATTATCACCACACGCAGATATACCTCAAGACAGTAACCTTACATAATGTTCCTGGACATGGCAGACTCCAGTTTGTGTGCAATTCTTGGGTTTATCCCACACATCGTTACAAGTATAATCGTGTGTTCTTCGTTAACAAGGTACTCACTGCAAACCACCAAAATAGAAAAAAAAAAACGCACGGAGAAATAGGGTAAAAATGTAGTTCATTTGAATTTACATGTATGTTGAAACTTAGGCTTACATGAGGTGAGATCCATATACACTCAAAACCTTAAGGCAATAAGTGGTGTTATCTCATCCGCATATAACCCATGTATTTTATCTCAATTGTCTGATGTGATACAATATTCTCAACACCCGCCTTCACGTGGCAACGTAGCTTGGCATATGCACGCGCCAACTTCTGGAGTTGGATGAGGGGAGAAAATAAATGGCCAATCATGGGCCAGGATGGCATACACACGCGTTTTAAAACCCGCCCTCAATCACAAACCACAAGCCAACTTATGGAGTTGGATGAGGGGAGAAAATAAATGGTCAATCATGGGGGTGTGAGTCCACATTTTAAACTCGCTCTGCTACCATGTTGAAACTTGGTCTTACATGAAATGAGGCCTATATCCACTCAAAACCTTAAGGCAGTGGGTGGTGGTACCTCATCCTCATATAACCCATGTATTTTATCTCGAATTGTCCGACGTGGGACAATATTCTCAACATATTTATATACTAAAATTGGTATTCACTGTCCATTCATTCAGGACTAAGTGATTTCCAAATCTTTCATTTTATCAAATAAGGAGAAACTTTCATTTGATTTATAAACTCATATAGTACAAGTGGATAAACTTTCATGTGATTTCATAGAGACAATGAGCAGAAACTAACAGGCATATTCATACCATACCAGACATACCTCCCATGTGATACACCAGAGCCCCTACGGCGTTATAGGGAAGAAGAACTCATCAATCTTCGAGGAAATGGATATGGTGTGCTTAAAGAATGGGATAGAGTCTATGACTACGAGTACTACAATGACTTGGGAGCCCCAGAAAAGGGAGAAAATTATGCAAGACCAGTCCTTGGTGGCTCCCAGGAATATCCATACCCAAGAAGAGGTCGAACAGGTCGTCCACCAAATAAGAAAGGTTAGCATCATACACACACACACACGTGTGTGTGTGTATGCACATATATGCCTAAGACAATATGCAACATGCTGCATAGAGTTTCAGAACATGATCTTAATCAAAATACAGATGATGCTCTGTTTTAATGAATTTACTATTTTGTTTTATTTCATTAATATGTTTCCATTTCCAATAGAGTCAAGGACATACTCTTCTTTGACTTTGGAATATGATGGGATAAAGCAAAATGACTCACTAAATTGGCCGCACTTCTAATATTGTGAAGTAGCAGTTGATCGACATAACTTGACGCATCATTATGGATCATCGAGAGACAACGTGTTTGTAACACATGGATATGGTTGCGTACATCCGATCCCCCCATACCCCGCCATAGGCGGGAGCCTCTAAGGCAATGGGGTAATGTTGTTGTTGTTTTATTTCATCAATAGACTCATTAAATTGGCTGCGCTTGATATTGTGAAGCAGTAGTTGATCGACACAACTTGACACAATTTCGTTATGGGTCATTAGGAAACGACCTCTGTGTATTTATACCACATGAGTATGGTTGCGTACATCCGACCTCCATACCCCGCCATAGACGGGAGCCTCTAAGGCAATGGGGGTAATGTTGTTGTTGTTGTTAGTGTTTTATTTCATCAGTAGCATGCTAGTAAAATTTCTTTGTGCTATGACAGATCCCAATACAGAAAGCCGATTGCCACTACTAAATCTAAACATTTATGTACCCCGGGATGAACGGTTCAGCCACGTCAAATTTTCAGACTTTCTTGCATATGCTTTCAAGTCTCTTGGTCAGGTGCTGATCCCAGAGATTGCATCCCTATTTGACAAAACCCCAAATGAGTTTGACTCTTTCCAAGATGTACTCAACGTCTATGATAACGGTTTCAATTTACCCAAAAATCCGGCAATGAACAAACTGAGAGAATGTGTTCCTTGGGAGCTGCTTAGACAACTAATGAGGTCTGATGGTGAACGGTTACTGAAATTCCCAATGCCTGATGTGATCAAAGGTGATTTATCTGCTTTCCTGAGAGGACCTCACTTTTATATCATATACTAGAATGATATGTTACATAAAATGAACAATATTCACATGAAAATTCATGCAAATTTTGGATAAACAGAGGATAAATCTGCCTGGAGGACTGATGAAGAGTTCGCAAGAGAAATGCTGGCTGGACTCAATCCAGTTGTCATCCAACGCCTCCAGGTAAACTACACTGTCTAAGAGTACGAACTGAGTGCTTCTTCTGGTTTATATATAATCACATCTTTTAATCACCAGGAGTTTCCACCGAGAAGCAAGTTAAATCCTTTTCTTTACGGAAATCAACACAGCTCAATCAGAAAGGAGCAAATTGAGAAAAACATGAATGGCCTGACTGTGGAGAAAGTACGTTATCTCTTCTTTATGTGATATAACTTTAAACAACAACAACATTACACCATTGCCTTAGAAGCTCTCGTCTATGGCGGGGCATGAAGAGGTCGGATGTACGCAACCGTACCCATGTGTTAGAAACACATAGAGGTTGTTTCCCGATGACCCATAATGAAAATTGTGTGTCATTCAATTGATACTTCACAATATAAGAAGCGCAACCAATTTAGTGAGTCATTTTGCTTTATTTCATCATATTCTAAAGTCAAGGAAGGATGTGTCCTTAACTCCATTGAAAATGGAAAAATGATAAGATCTTACTCTTTACATTGAAAGTGCAGGCAATGAAGCAAAGCAAGATGTTCATATTAGACCACCATGATGCATTGATGCCATACCTTCGACGCATTAACACAACAAAGACAAAAACCTATGCTAGCAGAACAGTCCTTTTACTACAAGATGATGGTACATTGAAGCCACTGGCAATTGAGTTAAGCTTACCACATCCACAAGGAGATGCACATGGTTCCACCAGCCAAGTCTTCACCCCAGCTGAGCACGGCGCTGAAGGGCTGATATGGCAGCTTGCAAAAGCTTATGCAGCTGTAAATGATTCTGGCTATCATCAACTGATCAGTCACTGGTGGGCTTATTCTTGCAGCACAAGATCCAAATTCATGAATAAAATTTAGCTAAATACCTTATTTATTGTACATTTACTTGTAGGTTGAGAACTCATGCAGCGATAGAGCCATTTATAATCGCAACAAATAGGCAATTGAGTGTCCTTCATCCAATTTATAAGCTACTGCATCCCCACTTCCGCGATACAATGAACATAAATGCATTGGCCAGGCATATCCTCATCAATGCTGGTGGAATACTTGAGCTAACAGTATTCCCAACTAGATACTCGATGGAGATGTCTTCCGCCATATATAAGGATTGGGTGTTCACAGAACAGGCACTTCCAGCTGATCTGCTCAAAAGGTCAGTCCATAAACCACTTTGCTTAAGATTAGCACCATAACGTTCTATTATTCTTATGACTAGATTAACACTAGAGCTTGTTTTTTCAGAGGAATGGCAGTCCCTGACTCGAGTGAACCCCACGGACTCAGGCTCCTAATAGAAGATTATCCATATGCAGTTGATGGACTTGACATTTGGTCAGCAATTGAAGATTGGGTCAAGGAATATTGTTCATTTTATTATCGAAACGACAGTGTTGTAAAAGATGATTATGAACTACAATCATGGTGGACGGAGCTCAAGAATGTCGGTCATGGAGACTTAAAAGACAAGCCATGGTGGCCTACAATGCAAACATGTGATGAACTTGTTCAAACATGCACAATCATCATATGGACAGCCTCTGCTCTCCATGCAGCTGTAAATTTTGGACAATATCCTTATGCAGGCTACCTCCCTAACCGGCCAAGTACAAGCCGTAGGTTCATGCCAGAACCAGGCACCCCTGAGTATGCTGAACTAGAGATAAATCCAGAAGTGGCATTCTTGAAAACCATTACCCCTCAATTCCAGACCCTTTTGGGCATAGCCCTGATCGAGATACTATCGCGACATTCCTCAGAAGAAATTTATCTCGGGCAGACAGAAAATCCTGAGTGGACTTCTGATCATCTACCACAAGAAGCTTTTAAGAGGTTTAGTGAAAAACTGATGGAAATTGAGAGACAAATTATGAAAAGAAACTCGGACAAGACATTGAGAAATCGATATGGGCCTGTAAATGTGCATTATACATTGCTATATCCTAACACTTCTGACTACAGCAAGGCTGGAGGACTTACAGGCAAGGGAATACCCAACAGTGTATCTATTTAAGTTAAGGCATGAGGCATTGGAGCTCCCTGAAAAGCTATTCAATTGCAGACACTGAATTGTCAAGATCATAAGTAGATAGACCAAAATTTTTGGGTTCTAGAAAAGCTCTTGAGAATTCTTCATTACAAATTGTTACACGGTTTCTTTAATTTATATGATAGTTGTGTTCATCCTCTAGATTGTTTCCTAATCTTCATGTTGAATGACAAAAAATTTGTTTAAATTACCGAATGTTTTATGGCATATGGTGGTGTATAGGGATCAAGAAAGACAAATTACCCAAATGAAGAAATCAAAACAGCAATGGAAGAACTAGCCTCACCTTGAGATCCACGCATATTATGCCAAAATTCTGCCCGTTGATTTCTTCTTTTAAGAAATAAGAAGACACGTATACTGTCATCTCGATGACACTGTTGAAATTGTTTTTATTTTTCTGAAAATTTTTAAGATAAGAAGCAATTGAATTTCCAAACAAAAAAAAAGAAAAAAAAAATTGAATTTAGTGATATAAAAATTATAGTACGTAAGGGTGTATGTTCTTGTGTAAAACCAATATTTTAGCAAACGAAATCTGTCATTTCTCTTATTCGGTTTCGTCAATTTATAGAGTACAAATTGATCTTCTCTATATCAATCAAATCTACAAATTATGGTAAGGATATATACAAGTATGGTAATGATAGATACAAAACAAATCTAGTCAAATCAATCACAGATACGTGATAACTACAAAGAATCAATCAGATAACTACAAAGAATCAATCAAATATGCCCGCAATCTTTATCCAAACCCCGTGCTCGGCCTGGTTAATCTGGTCAATTCCGTCAGTGTAGCTCAACTCGACTGCTAGTCAATTCCGTCAGTGCAGCTCAGCTTTTGGCAAGGCCGAGCTCAGCAAGGTCAGTTCAGCTCGGTCTTTACACCTCCCCTCAAGTTGGCGCATGAAGATCGGAAATGCTCAACTTGGACAGAAGAAACCGAAATTCTCGAGTGCCGAGAGACTTGGTCAGGATGTCAGCAAGTTGATGTGAAGTCGAAACATGCAAAGAACGGATGAGGCCATCCAGAACTGCGTCCCGCAAGAAATGGCAGTCAACTTCAGTGTGTTTGGTGCGCTCATGTGCGACTGGATTACGTGCAAGATGGAGAGCAGATTGACTGTCGGTGCAGAGGGTAACAGGTTTGTTCCGGTGAATACCGAAGAAATGAAGATGGCCGATCAGCCACTTGAGTTCACAAGTTGTGTAGGTCATGGTGCGATATTTAGCCTCAGCGGAGGATCGAGAGACACTAGATTGCTTCTTTGTCTTCCAAGAAATCGGAGCTGCACTGAGCTCAATAATGTACGCCATAAGAGATCGGCGAGTGGGAGGGCAGCTGGCCCAATCAGAATCAGAGTAGGCAGTGAGACGAAAATCACTGGTGTAAGGATAGAGAATGCCTTGGTCAGGATTACCTTTCAGATAACAAACAACCTTCTAAGCAGCGTTCCAATGATCCAGCCGTGGAGTCTGCATAAACTGAGCTAGTGTATGAACTGCACAAGAGAGTTCATGGCAAGTAACAGAGAGGTAGACAAGGCGTCCCACGAGTCTGCGATATGGAAAAGGATCATCTAAGACCGGGCTATCAGAGGCTGGAAGGCGGTGCTGCTGCTCAAGAGGCGTAGCAGCAGGTTTTGCGCCGAGCAGACCACGGTCAGAGATGACGTCGAGAGCATACTTGCGCTGGGACACAGAGAGCCAAGCTCGGCTTCAGGCAACTTCAAGACCAAGAAAATACTTCAGGGGGCCAAGATCTTTCATATGAAAACAGCGACTGAGGTACTCCTTGAGCTGGTCCACTGCACCTGAGTCATTGCCCGCAATAATAAGTCGTCAACATATACCAGGAGGAAGATCTGAGCTTGATCTCGGGTATAACAAAACAGGGAATAATCAGACTGCGACTGAATAAAGCCGTAATCACGTAAGACGTCAAAATTTCGTGAACCAACATTGCGGAGCTTGCTTGAGTCCATACAACGATTTGTGAAGGCAGCAAACCTGATTGGAGTCGGCGGTGGCAAACCCAGGGGGACGTTTCATATAAAATTTCTCGTCAAGCTCATCATGAAGGAAGGCATTGCACACGTCCATTTGACACGTGGAGAAATTTTGCGCAGTAGTTAGGGCTAAGAGAACTCGGATGGTAACCATTTTTGCAGTGGGCGCAAATGTTTCATTATAATCAATACCTTCAACTTGGCGATTACCGTGAATGACAAACCGAGCTTTATACTGTTCAATGGTACCGTCAGATTTATATTTGATTCTGTATATCCATTTACACCCAATAGCACGTTTGTCGGGCGGAAGCGGCTCAACTGTCCATGTTTGATTGTCTTCAAGCGCACGAATCTCCTCCTGCATGGTAGCCCGCCATCGAGGGTGCTTGACCGCATGATAATAAGATTACGGCTCGGCACTCAAAATGATAGCCGCAAGGAACGCTTGATGGGATGCAGAAAATCTGTGAGTATTGAGATAGTTATGGATAGAGTAGGGAGTACCTAAAGAAGAGGAGAGCGTGGAGGAATCGGCTGAGGGGCTATATGGTGCTGCATGAAGGGCATAGTTTGCTAGTTTAGGAGGTGTGCACTTGATACGATGCCCACGGCCGAGCAGCTGGGCCAAGGCTGAGGTCGGCAGTGGTGGGGTCGGCAGTGGTGAAGGGCCATCATCATCTGGTGGGGGAGTAACTGGGGTCGAAGTCAGGTCAGTAGGAACGTTGATGATGGGATCATCTTCAGAAGGAGCAAGCGTTGTTGTGCCGAGAGATTAATCGCATGTACAATAGTTAAGCTTAGGGTAATTGTTGAGGTCAGAAGGTTGGCATATGGGAAGGTATTTTCGACAAAGGTAATATTGCGTTAGGTGAAAAAGACATGAGATTCAAGATCAAAGACATTCCAACCTTTGGTGCCAACAGGGTAACCCACAAAGATGCATCGACGACTGCGACTTTGGAACTTGTCGCCATGATGTTGATCATTATGCACATAATGAAGGCTGACAAACACCCGAAGCTCATTGTAGGAAGGAGGAGATCCAAAAAGTTTTTCATAAGGTGTTTTGCCACCCAGGAGAGGAGTAGGAGTTCGGTTAATCAGATTGGCCGCGGTCAAGACACATTCTCCCTAAAAGAAGATAGGGAGACTGGCCTGACATCGCAAAGCCCAAGCTACGTTTAGGATATGGTGGTGTTTGCACTCTACTTGGCAATTTTGCTGGGGTGTATGCCGAATGGAGGTTTGATGAACAATACTGAGTTCCAAGAGAACGATCGTAGATGGAGAAATTCGGAGCCATTATCGCTGCGGAAGGTCATAATCTGTCGATTAAATTAAGTTCGAATCATGGCGACAAATTGGCGTATAATTGTAGGTACGTGGTCCTTTTTTGAGCAAATATACTCATACAACACGTGAGTGATCATCCACAAGTGTCAAAAAGTAAGAAGCACCACAAGAGGCGTGTTCTCGATACGCCATAAGTCACAATGAACCAAATCAAAACAACAATCTGCACTTTTATTACTTAAAGTAAGTGGGCTCTTCGTTTGTTTGGCCCGAAAACATACATCATATGTAACTTTTGACTGTCTAATCAAAAGAGATGTTTTATTACAAATCATATTTAACACTCTATCAGTGGGATGGCCAAGGCGATTATGCCACAGAGCTGAGTCCGAAGAAGCCACGAGTGCATGTGTCCGACAAGCTGGTGGCGATCGCAGCACGTATAGCCCATCAGACTGCTCACTTAGTCCAAACCGAGTCCTAGTATTCCGTTCATGTATCACACAACAATCATTAGTAAACACAACCATGTAATCACCCTTGTGCATTAATTGGGACACAGACAATAGATTGCATGTTAAGTGTGGTACAAAAAGCACGTTATCAAGAACAAAGGTAACACTGAGATGAACTGTCCCTTGCTTGAAAACTAGGGTGTCTATCTCATTAAGTAGCCGAGCATTACACGGCTTGATAGAAACACAGTTGTGCAAAAACTGAAAATTGCTCGTCAGGTGATGAGTTGCACCATAATCAACAATCCAGGAAGAGTCACAACACTTACCACTCAGACGTTCAGTCTTTCGAGCATTGAGTGCTTCAAGCACTGCTATGAGATTATTTGCCGACAGCTCAACCAACGCTCCAGTCACAGTCTCGGTCGAGACTGCAGATGGTTTGGCGGTCGTCATATGAGCCGATGCACCCGCCTGCTTGGGTTGAACAACACTTCTGAGTTTCGCGCCTTTGGAACAAAGAGGTCCCCCAGGTCGATCACCCTACCAGTCTGGATACCCGACAACCTGGAAACAACCACTTGCTTCATGCCCCTTGCGATGGCAATGGGAGCGCACAACGTCAGTTTTGAGGGTTTGACGTTCCCCCTCGATCCCGTTTGTCTCCGGCTGGTTTGGCCGTCAGCGCCATGGCAAAGCTGGCTGGTTCGCGTTGCTCATCCATCAACGCCGCTTTGCCTAGGCTCTCTTCTTGCACTACCGTATGATAAGTACGATTTAAGGTTGGAAGAGGATCTTGTTTGAGAATAGATATCATACCACCCGATAGGTGTCATCTAAACCCATCCAAAATTGATGCACCTGGTTGGCTTCCTTGCGTCGGGCAAGGACTTTGCGAAGGTTGCACGTGCACGGATCACACTTGCATATTGGAAGGTCATCATAATCCTTCAGCTCGTCCCACAACTTCTTCAACTTGCCACAGTAAACCATGACAGGATCGCCGCCCTGCGTGCAATTTGCTAGAGCTTTCTTTAGTTGTTGAACACATGGTGCATTCATCACAGCAAAACACTGCTTGATTTTATCTCACAATTCCTTAGTCATCTTGACATAGAAAATTGTGGATCACAAGCTTGGTTCTATGGTGTTCAGCACCCAAGCCACGATCATAGAATTGACTAGTTCCCAGTCCGCTGCATCTAGGGAGTCATCATCTGGTCGCTGTACGGAGCCATCCAGAAAGCTAAACCTTCATCGGGCAAGGAGCGATCCTCTGACTGTCCGAGCTCATTCCTCATAATTTGTTCCCGTCAACTACACGGGAGTGATGAGTAATCCGGGGTGATCACCAGAGTGAAGATCATATGTTGATACAGTTTTCTCGGTTTGGGAGGTTCCGATTGCCATGGTTTATACTGTCGAGAAGGTGATGTGAGTGAAAAATGAAGGTTATGGATCTGATACCATGTAAAACCAATAGTTTGGTAAACAAAATCTTTCATTTCTCTTATTCCGCTTCGTCAATTTATAGAGTACAAATTGATCTTCACTCTATTAATCAAATTTACAAATTATGATAAGGATATGTACAAGTATGGTAATGATAGATACAAATCAAATCTAGTCAAATCAATCACAGATACGTGATAACTATAAAAAATTAATCAGATATGCCCGCAATCTTTATCCAAACATCCTGCTCGGCCTGGTTAATTTGGCGTCAGTACAGCTCAGCTCAGCCGCTGGTCAATTCCGTCATGCAGCTCAAGTCTTGACAAGCCCGAGCTTAACAAGGCCAATTCAGCTCGGCTTTAACATCTTGTTAAAACTTGTTAGCTCTGTATAACCTGAAGAGTTCGATTCATAAACCATAGTTCATAACTTACTAATTTATAATTGTTTCATGCAAGAAATAACCTTTAAGTTAATTAGTTATTTTGAAATGATAAATACAATAATAATTCACAATCCCACATTTGATGGTTCTTCACAATTTGAATATGGATGTGAGTAATAAGAAATAGCCATCTTGCACATTTCTTGATAACAACACATGTCATTAGTATAATATGCATTGGTTGGGTGATATCTATTAGAATCCATAGAGGCTTCAATTTTGTAGGGTTCTCAAATTCAACCATATAAAGATGTTAGGAGACAAAAATATGCAAGAGAATATACTAAGGACAAATATTCAAAACAAAGAGAAAAGAAAAATAGGATATACAAAACAAAGAATAAACTATATATAATTACTACATTAACAACAAAAGAGGAATTATGCAATGATGTTAAAATATGACCGTTCTTAAACCGGCATTATTAATTTTGATAAAAGGGCGGGAATAGTCTAGAAGCTGCTTTCATAAAATGGGGGATGTTACTCCTTCACTTTAATTTCTGAATTACTTTTGGGTTATACAATATGAAAGTTATATATGTTTTCGAAAAATCATTTAAAAATGACTTTTAATATGTACGGAGTAAATATGGGATAGGAGCTAACTCCATAGCCTGAATAAGTCATCTAAAATTGTATACTCAATATCAAGGTCTTTTACATTTGGCAATTCGATCATCTGACTCGTTTACATTCCATTTTCAATATAGTCAAGACACACCATTCCTTGACTTCGGAATATGATGGAATAAAATAAAATGACACACTAAATTGACTACGTTTATTATATTGTAAACTAGCAGTTGATCGACACAGTTTGAGACAATGTTCATTATAGATCATCGGAAAACAACCTCTGTATGTTTATAACACATGAATATAGTTGTGTATATCTCATTTCTCCATACCTCGTCATAGACGGAAGCTTCTAAGGTAATAGGATAATATTGTAGTCGTTGATCATCTGACTCGTTTATGTGTTATTTTTGTCTTTAGCTTATGTTCTTTCTCCTCAAAATTTAACTGTATACATAGATATCTTTTATGCAAAGCGTATAATAAAGCGAGAAGAAAAAAAAGTTGAAAAGCAAGAGATGATGAAATCTCAATCAATGTGGATGCCGCTTTTAGAGAGGATGGACGACGAGCTACTGGA
This sequence comes from Eustoma russellianum, assembly GCA_036186865.1. Classification (NCBI taxonomy): domain Eukaryota; kingdom Viridiplantae; phylum Streptophyta; class Magnoliopsida; order Gentianales; family Gentianaceae; genus Eustoma; species Eustoma russellianum. Next base: position 28,656,805 of record AP025065.1, read on the forward strand.
TTGGTGTTGAGACTGAGTGCTGGGATTGTTGTATGGATAGAGTCATATGTACTAGCGAACAATTTGGATGTACTTCATAGCGAATTGCAAGCTATTTACTATGGTCTCAAGTTTGCACATGACCGAGCATACCTCGGATTCTTCAATAGCCATAAACTTACTAACGGGCGCCCTCGATCCATATCATCCTATGTTTTGTTTCTTGCAGAATGCAAGAGCTTGAAAAACTGAATTGGAAGTTGTGAGATAGTCTTTACGAAGCGTGACGGCAATATGCCGGCTCACCACCTAGCAAAGATAGGACTTGAATATGCTATGCATATTATCTGGAGATCATCTCCCCCTCCTATTATACTCTCAACTGCAATTGCAGATTTGATGAATGAATAAATCCATTCACCTTAAAAAAAAAGCTAAGTAAGAAAACCCTTATGATCTTGCATCGGATGACTCTTTTCAACAAGGACATCAAATTCTCAAGGGGTGGAAAGTGATAACTCACATACAACAATTACTCAGTATATCTCTATAGCAGCAAAAGTTATCGTTATGATTTGGGAAAGATGAGAAGCAGACAAACAATACCTCCATAACAAGAAATCCTGAGGATGGATTTTGTTACTTTGTCACTCACATGAAAAAGTGAAAGAAAGAATATCAACATATATGTGACGAGTGAGACTGAATTTTGTTACTTGGAGAAAAAACTAAAACAGTTATGGAATCTATTATGACATAAAAGATGTGCTGATCATTTTTTCCTTTTCAGGATTGCTAATACCATATATGTGAGTGTACACCAGCCTAAATAATCAAAGCAACAGGCAACACGGCACCTATAAGTTCACACCTGTATAAACTTTCTAAACAAAATTACATAAAAAAAATACAGTAGATAAAACGTCACGTTCCTTTGGACATAATAGAATATAGTTCGTCGTTTGTTAAATAATAGGACTTCGTGATGTTGGCTTGGTGGTGATTGTCTTAACGTGTTGATATGGAAAGCATCTTCCCCTCTCTCTCTCTTTTAATTGTTTACTTTAATCATAGATGACTAGACAAATAATACTGTTGATTAAATCACCTATATAATGCACGTGAAATTATTCATGCATAAATTAGCTAGCAGCATGTATAATTAATAAGGAATAATCGTCCTGGCTTGCGTAATTGAAATGTATGGACATTGTTTTGAGTCTCTTGATTTTTGATGTATGTCAGACTAGTTCACGCTATACACATGGAAACCTTGTCCAAACAATGTATCACCATAATACATGCATATGTGATCTACAACAACATTAACTCATTGTCTTAAAGACTCTCGTCTATAATATACAACCATACCCGTGTGTTTAGAAACACACAGAAGTTTCCCGACGTCACATAATGAAAATCGTCAAGCTGTGTTGATCAACTGTTACTTTACAATATAAGAAGCGCAACCAATTTAATAAGTCATTTTGCTTTATTTCATCGTATTCCAAAGTCAAGAAAGAGCGTGTCCTTGACTCCATTGAAAATAGAAACTATATATGATGAGCCGCTTTTACACAACGGAAGAAAGGACGTTTCTTGTACACCAGGCTTCCGATTGCTCAGAGTTCGAGAAGGAACCGGATCGTGAGCGTTTGCTTAGAGTCTGAGAAGCGGCTGGATCGTTTCGCGATCTGATTACTTAAACAAATCGTTAATTAAGTTCAAGTTTTTTTTAATAGGAGTCGAATTTTACCACCTAAACCAATAGGAATGGTCTTCTGGTCCGACACAATTTGTAGGGAAGAAACATTTTGGCTGATGCCAGTTGGAAACAAAGCCATGACATAGGAGCAAGCAGGTGTAGGACAGTTTTGGATTCAATGTTTGATAACCCAAATTAGATTTCAAAGCTTCGATAGCAACAATTGATTTGAATGTCAAGACTATTCAAGAGTCGCATTAAATCAGTTTTGTTACTTCACTGATGCGTTAACAAGAATCAAGCTTTTACATTTGAGGAAAAAGGAACACTCCACTACTTGTTCAAACATATGGAATGTATAATTATTGGGATTTACAGACATCGTCAGACAGACATGTACAAGTGTACACTAATCAAAGATGGGAAAGGGGTTGGATTAAGCCCCGACAACAGTAGTGGCAAGGGCAGAATTCATTTCGGTTCTGGTGCAGCTGCTCCCCTTATCATCATCTTCACTACTGATCCATATTTCTGGAATCACTTTGGCTAGGTCACCAATGGCTTCCAGAGCATAATCAGCATCCTTAATCTTTGTTGCTTTTCCAACCTTCATCCCATTTAAAAGGGGGAAAAGAAAAAAGAGGGGGGGGGGGTGGGGGGGGGGCATTAGCCAGTAAGTATAAATTTATGAGAATTTTAGGATGATCCTGAACCACTATGGTCCAACCAAAGAACAGTTTGAACATATGAATCACCTGAAAAATCACACTAATTCACATAAATTACTATACATGATCTCCGGCCATCAACAACGAGCAAACTTTCATGCTACAATGCGACTGAAACCACAATATTATGTCATTTTCCATTTCCAATAGGGTAAAGAACACATTTTTTTGACTTTAGAATATGATAGAATAGAGCGAAATGATTTACTAAATTAACTGCAATTCTTATATTTTGAAGTAGCAGTTGATCGACACATCTTGACGCAATTTTTACTAGGGGTCATCGGGAAACAACATCTGTGTGTTTTTAATACATGAGTATAGTTACGTACGTCCGATCCTCCATACCTCCTCATATGCAGGAGATTCTAAGACAATAAAATAATGTTGTATATTATGTCGGTCCTAGATCAAAACATAACCATTATAAAGACGAATTTATAACAGTATTTCACACGTTATTTTGTTTACCTCCTTTTTCCTTCTGATGAACAACTTCTTCCTCGATTTTCATAACGGATTTTATTCTTTTTTAGTACAAGGAAAAAGTCCGTTAAATACGTCTATTCTGACTTGCCTTTTGTTTGTGTTGAATAGTATATGGAAATGATACATCAAATCATTACATTTTCCACGATACTGTTGAGAATCCCACATTTGTCTAATTTGAGAAAAAATGCATGGCTTATATGAGGATGAGGTACCACCACCCATTGCCTAAGGTTTTAATTGAATATGTGCCTCATCTCATGTAAGCCCAAGTTTCAACACGGTATCAGAGCAGGTTTAAAAATGTGGACTCACCCCTTGCCTGACCCATGGTTGTCCACTTCACCTAAGTCCAGATGTTCATGTCTGGCTTGAGATTTGTGATTGAGGACGGGTTGTAAGTCGCGTGTGCATGTCAAGCCACGTTGCCACGTGAGGGTGAGTGTTGAGAATCCCACATTGGCTAATTTGAGAAAAAATGCATGGCTTATATGAGGATTGTGCATTTCAAGCCACGTTGCTACGTGAGGGTGGGTGTTGAGAATCCCACATTGGCTAATTTGAGAAAAAAATACATGGCTTATATGAGGATGATGTACCACCACCTATTGCCTTAAGGTTTTGAGTGAATATGAGCATCACCTCATGTAACCCCAAGTTTGAACAGGCTAATATATGATTTTTTATAAGAATTTAGCAAGTCATTTTAATTGTTTTTAGATTAAATTTTATGGTCATGATTCATAAACTATTCAGTTTATAACAGCTAATGTGTTGACCAGTGTCCCTGTTGGGGTATTTTTCTAGACAAGGAAGATAACTAGTGGGCAAACTTCATCGCAATCAAATTTGCCTCTTCATTCATATGTATAGTTTTATACGTTGAAGAACGCTTATACGTTGTTAAAATATATAAAAATCTACTATAACTTTTAAAATAGTATAAATTACACTATGTTAAAAAATTAAAATGGACTTATTTGATATATATATAACAAGAATGCTCTCTCAGAAATTTCAACTTACCAAAACAGTTCGGAGCCCCATGGACTTTCCGACAGCTACATTGCGCGGGCTATCATCCAGAAACAACTGCAGGCAAACCATCAGGAAAATTAAATTAAAAATAGAAAGGACTAAAAGTGTTCCCATCACCATATCACTGGTGGTGAAATCCGAAGGAGGAGCTCATCGAGCTTACCGTTCGGCGAGGATCAACGCCGGAAACCTCAAGCGCGATCCTTATAGCCTCCTGCGAAGGTTTCAAAACCACAGGAAATTCATCCGGTCTGATCGTGTGGGAAAGATTTGGATTCATTGTCTCGAAACAGATGATCTGTTGGAAGCATTCTCGAATTCCCAGCCTATCCAATACTTTGAAAGCGTGGATTCTATCTGAATTTGTGAATATCTGTCAAAAAGTAGAAAACCAGAACTGTTGAAAAAAACTGTGGCGTCCTTTAAATTTACAAATTGAAATTGAGAAAAGCAGCTCACGATTTTCCGCTGATTTATGGAAAGCAAAAGATTTTTCAACTGCGAATCCGGTTTGATCACTTCGTAAGGTAACCTTCCGTGTACAACACTGTTTTATTCGAAATAGGACGAAAAATCCGATTAGACTACGTAATCCTAAGCCAAAAAAAAATATCAATTTGATCGATAAAAACGACGGCAATTCTCAATTTCGCATTCCTCACCTGTGATAATCATCGGCACTGATATCATAACCCAATGCCTGCAACCAAAGAGGAGAATGAAACCAAAAATATTGATGAAATTGTGATCAAAACACTAGTTATTGAAGAAAAATTCATGGTATAATAAGCGCGTAGAGTAAGATTGATTACACGAAGGCCGGCGAGAGAGCTGCCGTAAGATTTGAAGAGGTCGATCCTCATAGTGGAGGCTTTTGATATATCGAGCCCCAACTTTTCCACCAGAAATGCTGGTCAGCGTGTCACAAACTCCGTTAGATCATACTTTACAGAAATTAATTCTCTGGAAATTTGTACAAGACAAAAACGTACCATCAATGTTGCGCTTGACGGCTTCTCCAAGTCCAGTTTTTGAAGAGTACAGAGTATCATCCAAATCTGTCACAAATGATTAATCAACAACAAAATTTATCCTCTCTGATCACTGCATAGATCTCGAGCATAAAAAATTCATTACTAAGTTGCATTTCTCAGTAACATTTGTATTATCCACTAGGAACCTGTTCCGTTTTCTCACTTAATAAAAAGCATTTAGAACATGAATTAGATTTTTCACTTGGACAGAACTAAAATTGAATAAAAAAATTGGAGGCGATTATATCATCGATGGATCGAAACCTTAAGCTAGTATAATATTGAGACAAATTAGTAACAAACGGTAGGAAAAGGTACCGAAGATTATGCAATCAAAGGGGGAGGAGGAGCCACTAGCAGAAGATTTGCAGCGATAATCCATGACTGCGGAGAAAACAGAAGAAATTTTGAAGGAAGAGATCAAAGGCACTTGCAATTAGATTGGAAATTGAGAAGGAGATGAAGAAATGAAACGACGACCTCGTGAACAAGTGTAGAAGCAGTATTTATAGGTAGCAACGGGAGCAAAGGGTAACGGGGATAGAGACTATAGAGATGGGGACTTACGTGGAAAACAAGTTTATTTAATTATTATGTTATTAATTTATAAGTTTTAATATTTTGGAGTTAAGGTTGAGGAGGCAAGATAGAGAATGGTGGTCCACGCGGTGGGTAAGCAGTGGAGGGGGAAGCATCCAATCAGGTGTTTTCATGGGCATGTGGCACATTTTGCTTGATGAGTCGTTTTCATGAATAAAGTATAGTTTCTTCGTCATAATCATCATCCGAATCCAATATATCCCAACGATAATAAAAACTATCGTTAGAGTATGGAGAAAACACATGAATATTATATATATATATATATACACACACACACTTAAATGATTTGAGACACCTCATATTCATATCTTGGTAGCAAAAGACGAAATCTCTCGTCCTAGGGCCCTTCATTGCCCCAGTCTCATGGAGCTTTGTAGAAGATGCTAATCAGGTGCTCAGCGGCCTCCTAAGTTGGTGAGGCTGCACACGAGGATCCACAGAAGGTGTTCCATACAAACTGCTGCACACGAAGATCCACACAAGGTGTCCCTACAAACTAGCAGAAGTGGAGCAATTGCCCGATATAGACTAACAGAAATGAAGCACCCACATTACGAGTGTATCCGGATTCGAACCGTTGTCTTCTTCGTAACAATTCTCGACCTGAATACCAAAGGATTACGCCCTGAGGGCGCTCAGATTCATACCTTGTAAGGATGTTAAATAGAGGATCATTTTTTATTCTTCCAATTTTATATCTCAATGTCTAACTACATAAGTCTACTATGTGTTATGTGTGAGACATATGCAGAACTCCACATATAACATGTAGTAGGTCTTTATAGTTACATAATGAAAAGGAAGATTAGTGATGTAACAACGTAGATAATATCTCCTCTCTTAAAAACGTATAGTATAATACCGTGGTCAAACTTATGATTTTTAATATGTTTTGGAAGTTGATGATTCAAAATCTATTAGTTCAATGGGTAATTTTCTTTGTTAGAGCTGGGATGATCAAATAAAACGAGTATTTAAATCGTCTAACTACAAATCCGTCTATTTAAAATATATCATCATCATCATCCGGGCCCAGTATATCCCAACGATATCAAAACTATCGTTGGGGTCTGGGGAGGGTAAGTGGTAGGCAGACAATACCTCTATCCCAAGGAATAGAGAGTCTGCTTCCAGTGAGACCCCCGGCTCTACCTGCATAAATGACATGATAATAAAGATATATTGTGCTGGTGTGTTAGTGAGTAAATTTAACAAATACAAAGAAAGTACTTTCGCCATTACAATACACATCACGTGTATATGTACAAGTAATGTAAAACAACGATATAACATATGCATACGCAACCAAGTGGAAAGTCAACCTAAATATATTTTTCGATTTACATTTCTAGTGTCACACAGTAACAAAACAACGACAGCAACAACAACAACATTATCTCATTCTCTTAGATACTCTCGCTTATGGCGGGGTATGGGAGGTCAGATGTATACAACCATACCCATGTATCAGAAACACACAGATGTTGTTTTCCGATGATCCATAATGATCAAGCTGTGTCGATCAACTGCTACTTCACAATATAAGATGTGTAACCAATTTAATGAGTCATTTTGCTTTATTATATCATATTCCAAAGTCAAAAAAAAAAAATATCCTTAACTCCATTATAACATTAACAAGAGAACTGGGGAATTTCGGCTCTCCAGTCGAAGGGTTTTTGCTCGTTAAAGGTGAAGGCCCAATAGCTTTTTCATCACGAAAGGTTGTAAGGACGTAGCCATGAGTTGGTTATCATTAAGTTTAGTTTGCTATAATGTATTTATAATAGTTAAATCATGAAATTTTACTAGATGAACATTCATATGCCATAGTTTTTCTTTTTCTTTTTCTTTTGTTTCGAAGACTTTCTGGAAATTAGAGAATCTCAGAGTAATTTAAGCCGAGTTGGATTGGATTATTTATAAGAGTTAACATCTATTTAAATAGATTTGCATCTCTCTGAGGACATGGTCCAAGATAAGAGTGTATAGAGAAAGAGGATTAAGTTTAAAGAGCTTTAGACAAGATATATGAGCACCTTAGATTATATTTAGGGACTTAGATGGTCTCTACGCATTAGGTGACTTTGCACTTTTTTGTGATTGTTTTTGCTTTTTATTATTTGTCTACGTAGGTACATATAGAGTCGGGGATCTCGATGAAATTAAAGTCTCTATCCTTTGGGATGAAGGTATTGTTTGTCTGCATCTAATACTCCCCAGACCCTAACGATAGCTTTTCATGTCGTTGAGATATAATTGATATGTGTTGTTGTATGTGATAAGTTTGAAAGGTCTTGTGTTATTTCGGAACTAAGAAATAAGTTAGTAGTATCATACTAGCATAATAACATGCTAACAACAAAGATGGTGATTGACAATGTATATTTATAGATTCAATTGATTGGAAACAACTACTCAATCTTGTCCGAAAATATCATAATCCTTTTTTTATATAAATTTGTATTAAAATTGACCACAATAATCCCCTTAGTCAAAAACTTTGATGAGGGTGTGTGTTCTCCCCCTGCCTGTACCAGAGGCCACTTAGCCAGGTAGGATGTAAATCGATGGATGTGCTCCACCGGCAGCCCTGCAAAGGGAGAGGACACACGAGACTCAGCCAGCCCAGAGGCAACCCTTGTAATATTTCAAAAGGATTGTCTACATACGGACTCGAACTCGGGACGTCGGGGTTCTAGCCCCAATCACCTTTGCCAATTACCAATAGACTATGCCCCTAGGCCCCTTAGTCAAAAACTTGTACTCCTTACGTGAGGAGGGGGGAGGACTTGGAAAGATGAAGAGTTATTCCATCGTCCCAAAATTTGGAATAAATTATGTAGTAGAATGATATGGTGTTTGAGTCATATTGACGTGTGCGTAACCCAGATGGAGATGAAGATGACCTGCAGGATGCAACAGATTTTTATTTTATTGTTAAGAAATAATTTTAATATTTCAGTTTTTTTTTTTTTTTAAAAAAGGGTATCCTTACCCTCATTTTTCACGTTAGATGTCACCATCCATCTTTATTTTCGCATTGGTTTACTCAAAAGTGATGTGGAACCAATTTTAAGGGTGTGAACATCACTTTATATTCTTTTCGGTTAACATGCATGGTCGGAGAAAGTGCCTCAGAATTACTGGATTATTTTAAACCTAACACACACACATATATACATAACACGTACATGTGTGTGTATACACCCCCCCCCCCCTCAGAATTAGTAGATTGTTGTAAACCTCAGACACACACACATATCTATATGTATGTATGTATGTATATAGGGTGAGACCGTTGCCACCATATTTCTTTATATTTCTACTATTTTTACATTATAATGTAAATATACAACAACATTACCGCATTGATTTAGAGGCTCCCGCCTATGACAAGATATGAGGGGGTTCGGATGTATGTAACTATACACATATGTTAGAAACAAACATGGATTGTTTTTCAATGACCCATAATGAAAATTGCGTCAAGCTGTATCGATCAACTGCTACTTCACAATATAAGAAGCGCAAACCAATTTAGTAAGTCATGTTGCTTTATTCCATCATATTCCAAAGTCAAGAAAGAGTGTATCTTTGACTCTAATGGAAATGTAAGTAAATATGAGTTTAAAAAAAAGTGGTGGAAATATATAAAAAAAATGGTGAATATAGCCCCTCCCAATATATATGAGAGTATGTAAGGCATTGATCAATAGTAATTGTAAATTAGAATACGTATATTAAGGAAATGATTAGACAGTAATTGCAATCAAGAGTAGACTTAAGAATTCTTCCATGTTATCAGGAGGTGGCAGGGAAAAAATTCACTGGTCTATTCTTTACCATATTGTCTCTTATATCATTAGAGAGGGTTCTCGATACACTGAACTTCTGCGTATGCGTAAGGTTTGGGAAGATTCCAGATCTTTTCGTGATCTGATTTACGCAGTCTTACCCTGCATTTTTTTTGCAAGAGTCTGTTTCCGCGGCTCGAACCCGTGACCTCAATGTCACAAAATAGCAACCTTACCAGTTGCTCCAAAGCCGTCGCATCAGCTACTAATTTTGTTTTAAAAACGACAAGTATCATCATTTTAGGAAAGTGGAACAAAGAATATGATAGAAATTGATACATAAGATCTTTTCATATATATTTATGTGAAGATCAAGATAAGGATAAACAAACTATTTTTAGGATCAAATGCTCTAAAAAATGAATTTAGCAATTCCATAAGATAATTCATGTATCTTTTGGGAAACTAAATGTATAGATTCTCAGAAAACTAAACGAACATCCATCCATAAATATTTCATAACATCACTTATATTGCACTGTCCTCATTTTCGATACGTTTCTTGGTCAATTATTACTATCCAAACACCAAATAATAAATCATGGTGGATGTGCAAAATGGACTGAATACATACATGTCACCATCGTTTAAGATAATCAACTAAGTTACCCGTGGGAAAACTCGACATTCCTCATATTCGCCTTGAAATAATAATCACAAACTTCAATTCCCTATGAAATATAATTTTAAATGCCATGATGCCAGCAACAGTGACTTAGTTTATGATAAGTTCTTTAGGGAGCAATTTTTTTTTGTGTAGTGTTACGTTTTAAATTTTGACAACTCTTTTGGCGTTACAACTTTTATCATCCTTTTTGCTAGATTACATTTAATATCCATTTGATTCACTAAATTAGTTGCGCTTTTTGTATTGTGAAGTAGCTGTTGATTGACACTAAGGGTGGCAATTTCAGACACGACACGAAACACGACCCGAACTTGACACGAATTTTCGCGGGTATGGGTATGACCTTGGCGGATTTCGTGTACAAATCGGGTAAGACCTGAAAGATACCCATGAATGGTGGGTCGTGTCCGGGTATACCCGTAGGTACCCGTTTATATCCGTTTATACACGAAATTTAAAAAATATATTTTAAATAAAATTTATAATTAATAAAAAAATAAAATTTTCCAAAAAAAACTACCGCACTACTAAGTAACCCTATTAGTTCTCCCTTCCTCCATTCCCAAATCTCATTTCTTTAATCTATTATTGCATAGTCAAGTGATTTGCGTTTAGATGACCTTGTATCAGTAGTCGTTTAAGTACATGAAACCTGAAAAATGCACGAAACCTGAAATTACTTGAAAAATGCATGAAATGACATGTACACGCCTTTAAATATTTGTACTTGTCAAGTTCGTGGGTATACACGATACACGACACGAAACCTGACATGTACGGGTTTGGATATCTACATCTATACATGCGAAACAAACGGGTAAGGTATGGGTATGACACTTTGATACACGAAACCCGAAAAATACGAAACACAAAACACGATACACGACCTGTTTGACACCCCTAATTGACACAGCTTGACGCAATTTTTATTATAGATCATCAGGAAACAACATCTTTGTGTTTCTAACATATGAATATAGTTGCGTACATCTGATCCCTTATATCCTGTCATAGTCAGGAGCTCCTAAATCAATGGGTAATGTTGTTGTTGACTCCTATAAAAGTATGAACCTACGGAATAAATAAAAGTAGAGACAGAGGAACATGTTACCTTATTTTCTTGTGTTTCAATAATCAAAGAAAAAAGTGATTTGAAGGAGTTAGAACATGTTTAATATTTGGGGAAATGTTTTTGACTCTCTCCACTCGAATTGATTACATCAAATTCTATCCTTCATATTTTATTTCTTTTCCCGCAAGTCTGTGTTAGTAAATACATAAGTGAGCAAAACTTATCCATGTTAATGGTACGTTTTTATAAGATATAAGCATATTTTAAAACCACTCTCTTATCACTGAACCAAAGTACCCTTAAGTAAATATGTTCTAAGTGGAACTGTTTCTGGGATGTGGGTCGGGGAAAAGAGAAAAGGTGGCGCTTTAGGGAGGAGGGGGAAGGGAAGAAGAAGAACCATTATGGGGTTGAAGGTGGTGGAAGGGGAACCATGGGAGGCTCTCTTGGTCAAGTCGGAACGTTCAGATCAGCGTCATCAGTTATAGTTTCGAAACGCTATAACTTTGTCGTCTCTTGGAGTTTCTGTGTTTATCATATATCGTTGGAACCGCCTTTTCGAACCATAAATTTTGGATGAAAAATCATTGTACATCACTGCTTCTTTCATAAATCCACGTTCCTTTCTACCCTCTTCTTCATGCACTCTTTTTTAAGGCTGTACAAAAGTTTTAAAAACCGGGCCAAATGAACGAACCAAACTGATCCAAGTTTAAAACCAAAACACAATTTAACAACCGGTTTACAGGTAAAGCAGAAATCAGACTGGATTATTCGGTTTGGTTTCGTTTCTAAAAATTTAAAACCGTAAAACCCGACCAGATTGGTTTGATATAATATGTATTAATTATTATTTTTATATATATACTTGAGTTTAATTTATTTGGACATCTACTTGGTTTTTAATTTATTTAGTTGGATACTTGGGTTGCAATTTATTTAGTTGGTTTGCAATTTATTTAGTTAGTTTTTTATTTTGTGACTTGTAATTTTAGATTTTTATTGCTGAAAATTTTAGTTAATTGCATAAATGGGAAAAAACCAGAACCAAATCAAACCAGCATGGACCGGTCAAACAGTTTGTTGAGCAGTTTCGGCCCAGTTTCGGTTTCGATTTTCCAAACCGTTACAAACAATTTGGTTTGTAATATGCCCAAAACGGCCAGACCGAACCATATACTCCTCTATTCTTTTCTATTGCAATTGACCACCGCCGTCCATCCACAACCACCATTGTTCCATCTGGTCTCTATTTTAAATAGCGGCTTGACCTGGTTCGGAATAGTTGAGATGGTGTTCTCATTATTTTTGGACGTTGTTCAAAATAGCAGAAAGCACGAAATTGTAATATCTCCTCAAATTGTATCAGAACAACAACATTATTCCATTGTTTTAGAGAGTCTCACCTATGATAGGGTATACTTATGTGTTAGAAATACAAAGAGGTTGTTTTTCAATGTCCTATAATAAAAATTGCGTCAAACTGTATCGACCAACTACTACTTCACAATATAAGAAGTGCATCCAATTTTGTATGTTTGCATAATTTTGGCTAGAAGAAAGCATATTATTATAAATAATTCTAATTTTATATTATGTTGAAAGATCAATTAAGATATTATTTTTAGGAGGAAAAGTGTATTGGAAAATGAAATTCCTGTAAACTATCTTAAGGTGAAACTTGTTCATGGAATGAAGTTTAATATATGCTTTGCACTTCTTTCTTTTGAAGAAGTCTACAAGTACGTAGCAGTAGTAAGAAAATCATAATGCATATATGACACCATACTCTAGTTTGCCTTACTTTTCCTTTTGACGACATATGTTATATGATATATGTGTTTCATAGTCCGAAGATTTTTAACCAGCGTGGCTGGCGTGGTGGTTCAGCACCTCGTCCTTTAAGCAAGTGGCGACGGTTCGATTCTCCCTGATGCAAGAATCGCTCCCTCGCTTCTGTGCGCATAGAAGGTGCCAGCTGGCCAGCCCTTTACCACTTCGTGTGCTGACCCGAGGGCGAGGGGGATTTAGTCTGGCTAATGTCGGGATACCTCCTAAGGGGCAACCCTTTTAGAAAAAAAAAGATTTTCTTAGCTATACATTACCGGTTATTCTAAAAGACAAAAAAAAAAGAATAAAAAAGAATATATTACGTGTCAAATGTTTGCTCGAAAGGACTGCCATTTGTCACTATAGAATAATAGTTCATTCCCATCAAATCCGTGGCCTGGTCAGTTCAGTTGGCCCATTGTGCCGAGATGAGATCGCTTCACCCACTTTACTTTCACCCTACGCGTCATCGCGCGACACGTGGCAATAGGGATGGGTGGTGAGGCTAGATGAGGGTGACCCGCATTTAGCCTCACCATCCACTCCTGTTGCCACGTGTCGTGTGGTGATGCGTGAGGTGAGAGATTTGGGGTGAGGGGATCCTAACCCCATTGTGCCATACTTAGTCATGAGGACTCCTACCGTTTTAGCACAAAGAGTATTATAGAATATGTAAATTAGGAGTTCAACGACTTCTTAGATTAGGAAGTTCATACACAAAGAACCCACACAAGGTGTCTACTGTAAACTGAGTTTTTTGACCTAGACAACACTGAAACACTCTTGTATCTTTGGAACCGAATCATATACCTCTTGGAGCAACTCTCAACCCAAAACCAAATGAACTATGTCTTGAGCCAAATTGCTTAATTTTGGTGCTAGCACCAATAGCTATTTCACCATATAGTGTCACATCTGACTTAAGTCTCCTGTATAAATGTTCTTTTGCATTATATAAATGATTTAACACATGCTAAAGGTTCATATGCAATAGCTCATGATATTTAAATGCTTATGAACCGGTTGGCATAAGTTGAGAGCTAAAGAAAAGCAACTTCTTAAACTTCACGAAAGCAAAATGTTTGCAGAAAATTATATCGTTATTTTGTTCCCATAAAATTAGAATGCTTGCAAAAACTTTATTACATTTATTTCAAAAAAAAAAAAAACCCTGCTAACGAATGGTGATTACAACAAGGAAAGATGGGGTTCGTGGGAGTGGAGTCATGAATAATGGCGAAAAACCCACTATAATGCTAGTGGAACCTTTATTTTAATTCTCAAATGTTACGTCATTAGCAGATGCTCCTGAATTACTGGGCAATATAAAGTATTGTGTCACGTCCATGAAGAAATTTGGGGAGTGGGGGGTGGGGTGGGCGGGGGGGTTTGGTGGTACGAGTGTAGCTAACTTTACCATCATATTAATTTTCAGCATCAAGTAATTATGCTGTCGCCACAAAGGGGCATATGATATGGTTTAACCAAACTTAACTCGAAGATAAATTTTTTTTTTCCCATCTTCGAGTTAAAAAAAATTCGTGTTCTCTGTCTTTACTCATCTTTCCCTCTACAATAAGACTTTCAACGATTTTGATAGACGTCGTTGTCTGCTCCTGTTGACAGACTACATAATTACTAGAGCCGTTAGGGAAACAAACTCTCTGTCCCTTAGCCGTTGTCTGTCTCCTCTTGACAGACAATATAATTACTAGAGCCGGTGGTCTTAATGGAAGCAAACTCTATGTCCTTTGGGATGGAGGTATTGTTTGTCTGCCTCTCACCCTCCCCAGACCCTAGCGATAGCTTTTGCTGTCGTTGGGATATACTGGATATGATTGTTGTTGTTTGGTAACTCGAAATAAATTTTGTAGTACGAGTAAAGTTTTAAAACACCTCATTTAGAACACTATTTTAAAACATATCTTAATGATATAATTTTAAAAAGAGAGAATGTGTAAAAATCGTGTGTCTTCATACTTTTTTTCTTCTCTTTATTTATCACCTAAGATGTATTTCAAAATAGTGTCATAGATGATGTGTTATTGAACAACTTCTATACTAAATATCATTCTTAACTGGTAATCATATACCCATCTCACTTTGACAAGAGATAAATGAAATACTTTATATGTAAGTATTAACATATTCTAATGAAATCAACTTGGTTAACCATTTTTAAACTAGCAAGGAAAATTTTTTTGGAAGGTTGACATTTTGCTGCTAACATGTCTATTATAAACTGTGCTATTTCTTTGTCCATTTATATTTTTGTATTTCCTATATTTTTGACACCCGTAACCGAATAATGATCGTTCTGTATGGCTTTACAATGGAAAAACTCATGTTCGTTGTAAGATTACTGAAGATAAGGTGTGTAATAAATTCGGAGAATTTGCTTATACACGAAAGCAAAAATTAAAGAAAACAAAGATTACACAGGAAGTACATATGTTTTCTTACACAATTTCTGGACCATTCATGAACACCAGCTTGAAAAGGTAATCATGGTTCAAAAGAAACAGTAGAAACTAACCTACACACAAATACGTTGTGTGTCTGTGTGTTAATGTATGCAAGACCAGTTGATACATGTGCACTATTTTCCGTTCTAATATCAAAAAGTACATTTCCGATGCACTAGGACTTCCGCGTTTGTACAGAGTCTAAGGAAAAGCTGGATCGCTTTCGCGATCTGAGGTACACAGTTTTACTTTACACTTTGTATAAGCGTCTGTTTCTGTTCTAGTATTAGTGAAACAGAAACTTGAACAACGAAGAAGATGGAAAGTTGCTCCGAGGAGGGGAAGAAAAGAATGGGAAAAAAACTGAAGGATAATTTTGTATTGAACTCAGACTCACTACACCTGAAACCAACAGATCCCAAATACTATAGAGGGAATGTTGGTGTGGTTTGCATTTGATACAAAGGTAAATTGGGTAAATAAACTTGTAGATCAAGTAGGAAGAAACATGTGCAATCAAGATAATGCTCCCATTCTTCCACTGCAATTAACATGTTTGACTTGCATAGTAGTAGGCACTTTAAGAGTAGGATTATGTTCAAAGAAATTAGCTGGCCTTAGCTCAAATCCAGTGCCAATAGTTGGCATTATTGGAAAATCTTCCTGGTAAGGTATATGATGAATGCCTAAAGTGTACCACAACACAATGTCTTTGTTCTCAATGTCTCTATTCCTGCATAAAATCCACATCACAAACTGAGAAGAAAACACTTGATGGAGTTAAATAATCTATTAAAGAAACAAAAATGGCGTTTCCAGTGTACTAGCCTCTTGCGTTTAGGGCTGTTGAACGAATCGAACTATTCGCAAACTGTTCGAGTTCGGTTTGTATTCGTTCAGTAATTATTTGTTAACGAGCCGAATTCGAACAGGTATTCAGGATCGTTTAGTTAAACGAACTGAACTGTTCGCGAACTGTTTGGCTCGTTTAAACAGTTATAAGGGTATCGAGCCGAACTCAAACCAATTTTAAAGTTCGTTTAGCGAGACGAACAGTTCGTTTAGCTAAACGAATCCGAATTCAAAAACATGGTATTCAGTTCGGCTTGGTTAGACCCCGCTACTTGCGTTTGAATAGGGTCCGGGTAGGAGCCGAATTGCTTTGCGATCTGATATAAGCAGCCTTACCCTACATTTTGTGCAAGAGGCTGTTTCCGCGGCTCGAACCCGTGACCTTAAGGTTACAAAGCATCAACTTTACCAGTTGCTCCAAGACCGGCCCTCTAATCTTTTAAAGAACAATAAATAAAAATGTGATGATGAAGTATACCTGAGGCTCCATACAGCCAAGTCATCATCTCCTTGGCTCTGATCAGCAAACGTTCCTCCAGCCCATTTTTCAGATTTATTATATGGAGTCACCCATAAGTTGTACTTGGTAAATGCAGCTCGAGTCTGTGGATAATCATCATCAGACAGAAGCGGACCAGTCACCGAGCCAG
Organism: Eustoma russellianum; assembly: GCA_036186865.1. NCBI lineage: Eukaryota > Viridiplantae > Streptophyta > Magnoliopsida > Gentianales > Gentianaceae > Eustoma > Eustoma russellianum. Next base: position 28,673,735 of record AP025065.1, read on the forward strand.
GTATCAAGCGGTAGCCTACTTGATTTCCCATCTTTGTTCGCTTGTTTGGATTCACTACTAATAGATCTGCTGAGATGGAGCCTAAACGGACCCTTGCATCAGACTCAGTCTTGGCTGTTTCGCTTACAACTGTCCAGTAACTTCGCCGAGGCGATCTACCATCCATCACACGTCTCGTTTTCATGTTGTTCTTCACAAATGAATTATCAGTCCCATCTACGTCTAGATCAAGATGGAATGTGCAAAAATGGTCATGGTATGCGCCTAAGGTATTTTCTGCTAACAATGTGCCATAAACTTCCTCTTGTATTTGGTCTTTATATGTATATGCAGATCCTCTCACTTCAAGCAATCCACTTAATCCCACCTGCCAGGGTAATTTTGATCAGCAAGTTAAGGATTTGATTTGGGAAGCAAGATCTTGAGTCAATTTTGTACATAAAGATGTCTCTAGCATAAACATCTAAAGCATAAGTTCACAGGCAGCTAAAGCAGTGAAATCTGACTTAATCAGCTAAGGGAGCATGATTAAATTAACATGAATAACATATAAAAGCCGTTCTCGGAGCACTAGGCTCCCGTGTTTCCGTAGGATCCGAAGGGCTGGATCGCTTCGCGATCTGATGTATGCAGCCTTACCCTACACTTTGTGCAAAAGGCTGTTTCCGTAGCTCGAATCCGTGACCTCAAAGTCACGAAACAACAACCTTACTAGTTGCTCTAAGTCCTGCCCTCAACATAGTTGCTCTAAGTCATGCCCTCATTATGTTGCTCTAATCGTATAACTTACATTAACTTTAACAATACCAGTTTGCTTGAACTCCCAATCAACAATGTAGTCATAGTTGCCAACAGCAGTTACCATCCTCACCACCAAGCTCACTTCTGGTCTGACCTCTGTATACTGCAATATTCCAAATTCTCTCAAGTCTTTTACAAAGAAATCAAGTACCCATTACAAATAAGTAGCTTCAAGAATACACAATTAAACAGTTTACCATTTTTTCTGGAATTCCAAGTTCAGTATGGCGCCATAAAACATCTCCAGCATAACGTTCAAAAATACAGAAAACATTGGCATATTTTATTGGTGTTCCATCATTGGCCACAAGGTAGCCATCAAGAAAAACAGCATTTTGAGGACAATCTCTCAAAGGTTGGAGTGGCACGGTACATAAACCGAAGCCGTATTCACCTTCATCAATAAAGGTCCTATAATACCATTCTTCAGTAAGATCCATGTAAGGCACAAACAGCTCTGAGGCAAATCCTCTATACAACACACGGCGATGTTCATCTGTCTCAAGGTCATATATTGAAGCCAGTGATATGATGGTGGCTACTCGCATGTCAAAAGCTACATGGAACTCCCAATCAGCCCATCTAGAATTCATGAGCAGAAGCTACAGGGTTAATGTCAACAAATTGTCCTCAGGAGCCTTCAAAAAGATGAGGCAGGAATTTCAAGGATTTTGAGTGAATCTAACTACACCAACATATCCTTATTAGTTTGTCATCTATGTAGATACATATAGAGTCGGCGTCCAATGGAAGCAAACTCTCTATTCTTTGAGATGGAAATATTGTTTGTCTGACTCTCACATTCTTTATACTCTAGCGATAACTCGTTGTAATATAATGACTCTATTAGTTTGTCATCTATGTAGGTACATATAGAGCTGACGTCCAATGGAAACAAACTCTTTATTCTTTGAGATAAAAATATTGTTTGTTTGACTCTCATATTCCTTATATACTAGCGATAACTCGTTGTAATATAATGGCCATATTAGTTTGTCATCTATGTAGGTACATATAGAGCCGGCGTCCAATGGAAGCAAACTCTCTATTATTTGAGATGGAAATATTGTTTGTCTGACTCTCACATACTTTATACTTTAGCGATAACTCGTTGTAATATAATGAGTATGTGTTGTTGATATGTGTTATTGTTGTTGGCTGAATCTAACTTGATTAAAGAATGATACAAGCATTCAATACGGTAAACTAGTAAAATGGAGTCCAATACATAGTTTCCAACTCCTAGAATATTGAATAGTGGGGGGGGGGGGGGGGGGGGCTCACCTTTGAAATAAAATAGAAGAAAACATATTTGAAAGAGAAACCAACTGTACTAGACCCAAAAAAATACTAAACATCCTAACGATGCACAACATACTCTCTACACATGATATGGTAAATTTTTATATGATTAATGAATGGTTTACTTGCTACTTTAATAGTCTCAATAACTAATAAAAAATTAAATAATTGAGACGGACTCTCGATTTTATTACATTTTAATACCCGACAATATGTCAATTTCTTTTGTTTATTTTTATCTTATTGATTAATAGATAACTGTTACAATTATTCATTTACCACCATAAAACTTATTGATATGGTATCCAAAAAAGCCCATAAAAAGTAGATGCATAAATATCCAAATTAATATATGTACTTGAAACTAGAAGTTAAAGCCTTCTTATTCATAAGGAAAAGAAGTGGTAGTCACCAGAACATATCCCAATAGTTTCAGGTAGGGAGTTTCGAAAGGCAAGAATGTTTAAACTCTTTCCAGTGTGGAAGCACTATTGACCCGTGGAATGACCTGATAAGCTGACAGGTCAGTCCGTCGGTTACTCCTTCGGTGTCGTGGAATGACCTGATAAGCTGACAGGTCAGTCCGTCGGTTACTCCTTCGGTGTCAATGGCTGCTTGTGTTGTCTCTGTACTAGTAGGTCCTGGAAACCTAATTTACATTCCTACACATTCTGTGGAACCGGATGAAGATTTATGCCCCAAAGAGTTAGCATAGACACAAGTTAGATTAGAACATCGCCACAATTGCATTACCAAAAGAGAAAAATACAAAAGGAGCCCACATTATCAAAAAACTAAAGCATACCTCACTGTGTGGCCATCTATTGTGAAACTTGGTCCATCAGGCTGCACTATATTTATCCTATTCAAAGATGGACCAAAAGAATAATTCTGTTCTGATTCTCTGTAGTCCACCCCATCACCCTTGGGCACAGGGACAATCAAACGGTCCTTGTATCCGATGATTTTCATCTGATCAAGATCAACGGTCACAGTGATTGCCTCTATTGGTCTCATGTAAAAATTGATTGTTCCATCCAAATAGTAACACATAACTTTCACCACTCTACTTGTATTCTTTTCTCCATACCATCCGATTGTAAAACTTTGGCACAAAATTTCATCTAACTTAAGGCCTCTCTTTTCAATTGAGACAATAAAAGGAGGATAAGATAATGGCAATTTATTAGCAGCTTCTTGCTCTTCAGCATTCAGCATAGGAAAACCATGGCCATTATATATCTTATCAGATATAACTTCAGAATCCTCCAAATTAACAATGATTTCGTGGCTTCTGCCATCGATTCTAGCAATAACAGAGGCTTGGCGAGGTGGGTTTTTCTTGGGATTGGATTGGGAGATCCATGAAAGAACAATTGATTTATCTGGTTCATCTAAGCCTACATAATGAAAGCTAAGATTTTTACATGGTGAACAAAGGGAATTTTTCACTATGGATTGGACTTGAGTAAGCTCTAATGGAGTGAGGGGGTCTAGTGGATGGTAGTTGACTTTGCCATAGGTGAGAGAGAGGAAGGGAAGGAAGACAATTAGCAAGAAAAGAGAAATGTTGAAAGTTGAAGACATCGGACTGATAAGCAAGTGATAAGAAGAATTTTTTAAAACCTTATATTTCATTGATAATTTTCTCTATGCAGCATGTTTCTTCTTATACAACTCCCTCTACTCCTTACAAGATAAATAATCAATATAATCAATACAATCAATCCCTATGATTACGTGTACAATATCTTAATCTTTGACTTCTACTACAAATAAGGTAGGTAAATATTCTATTCCTTAACACTCCCCCTCAAGTTGAGCATGAGGATCTTCGATGTCCAACTTGACCAATGTCTCGTCAAATGCCCTTCTTGCTACTGCCTTTGTTAGGATATCTGCTAGCTGACCTTCACTTGGTACAAACGGCAATTCTACCACCCTATCCTCGATTTTTTTCTTGATGAAGTGTCGATCAATCTCAATATGCTTTGTCCGATCATGCTGTACCGGGTTCTCTGAAATACTTATTGATGCCTTATTATCACAAAACAGCTTTGCTGGAGTCAAGACTCCAACACCTAGGTCAACCAACAGCTTGCGCAACTACAATATTTACATTATTCCTTTGGCAATTCCTCGGAATTCTGCTTCTGCACTCGATAATGCCACCACCTTCTGTTTTTTACTCCTCCATGTGACCAGATTTCCTCCTACTAAAGCAAAGTATCCAGAAGTAGAATGTCGATCTATCATATTATCTGCCCAATCTGCATCTGTGTATACCTGGATGTCTAGATGTCCATTACTTCTGAACCAAATACCTCGTCCAGTTGTTCCCTTCAAATATCGAACGATCCTCATCACGGCTTCCATATGATAGCTTTGAGGTATGTGCATAAACTGACTTACCAGTCTAACTGCAAAGGCTATATCTGGTCGCGTATGTGCCAAATATATTAGTCTTCCCACAAGTCGCTGATATCTCCCACGATCGGCATCAGCTTTTCCCTCTTCAAAGGGTTAATTGCACCTGGTATCCATTGTTTTCCACGAAGTTTTAAGTAGCATCCATTGTTTCATGAAACACACTTGCCATCCAGACTTATAGGGTTAATAGACACCTGACATCCGGATGACCTGCTGGTCGACCGTTGACCGCTGAAATCGACCTTTGACCGGATTTAACCATACTTTTAACCCTACTTTAACCAAGGTTGACTATTTTACCTTCAAAATTAAAGGAAAAAACAAAATCAAAAATCCCCAGCCCCTGCATTTTTCCGTTGACTGCATAAAGTAAAACCCCACCCTCCATCCCACCACACCCCCAGCCCCTGCATTTTACCTTCAAAATTTTCCGCTGAAATCCCATGAAGCCCACCTTTCCATCTTCCGTTTTGGAAGGGAAGAATTCAAAGGAGAAGACTACTTTGACTATAAAAATCACGGTTCGCCGACCACACGGTTAAATTAATTAATCTTCTTCAAACATTGATATCAATTTCACGTTTCTTTATAAACGAAGTCTTCTTCCTCATTTTCATCAAAAATCTTCCTTTCCTTCAGCTGAAAATGGAGATTCCTGGAAATGGAGAAGGAAAAACAGAGGTCATCAGATGCGATTCCTGCGGATTCATGGAGGAATGCACTCTGGCTGATACATCGCGAATTCGAGAAAGATATTCTGGATTTTGGTTTTGTGGATTATGTATTGAAGCAATTACAGAGATGACTAGATCAAAAAGGGTTTCGGACATTGAAGAGGGTTTGAAAAAGCACTTTAATTCCTTTTCACTAAGATGAAAAGGAAACTGAGAAAGAATTATAGAGAGAATCAAAAACTTGGAGAGGAAGCTTGGAAGGTATACTAGTGTGTAGAAGAATTAGGGAGGAAGATTTGGATTTAGGTCTATTTTGGAGGGAGGATTCGGTTGGTATAAAGGAGGGAATTAGGCTTTAACCATGGTTGGAAAATCTTTGCTGCCAAATGACTTAAAGGGTAAAATTAAAAGGAAAATGCTAAAAACCGCCTATAGCAGGTGCTTTCCCGGTTGCAGGATGCCAGGTGTCTATTAACCCTATAAGTCTGGATGCCAAGTGTGTTTCATGAAACAATGGATGCTACTTAAAACTTCGTGGAAAACAATAGATACCAGGTGCAATTAACTCCCTCTTCAAATGATAATTTCTGATTGACTAGCATTGGCGCACTAACAGGTTTGCAATCTACCATACCAACTTCTGCAAGAAGATCCAGAATATACTTCTGTTGGGAGATGAATATCCCGTGTTCCGAGCGCGAAACCTCAATTCCTAAGAAATACCTTAGGTCTCCCAGGTCCTTCATTTCAAATTCCATAAACAATTGTTTTTTCAATAGTGCCATCTCCTGTATATCATCCCATGTAATGATCATATCATCAACATAGATTATAAGGCAAGTTACCCGAGCTCCATTCTTCTTGACGAACAGTGTATGGTCAGCATTACTTTGTTTGTATCCCTGTTTCTTCATGAAGGCGGTGAATCTTCCGAACCATGCCCTGGGAGACTGTTTGAGCCCATACAATGATTTCTTTAATCGACACACTTCATTTTCTGTAAACTTATCAGCGAACCCGGGAGGTGCACTCATGTACACCTCTTCTTTCAGTTCTCCATGGAGGAACGCATTCTTTACATCGTGCTGATGAAGTGGCCAATCCTGTGTAGCTGCTACTGAAAACAGAACCCTGATTGTGTCAAGCTTAGCTACTGGTGAGAATGTCTCTGTGTAGTCAACTCCATGGGTCTGAGTATATCCCCTGGCCACTAGTCTCGCTTTGTATCTCTCAATACTCCCATCTGCCTTATGCTTAATCGTGTATACCCATCTGCATCTCACTGGGCTTTTCCCTGTCGGTAACGGAACCTTATCCCATGTACAATTCTTATATAGTGCCTGCATCTCTTCTTCCATCGCCTTGTACCACTCAGGTTGACTCAATGCTTCCTTGACTGTTCTGGGGATTGTGGTCTCACATACTGAGGACAAGAACCCTTTAGCTCCAGCTACTGGATATACTCCTCCTTTTGACACCTTACTTGGAGAATACCTTACTGGAGGCTTTCCTCGGTTGTGCTGTGGTGGTAGTACTCTGCCATGGTCTGTAGGAATGTCCCTATCATCCTGAGCAATTTCACATATAACAAGGGGGCTGGAAGAACCGTTATCATTATTCAAATCAGAGGATGAGGCTGGTAAATCAAGAAAGGGTGATACTGGTGATATCTGGTCGTGCGGAGTATCCGCTTGAGGAGGATCATTGGTTGGTGGCTCAGAAGTATCTCCTGTATCTCCATCGCCAGGAAAAGTACAGTCGGCGTCACCTACTTGCCGTGTTGGTACCGCGGCACCACTATGGTTATGGAGCCAATCGTAGGTCTCACCATATATCTCCCCCTGAGACCAAGACTGGGTGTCATAGACATATTCATGTTCGAGGAAAGTACAATCCATGGTAATATGGATGCGACGAGTACGAGGATTATAACACTGGTACCCTTTTTGAGACATAGCATACCCAACAAAAACACATTTATCGACGCATGCGTCTAATTTAGAGCGCTGAGAGGAGGGGATATGAACAAAAACAGAACAACCAAAAATTTTTGGTGGTAGTGTTAAGACAAAAGGTATCTCAGTGTGGGTGGCAAGAACAGACAGAGGAGTACGATGATCCAGGATTTTAGTAGGTAAGCGATTGAGAAGATATGCAGATGTAGCAACAGCTTCTGGCCAAAAAGATTTTGGGACAGATAACTCTAGCATCATAGCTCGGGTCATTTCGAGCAGGATTCGATTCTTGCGTTCGGCAACGCCATTTTGTTATGGAGTATGTGAGCAAGTAGTCTGATGAATAATCTCATGGCCCCGAAAAAAGTCTTTAGGCTACTATTGACGTATTCGCCTCCGTTATCTGAGCGGAAAACTTTAATATTCGCGTGAAACTGAGTAACAAGCATATGATGAAACTAAACAACTATAGGGTAAACATCAGACTTATTTTTTTAGAAAGTAGATCCATGTCATCCGGGAAAAATCATCAATAAATGTAATAAAGTACTGATAACCAAGAGTCATAGGATGTGGGGATGGCCCCCGCACATTAGAGTGTACCAGACTAAACAAGATGTTGACTTGAGTATTATTAGGTTTATAAGTAGACCGATGATGTTTAGCGCGCAAACACGTGTCACGGTCTAAAGTAAGTCCAGAATGAGATAATGAAGGAAATAACATTTTCATGTAACCTAAGGAGGGGTGACCAAGCCGACGGTGCAATAACCATAGTCGGTGCAGAGCATTTCCGGTGGCAAGATTAGACCGGCCCTGTTGTACCACATCTGTAATGTAGTACAGTCCTTCATTCTCAATGCATCGCCCAATGATTACCCTCGAGCGAATATCATGTAACATGTAGAAAGAGGGATACATAAGTACAACACAATGTAATTCACAGGTAATTTGACTGATAGATAGTAATTTTGAGGACAGTCCTGGTACATAAAGACAATTATTCAGCCGTAAATCAGAAGTAATGGATATGGTGCCACCTCTGGAGACCAGAATAAGTTCTCCATTAGCAGTTTCAATATGTGCTTTACTCGGGTGTATCCAATGAGTAAAGTCTTTGGGGTCATTAGTCATTGTGTCAGTTGCACCACTGTCAAGGATCCAAGTGGAGTCCAATGAAGCAGTGGCACAAATATAGGTCGTGGATGTTTTAGAGGACTTTAGGTGGTTTGGGGTATGTATGGAATTTTGGTTGGAATCAAGGGCGGATGTAGATATTTTATAAGTGGAGGGATTAAACTGACGGTTTCCAGAAAATGGAGGGACTTCGGTCAGCTTTGTGGAAAGGTTAGGGACCGGATCTGAAATATGTGAAACTTTAGGGATGAAAGAAACAATTCCTGCAGGGGTACTTTGGGAAACTTCAGACAAAAATTCAACCCCAACACTTTTACCAAAAGCAGCGGCAACCCCAGAATCAGCGTCTTCTGCTTCCCCAATCACCACCCTGGTGCTTTTGCCTCTGCCGGACTCCTTCCCATTCTGAATCTGGACCCCACAGCCTCTCCCTTCGCCTGACGTCATGATTGCCTGTGGCAATTGTAACTGCAGCGCCGCCGCGTAATTCTCTTGCATCCCCGCTTTAGCTTGCCAAGCTTGAGCCTTTCCTTTCGTCTGCTCAGGACGGGCAGATGTGGAGTTTCTCCGGCCTTTTCCCTGCGTAGCTCCTCTTCCCTGTGTTATTCCTGGGTCTGACATGATTTTATGTTTTGTGGTGAACGGGTAGAGGAGAGAGCTGAAACTGCACTGGTCAAAGCCAAAGTAATGGCTGAGAAAAGTCGGTCGGGAAAGGTATTGGCCGGAATCAGGTAATTTAAGGCAATGATGACCGAGTTTCTGAGCCTACACTCAAAAAAACAGTGCTTTAATTCTGGTATATCGGGTTAGGATCGAACCCGTTCTAATACCATGATAAGCAAGCGATAAGAAGAATTTTGTAAAACCTATATTTCATTGATAATTTTCTCTGTACAGCATGCTTCTTCTTATACAACTCCCTCTACTCCTTACAAGGTAAATAATCAATATAATCAATACAATCAATCCCTATGATTACGCCTACAATATCTTAATCTTTGACTTCTATTACAAATAAGGTAGGTAAATATTCTATTTCTTAACACGAACCGTGCTGTAAATGGAAAGATCCAGTGTCTTGGTTTAAACCTTTATAACCAATTGACCTAGGAAATTTGGAGAAAAGGTGAAATCTCTCGCGACTTCCACTGCCCCAGCCTCAATGAGTTTCTGTGGAGGATGTAAATCAGGAGCACAGTGGTTTCCTAGGTTGGGTGAGATCTTATGCAGGGCCTTCCACTGCTCCAGCCTCAAGGAGCTTGTGTGGATGATGTAAATCAGGAGCTCAATGGCCTCCTAAATTGGGTGAGATCTTACGCAGGGCTTCCACCGCCCCAGCCTCAAGGAGCTTGTGTGGAGGATGTAAATCAAGAGCTCAATGTCCTCCTAGATTGGATGAGATCTTACGCAGTTACCCACACAAGGTGTACCTCCACAAACCAGGCCATCAGCCTAGCAGCAGAGGAACACCCACACTGTGTGCGTCTCTGGATTTAAACTATTGACCTCTTGGAGCAAATACCAACTCGAGTACCAACTGGACTATGTCCTAGGGGCTTGACCTAGGAAATTTATGAAGATACTTGGGGACTTTTAAACACTACAACGGTAATTTCATTCGATTCGGTGATAAAATATTAAACGGTTAGATTAAAAAAAATAAACTTAAATCATATTGTTTATATTATGCAGGTTTTGCAATATCATGGTATAAGTTTTTATGTTTGATAAATAGGTTTTTACTGGACAAGATACTCTTCATTGGTCTAGCAGCATAAGCGAACCAAACCTCTTAGACCTCTTCTTCTGTGGTGCTCCATGATTATTTTAGAATATTATAGAGATAAAGCCTTTTTTATCTTTTTTTTTTAAAAAAAATGCACAAAAAATCTGCAGTTACTAAACTACATATATTTAGTATTTACATTTCAAATATTATATTCACACTCTCTTCCACGGTCTGATTTCATAAACTCAGATCATTAATTTAAGTATATTGTATTATATATGTTTAATACTATTAATACTATCAATGGATACAAATGAGTTTTTCTCTAAAACTAATTTCTCATTGTTAAACAAGCATTTTCTTTGGGAAAAAAAACAAGCAAACAGCTTATGATGAACAAATTATGAAGTAAAAGCTATAATTAAATTTTGGATCCATGTTTTCTTATTAAACTTTCTGCCACTTGTATTTTATAACTACAATATTTATACGGACTCAGGGCATAGTCCAGTTGGTACTTAGGTTATAATTTTCTCCAAAAAATGAAGAGTTTGATTCCAGGAACACGCACAGTGTGTGCTCCACTGGTGCTAGGTCGAAGGCCTGATTTGCAGGAGACATCTTGTGTGTATCACTGCATAATTCCTCACCCAACCTAGAAGGTTGCTCGGTTCCTGATTTACATCATCTACAATACTCCTTAACGTTAGGACGGTGTAAACACAAGGCAAGGATTTCGCTTTGCTCGAAAGTATTTATACTTTTTGGTCCAACTTATTGTATTGTTGGCTGATGCAAAGTCGCTGTCGATCTGAGTACTTCCCCACGCAAAATCCACATGAAGATACAAGATGGAGCCTGCGTGACATAACTTGGTAAAAAGTATATGAACGTCTAAAACCAATTATGTTAGGTAAATTGTAGAATAGGGCTTCAATTTCTGCTATTAAAATTAGTTTGGATTTGGTCTTTGTTATTTTACTAAAGAAGGTAGGTTCTAAAAAGGATTATTTTTATTGAGAAGTATATGTCCGTTTATATGTTACAACAACAACGTTACCCTATTCTTTAAAGGCTTTCGCCTATATCATGTATGATAAGGTCGGATGTACGCGATCATACATATATGTTAGAAAAACACATAGGTTGCTTTCCGATAACACGTAACGAAAATTGCGTCAAGATGTGTCGATCAACTGTTACTTCACAATACAAGAAGCGCAACCAATTTAGTGATTCATTTTGTTTTATTTCATTATATTCCAAAGTGAAAGAAGAATGTGTTCTTGATTCAATTAGAAATAGAGATTTCCGTTTATATGCTACATGAATGCCATACAGATTGGAGAAGGGGACCATCAAGTTTAAAGTTTGACATTTTTCTTGAAGAAACAAAATTTGGATATAATAATGTTGGCCAAGGACCAAAAATGATTATTCATGTTAAGATTGAGGCATAGCTCAAATATAAAGTTATTATCAACTAGAACATGTGATTTTCTTTTTTGTTTCCATTTCCAATAGAGTTAAAGACACAATCTTTCTTTACTTTAGAATATAATGGAATAAAGCAAAATGACTCACTAAATTGGTAGCGCTTCTTATATTGTGAAGTAACAGCTGATCGACACCGCAATTTTCATTATGGGTCATCGGAAACAACCTCTGTATGTTTACATAAGTATAGTTGCGTACATCCGACCCCCTATACCCGCCATAGGCGATAGCCTCTAAGGCAGTGGGGGTAATGTTGTTGTTTAGAATAGTATACATATTATCATGTATCTCATTTATCATAGCGGACAGGTATTAATTTATTACATGCATATAGAAAATTGACTATTCGTGCTAGGGGTGTACATGGTCCGGTTCGGCCGGTTTTTGGACATGTAACAAACCAAACTGTTTGTAACGGTTTTGAAATTGTAAAACCAAAACTGGACCGGGACTGGTCAACAAACTATTTGACCGGTCCAGTTTGATTTGGTTTGGTTCCGGTTTTTACCGGTTTGCAAAATTTCTTTAACGCAATGTACACTACTGCGTGTCTGCACCTAAGCAATAAGCATCACATGCCTCTTTAATCAGAAATAATCAAAACCACAGAGGTTGAAAACAAACTAATCAATAAATCGGAAATCAACACAACAATTGCAATTGGTCTTACAAGGACACCAAAGATATCGTACCTTCGGTATAGATGAAGACTTCTTATCTTTATTGAGATAAACTCTCTTCAATTTCATGCGTGGTTCCTGAAATTGAAGAATATTGGGAATATAGTGAAGGCACTAGTGACAATAAACCCAATGAGTACTTGGAAGAGGAGAAACCAAGAAACACAAGAACCACCAACCATTCTGTTTGAACAAACTAATATTGTTTACATATCCATGATGAAGTTACGAACAAAGCAAATAATTCAATTTGCCGAGGTAACAGAAATTACGATGTACCTGAGATTATGCAGTATCTTGCAGCCCTGATGAATGATGGCAAGGATTTGGAGTGGTGGTGGGCTGATGGCAAGGATTTGGAGTGGTGGTGGGTGTCGAAGCGACGAGGAGCTGCTGAAGCCTGAATCTGGTAACCCGTCTTCTGAGGCAGCAGTGAGGGTTGGGATGGACAGCAGGACAGGAAAGGGAGAAGGCAGGCAGGCGGCAGCAGAGAGCAAATGGAGTTGTGGAGAATTGGAGATGGAGATTCAATTTCAGATTGGAGATGGAGGCTGGCTGGGACCTGGGGCTGGGAGTGACGAAATGAGGGAAATGGGAATTAGGGTAGACTCGTCGTTAGGTTTAGAGCTGTAGAAGAGGGTAGAACATTCTAGGCTTCTGTAGCTTTTATTTTTTGAAATAGGTTTTTCTAGGTTTTTTTGAAATATATTTATTATATTAAACCGGTCCGGTCCAGTTTTACAGTTTTATAATTGCAAAACCGAAACCAACCGTAACATACAGTCCGGTTTTCCTTTTATAAGTAAACCAGCTGTAAAACCGTGGTTCGGTTTTAAACGGTCCGGATCAGTTCGGTTCAGTTGTTTGGTCCGGTTTTCAGAATTTTTGTTCACCCCTAATTCGTGCTACCAATAATGCTTTTCATAAAAAGTAACTGAGAGATTTGAATAATTTAATAGAAGATAGCAAGAAACATGGAGGAATTTATAAGTCCTACTTGGCTAAAAAGCTACAGTACCCCGACGTACGTGTATTAGACACATCGAGTGGCATCCCCAGCTGAAATTCTAAAATGTAGGTTTTCGTATTCTAACTTCTAATGTAGGTTTTTTAAATTACAAATTATTTTATTCGGGTTCCTTAATTTTTTTATTATTCTAAATTTTCAATGGACCTGCAAACGACATTACAGAAATCCTACGTACATGATTACTATTTACCCCTTTTTATGAAAAACAAACATGATTATTCTCACTTTTTTTTTTATCTTTTTTCCAACTTTTGAATGAACACACACACTGGTACGGAAATCCTACGAGATGAACTAAAAAAAAGAAACTCTACAGTTAAAAACCTACACGATTACGATAATTTACACTTTCTCAACAAGTTACCTATGTGCTAAGAACTGAAATCTTATAAGCAGTGCAAAGAAAAACTAGATGCTTTCGATAAAGATAAACACAGTTAATCTTCATTTTATTTCATTATTCTGGATTTTCAATAAACCTACACATGAAGTTCAGAAATCCTAAATGATGAGTTATAAAAACATAAACTCCATAGTTAAAAATCTACATGATTACGATAATTTACACTTCTGAAACGAGTTAATTTCGTGCCAAGTATTGAAATTCTAGAAGCCGTGTGCAGAAATCCTATATGTTGTTAGTTTTGTGATCATCCTTGTTGTTTTGTGGTTGCTGTTTCTGTTATTACATTAGTTAAGAATATAAAACAAAAACCTATTACATAAACAATAGATACAAGAGCGCAAACAAACAACAAATTTTCAACTAATTAACGATGTAGCTAGAATTCTAAAGGTTTAGAAACTTACAACAACAACATGTGTTAGAAACACACAGAGATTGTTTCCTAATAATTCTTAACTATAGGGTTTATGTTATTGCCATAAAAGCATAAATCATATAGTTAAGAATCTACATGATTACGATAATTTATATTTTTTCGCATTGAAGGGTGCATGTGTTTAGACTACAGGAAGCTGAATAAGATGAGTATTAAGGACAACACAAACGATACATGAGTTGCTAGACGAGTTGGTGCAGGCCAGAATCTGCACCAAAATCGATTTGAGGGCCGGATTCCACCAGATACTAATACATCCTGCTGATGTGTATAAGACAGCTTTTGTGACACACCATGGCCACTATGAGGATAAGTGATTTCCTTTGGCCTCAGTAATGCACTTGCAACAACAACATTACCCTATTGCCTAAGAAAATCTCGTCTAGGAGGCCCGAATTCGGCCATTTTGTCGTCGATTTGCACCAATTTTAAACGCAATGGAGACTGATAGCACCATCCGAAGTACTGAAGAGGTAGATTTATTGCAAAGAAGTGTCAAAAAGTTCAAAAGACCTGCGCAAGGGGAACCGGGTTCACCCTCCGGAGCGCCGGACAACAGCACACATGGGTGGGCTAATCTTCTCAGACAAAACTCCGTGCCACCTGAAATCTATATTGGGGATGAGGAGGATGAGGATACTGTGTTGGAGCACTTGGAGAGTTATACTGTTACGATGGCAGAAAGTGAAGACGACGTGGAGACAGGGCGGCTCAACATGAAAATTCCGTTGGAGAGGTGTAAGAAGCTTTGGAAGTTCCACCTTCATTGTCGTATTATCCACTTTCACAGCTTTGCCTAATAGGCTCCCCATCTCCAGTAGAATATCCTCCTGAAAGAATTCAAGTGGGAGGTTTGGAATTCTTATCCATGTCAATGTTTTAGCTACAATGTCACTCTCTACGTTGAAAAACGGCATCCATTTTGAGACCGTTATGTAGTGCTCTTGGATCATCCAAGGACCTTGTTCCAAAGCATAATGATATTGTTCAGCCGAGAAGAACCGAACTACAAAAAACCCTCTATCTAAATCCACAATATCCAACGGATTCCCCCTCCCCCATAGATCAACGAGTCGTCTTTCAAGCACACGGAAGTAGAAATTCTTACCTAGCACTTTGACCACCAAGGCCCTCGGTAAGTATGCGCGGATCTGTGTGGAGATTGATATGCGTAAACAGTTAGCATCTGAAATCAAAGTAAATGGAAAAATGTATAATGTGGTATATGAAGGATTGAACTGCATTTGTTTTAATTGTGGTAAATATGGACACACCAAGGAAGAGTGCGGCAGCCAGTGTGTTGGGGACCAGAATGTCGAACAACAACAGGTGGTTAAAGCCACTGAGAAGAAAGCGATGGAACCGTTTGGACCGTGGATGATCGCTACAAACAATCGACGTAAACGTGACATTCAGTCAAAGAGCTGGGAGCAGGGAAATTTAAATGCGTCATAGTTAGCGTCAGGTGGGGTTAACAGGGCAGCAAACAAGGCACCTGGGGGGTCTCGATTCGACCCCATTGGCGATTTAGATGATGATGTAGATGACCAGTGGGAGGTGGAGGATATACAAGCTCAGCTAGAAGAAATCACGGATAGGGGCCCGAGTATCTCTTTCCATGCGAACAATAAAGCAGCAACCCAAAAAGGGGACAATGGCAAAAAGAAAGGATTCAGTGTAGGCGACCGAAACAAATCAAAGCTACAAGTCAATCTATCCAGGGACGAAGAGGTGATATTCAAGGCGGAGGCAGCGTTAGAGCGTACGGCCCAGAACTCTGGTGGCAGAGGAGGCTCTGCTCGTGGGAGAAGGGGTCACAGCGTCACACCCAGAGGCGGGAGTGCTCGTCAATGGTCAGTAAGGGACATTACTAATAACGACTTCACGAGTAAAGTCGTTAATACTGCTGAACTGTTTTACCAAGAATTGTGACCGAGTCTTTCGAAGAATAAGTTGCAAAATACCCATCAACAACCCGCCAAACACATCAAAGATCATCCACCGGACCGTGGTGTCAAAGTATGTGCTTCCTGTATGGAGGTTGCATTAGATACTGATGGAAGTCAGTTCCATAACAACGGGCAAAAAATTGCGAACAATAAGTCGATGAGTAACGTGCCGATGCATAATGAGGATGGCATGGAGATTGAGGAGACTTCTTTACCCAATCTTTCATGAAGACGATAGCATGGAATTGTAGGGGTGCAACCTCCCCAGAATTTTGAGTTGCGCTTGGGGACATGATCATGGAGCACAGGCTAGCTATAGTTTTTTGTGTGAAACCCGTGGCCCAAGTAAGTATGCGGACTGGATTGTTGAACGTTTTTACTTCACACACTCTGCCATTGTTGAAGCTAGAGGCTTTGCGGGAGGGTTATGGTGTTTCTGGAACGATGGCGGGTGAAAATTGATGTTGTTAGTTACACTGCTCAGATGATGAACTTGCGTATTAGTCAGGCGGGGTGTGCTTGCTGGCTACTTTCAGTAGTTTATGCTTCACTGATTCGTGCCATTCGAGATTTGTTCTTGAATATGTGGAATGTATGAGTAATGTCCTAAATGTCCCGTGGGGAATTATTGGTGATTTCAATCAAGTCATGAAGCAAGAGGACAAACTTAGGGGGAGACCTGTACGGGGGTTTTCAGTGGACCGTATGAGGCGTATGTTTGATGCTGGCGGTTTTGTGGAGGTCTCGTTCTCGGGGCCTAAGTTTACTTGGTCCAATAATCAGATGGGGTGTCGACAAATACAACAAAGGATTGACCAATGCTGGGGAAATATAAAGTGGTTTGAGCTGCTGGGGTATGTCGACCTACAACACCTCCGAGGGTCCATTCCGATCATTGCCCACTCCTGCTCACTACCGGTTCGAGAGTTGACATGTCGAATATTGCGAAGCCTTTCCATTTTGAAGCCGTATGGATGGAGCATATCAAGTTCGAGGAATTTATGAGAGAGGCTTGGTTAGACGTCCCGGAAGATATCATTCGTACAGTGGAAGAATTTAAGAAGAAGGCCCAAAGCTGGTATAGAAACGTATATGGGAATCTTAGACAGAAGAAAAAAAGATGTGTGGCGCGTATCGCGAGAATACAAAGAGAGCTTACCATTAGACCCTCCCGTTTCCTGTCATACCTTGAAAAGGAACTTTTGGAGGAATATGGAAACATCCTAAAAATGGAAATTACGCATTGGCAACAATGTTCTAAATTGAAGTGGATTACAAATGGTGAGGGCAATACTCGGTTATTCCATAAGGCAATGGCAACGAAGAAGAGGGGGAACAACATCACAAGGCTCAAAAATGCTGAAGGAGAATGGGTGTCGAATGCGGAGGTGTTGGAGAACATGGTTCGCAGGTACTATATTGAGTTATTTTCAAACGGACCATGTTTGATGCCTATGGACATCCGGTTGGATTTCACGCCTCTAGATAACAATTCTAAACAGGTCCTGAACCAAGCGGTTTCGGCCCAAGAGATTGAGTCGGCAGTCTTTCAAATGAGTCCTTTCAAAGCGGCCGATCCTGATGGGCTGCCTCCTGTCTTTTTCAAGCAAAACTTGGAGCACGTGAAAACATCAATCATTAATTTTATTTTGTAATCTTTTCAGCAGGAGAAGTTTGCGTTGGACTTGAACTCAGCCTTGGTTGTTCTGCTACCTAAGGTGCCGCATCCGGAAACAATTACACAATTTCGACCTATTGCGCTCACTAATATACTTACGAAGATTATTTCAAAAGTTATTGTGAATAGAGTAAAGAAGGTGGTGTCCAAACTTGTCTCGGCTACACAATGTGCATTCACCCCGGGGTGACAAGCATATGAGAACATAATCGTTGCGCAAGAATTACTCCACACAATGCGAAATAAAAAAGGTAAGAAGGGTTTCATGGTGGTAAAAGTCGATCTAGAAAAGGCATACGACCAGATAAGTCGGCCATTCATGAGAAGGGTGCTTGAGGCGGTCGGGTTCAGTCATGAGTTGGTCAGTCTTATTATGTTCATTATCACTTCTGCCACGACGACAATCATTTGGAATGGACAGCGGCTGCCTTCGTTCCAACCTACGCGGAGGATAAGACAAGGGGACCCAATGGCTCCATTTATTTAATCTTTGTATGGATGTTCTCAGCCAATTCATTTGTAAGGCGGTGAATCAGAAAGTCTGGAAGCCTATTCGCGCTTCCAGAACAGGTCCCGAAGTGTCGCATATATTTTTTGCGGATGATCTCCTATTATTTGGAGAAGCCACTGAACAACAAGCGTTTGTCATGGACTCTGTACTAAATGAGTTTTATGCAGTTTCGGGTCAGCGCATAAGTCTTCAAAAGTCAGTGGTGTACATTTCCAGAAATACAAAGCCTGATGTGATTGAGGCCCTTAGCTGAAAACTACAGATGAGGACTACGAACAATTTAGGGAGATATCTGGGTATGCCGATGATACATAGTCGAGTAACTCTTCTACTTACAAATTTTTGGTTGAAAACATCAAAGGGAAGCTGGCGGCGTGGAAAACCAAGGTGCTTTCTCAAGTGGCTCGGGCCCTACTGATTCAGACTGTTTTATCTACATTACCATCCTATGTGATGCAGACTACCATGATTCCGGCATCGACAATCGTAGAGATGGAGAAACATATGCGTGACTTTTATTGGGACGAGTTGGATGGAAGCAAACATTTGCACTACATGACATAGGAGAAAATCTGTCAACCAAAAGATCGAGGTAGTTGGGCATAAAGCGGTTACACCAGATAACATCGCATTCATGGCCAAACTGGGTTGGCAATTGATCAGTGATAGGGAGCCCCTTTAGGTCCGAATACTACTTGCCAAGTATGGTTCACCACTGGACGATACACCAACTCCATTTTTAAACATTTCTAAATGAGTCCCAAAAATCTGTTCAGCTTCTGGATTATGCAGTTCAGCAATTTGAGGATGCTCCTTATCCAAGGATAGGCAGACCTCCGAGCAGCAATCGATGGCATAAGTTTGCCCAATTACCATCACTGAACTCTGAAGTTTGATAAGATTATCAACAAAGTAGTCTGATCTCCTGAACTCAGCAACCACTTCTGTTTTCATATCTTCAGCCTGAAGTTCAAATTGCTGAGCCAGTTCAGCTTTACTCTTTTGCTCATCTTCAAGTTGCTTCTTGCAATTGGACAGCTCTTGCTCACAAGTACCAAGTTCTTTCTGGTAGAAATCCAGTTCGGCTTGAGTCTTGGTCGACACCAGCTTAATATTGGCTACCACTTCTTTCAGTTTATCCACTTGTGAGTAAGTAGTGGCCAGCTTAAGGTCGGACTCTTCCTTTTCTTCACGAATTTTAGAATTCTCCTCAGAAAGGGAAGATAATTCTGATCTCAGACCATCCATCACTGCTTCAAGTTCTGCCAGCTTGGACTTCGATGGTTTGGCTTTTTCAGCCATTTATCGTTAGCTCGTTGAAGAACTGCATTCTTTCTGTCAGTTGAACTACCATTCGCCGCAGCTCTTCGGTCTTCCTGAACATGTTGTACTCCTGGGCTCGGTACTATAACATTTATAAACAAGCAATCAGGCAAAGTCAAGAGCATAGATAAGAGGAAAATTTTACAGACTTACCATAGCCATGTTGGACATATAAGATTTACAAGATACATCCCAGTCCATGTCATTGAAATGGTTGAAATCTCGGGGCAGAATAGAGATTTCATTAACTACCTGTCACTTTGGGATCTAGGGCCATCTCGTTAGAATAATACTCTAAAGTTTTCTTCAGATGTCGATGCACATAAGAAGATCCCCCTTCGGTTTGAAGGCTCTTTCCTAGGTCTTTCTGCAGAATAGGCTCTTCAGCATTCGAGCCGGTTGATCTAGAGGGTGGTACTTGGGGATTTTCAGAAGGAATTGAGTTTAGATTCGCCTCTGGCATAGGCAGGGGAAGAGGCATTTTGGAAGGGGCCACTGCCTGGATTTGATTTGCCTCTGGCATATGCGGGGGCATAGGCCTTTTGGAAGAGACCTCTGCCTGAATTGGAGTAGCAGAGGAATGCTTCACTTCACTCTTCTTCCTCTTCTTCAGTTGTGATACTGCATCAGACACCATGGTTCCTGCAAGTTCAGCAACTGGTCAAAATACATGGAAAATGTCAATCTCACAGATGTTCAAAAATTTCGCAGCATACCCAGAACTAATTTCAAAGCTGCTGAGCTGAGGGGACGGAAATTATGTGTTGGCCACAGATGGTCCAGGTCGGCAGCACTTGTAACCGACCTGTTCACCCTTTTCCAGTCTACGGCCATATGAAGGTTCAGCAATTTAAAGGCTTCATCGCATGATTTATCGTTTGGCCTCGTATTGTCAGCATGTCCAGACTTCCAATAGTTTCTTTCGGGTATCCCTACATTTTTGATGAAAAAGAAACGTCCCTTCTAATTTTTAGTGAAAGAGAGGATGTTTACAGCATGGTTAATTTCTTTATTAGGATATCTCCTACTAAAGTAAAACCAGCTTTCTTTGTGTTTACACACAAACATCCCCCTAAAAACGAAAGGATAAATTCTTTCTTAGCGGCTCTCAGGTATAGCAAGTAGCTGAGAATTACTTTTAAGCCGTTGGGCATTATTTGGGGCAACCTAAGGTTGTAGAAATCTAGGATATGGAATAAGGGTGCTGGAATAGGAAGACTGAATCCGGATTTGAAGTATTCCTCATAAATCGCTTCGTATCCTACGGGCGGATCATAAGCAGCTTGATGAGGAAGAGGAAGAAGGGGAAAGAAAGTGCTCCTATCAATATGGTACGATTTGGCATAAGCAGGAAAGCTTAGTGTCTTTCAAAGTACACACTGAGCTTTGCACCATGGGAGAGGGTGCGCCTCTGTCAACAAATGTTGAGGGCACCATTGATTTTGAGGCAACAACGGGGGATTTGCCAGTACGACGTAACCTCCTCAGAGGGCGGTTGTCCTTGCTAGACTCCGACTTTCCAGAAATATGGGAATGACCCCCCGTCGTTACCCCCAAGATTGGCAGGGAAAGAGGGAGAAGACCTATTTTGAGAGTCTGAAGAAGAAGAAGAGATAGTGAAAGCCATAGGAGTAAAAGGAAGAGCAGAGGTTACAGAGTTCTGGAGGCTGAAGAAAATTCGCCGGAATTGGGGAAGAAGGAAGCTCTGCCGGAGTTGAAAGTAAGAAGGAGGTTGGAGAAGGAGAAGGTATTCAGGAGAAACAATTGCAAATAAAGGGAGAAAAAAGAAAACCTTCCAGAAGAGGATTCGACCTTTAAAGAGGGAATCGAGATTTGAAGAGGTATAACGCTTCGGTTCCCCCCTTTTTTGATTACCTCAATCGCCGAAAAACAATAATTGGTTTTGTGGTAACTTGTGCCGATTTTAAATGCTGTGGGTGACCCCCACTAATGACGGACATGATACTGAAGTATCAGAAAAGATTTGTCCGCCTTCTCTGATCAGCTCAGCCACACAAATCTGGAGGCAAAATGATAAGCCAAAAATATTGAGAAAATCTCACTTATTATCCTAGGTTTGACCCATTACTCAGTTAGCAGCCTAACGTTGATGAAACTCACTTAACAACAACTCTTTTGCCGAAATGTCTCACTTGTAGCCAGTCACCGGAAGATGACTTGCTACAGCAGGTTTCCTTTTTTTAAAAAAAAATCATTTCTAAAAATGTTATTATTTGTAAAAATTCTAAAAAATTGTAAAAATTAATTAAAAATATTTTAAAAATCAAAAAATTAGGAAAAAAAGATAAAAATAATAAAAAGTACCCACAACGCTCCATCACTTCCCCCGCCTACCCCTCCCCCCCGCCACACCCCCCCCCCCCGCCAAAAATTACTTCTATTAATTTTCATAAGATTTGATATAAAGAATATTATGGCATGGCGTCGAAGATCATTGTCCACACGGGATTTCTAATTTCGTACGCTTGACTTTTCTACTTCAGAATATTTATTGTTCCCCACTCTCTGTCTCTTCCATTTTATTTTATTTTATTATTATTTTTTAATCGCTGGAACACAGTTGTCAACAGACTTTTCCCTAAAATTGACACAATATTTCGAAGTGGTCGTTTTGTTCAATTTGACTCAGAACTTAATGCTACGATTCAAACATTACTCAATATAGATACAAGTTTGTATCAAAACAACCACATATGCATCACTTCTAATTAAAGGGTTAATGTCGGATTCTCCCCCTATTTCCTGCTAAGCAATTTTTCTCTGTTCGAGAAACAACCTTGGTATGTTTATAACATAAGAGTATGGTTGCGTACATCTGACTCCTTCATACCTCGTTATAGACGGAAGCATCTAAAGCAATGAGGTAATGTTGTTGTTGTATAAAGAAACACCAAGAACTTCTATATCACCAACGTTTTTTTTCTTCTAATTTTTTCACTTATCTCCCACCACCTTATCTCCTTGATATTCAAATCAAATTAAGATAACCTGCCTCGATTCAGCAGACCCTTATTATTAGATTTTCTTATTTGGGGTTGGATTGTTTGGGGGTGCCAGGGGATGGTCGGAGCTTTGTGAGTGAGTTGAAAAAATTTTAAATATTTTTGGGGTGTACGCGGGGGGTGGGGGAGGGGACGCGGGGGTGGTTGGGGCGTTATGAGTGAGTAAGAAAAAAAAATTTTAATTTTTTTTTGCGGGTGCGGGGGGGAGGGGGTGGTGTGGCGTGGGAAGGGGGGTAGGTGGGTGGAGTGCTGGGGCGTTGTGGGTAATTTTTTATTATTTTATCTTTTTCCTAATTTTTCGATTTTTAAAATATTTTTTAATTAATTTTTACAATTTTTTAGAATTTTAAATTCCTTTAAATCACTTTATTCAAAAAATACAATTTTATTTTTTTAATTAAAAGGGTCGCAACATGTCAACTTCTGATTGGTCTGAGATGTCAACGGTTGGTCAACGGTTGATCAACGGTCACCTGGCTACAAGTGAGACATTTCGGCAAAAGAGTTGTTGTTAAGTGAGTTTTATCAACATTAGGCTGCTAACTGAGTAATGGGCCAAACCTTAGGCTAATAAGTAAGATTTTCTCCAAAAATATTCATCTACAGTCAACAAACAGTCAACTACAGATCAGGATTTGCAGCTCGGCAGGAAGTAATTCTGCTCTGCCATCTTACACTAGCTGAAGCAAGTTTGTTACTGTGGCTAAGGCAAATTTAAACCCCTGGTCAGCTCGGCACTTGTACAAACATGACCAGGAATGGCTAGAAATGAAGTCCTACAGGACAGCTTGACATATTGCACTTCGGCTCAGCTATGCTTTAGTAAAAGCTACTACTTATAGTTAACCTCAGTTCTGTTTTCCTAAACACATAATATTTTAGGTAAGATCAGAAGAAGGTATACTCTACGGTCATTTGGGATTCACCAAGGCAGCTCTGTAAACTACTTTCCAGATGTCAAGCATCGACTGGATTAGTACAGAATCATCATTGCTAGCCGGCCTACACGTTGTAGATTCAGCTACTGACATAACCACTCTCACAGGCAATTGTCCCATTGGACTGCACCTCTGCCGCAGACAAGACCACCATATGAGACATATCACAATCCCATCATTGGGCAAGGGGACAGACCTAATCAACCGCCCTATAAAACACCTCTTTCTAAACAAAAAGTGGGGGGGCCAACTTGATTCAACTAACTACATTTTCCTAACTCTCAGAGAGAGAGAATTCTTAGTACACATATCGGTTGACCTCAAACAACCTTATTCTCGGAGAGATCTTAAGACAGGTTTATTTTAAACCTTTATTCCAGTATAAAATGCCTACAAATACTACCATAACTGACTTGAGCGTCGGAGGGTTTTTCCGGGGTAGCGCCCTGGGCCTCTAACGTTTCTTTTCCATCTCAGGTTCTTTTGACGGATTCAAACAGAAGTTAACGTCATAACACAAGGATCACTTCTGATCCACCTGGTGAAGTTTTCGGCTTCATCAACGAGGTATGGAGGTCGGATGTACGCAACCGTACTCATGCGTCAGAAACACACAGAGGTTGTTTTTCGATGACCCATAATGAAAATTGTGTCAAACTATGTTCATTAACTGCTACTTTCACAATATAAGAAGCGTAGCCAATTTAGTAAGTCATTTTGCTTTATTTCATCATATTACAAGTCAAGGAATATTGTGTCCTTGGCTCCATTAGAATGGAAAGGGACTAATGCACCTGCAAATTTTCAGAAAAGCACGAATCATATTTTCAAACCTTTCTGAGAAAGTTTGTCTTAGTATTCGTTAATGACATTGGTTTACAGTCTTGACATTGATAGCCACATTGAGCATCTCAAGCTGGTTTTGTGAACTCCTAGAGAGCACCAGTTCTTTGCAAAACTCAGCAAAAGTTGTCAATCCTCTGTGGAACAATTTGGGCATATAATTAAGGATGGAGTGTAACAGGCTGATCCCAAAAAGATTGATGCAATGCTCAATTGGCCTCAACCTGCAACTATTACTGAACTGAGAGGTTTCCTTGGCCTCACAGGATTCTATAGAGGTTTTGTGCAAGGTTATGGTGGTATGGCCAGGCCATGACTGGACTTTTAAAACAAGGGGGAGATTTGAATGAGGGCAGAGGCAGAAAGGGTACTTTAACAACTTAAGCGAGGCATGTGTTCAACACCAGTATTAGCTCTACCTGACTTCTCCAAAACATTTGTAGCAGAGACTAATGCCAGTGGGCAAGGTATGGGAGCTGTAGTTCAACAATCTGGTAGGCTCATAGCCTTTGTCAGCAAGGCTTTCAACTCAAGGGATTGGGCGTTTCTATATATGAAAAGGAACTTTCTGCAGTGATTCTAGCAGTGAGTAAATAGAAGCACCATTTAGAAGGGAGGAGATTCATTATCAAAACTAACCAACAAAGTTTAAAATATTGATTAAAGCAGAAGGCTAGTACTGCTCTGCAGCAAAAGGGATCAGTAAACTGTTGGGGCTGGACTTTGTTATTGAATACAGAAAAGGAAAAGAGAATATGGTGGCGGATGCATTATCAAGGCAGCCACAAGGGGATGTTAAGTTAAAGGCTGTGACTGGTGTTCTTCCCTCTTGGGTACAAGCAGTTCTTGATAGCTATGATAATGATGTTTGGGTTCAAACTCTGTAACAACCAGTGGTGCTAGACCCTGCTAACAATCCAGAGTACACTGTGGTCAACGGCAATCTTAAGAAGCAAGGATGGATTTACATTGGCAGTTCAGGTGACCTCAGAACCAAGATTTTATCTAGCCTCCTTTCAAGTCCTATAGGGGGTCTTTCTGGAATCAAGGCTTGTCAGAAGATTCAGTAAACTATTTTATTCTCCAGGTCTTAAGAGGGATGCACAAAAACTGGTTCAGACTTTCATAACTTGTCAACAATGCAAGACTGATCATCAATTTCCACAACGGTTGCTTCACCCACTACCTGTCCCATATAGAGCTTGAAAGCAAGTATCAATGGATTTCATAGAAAGTCTTACCCATGTCCCTGGTTAAGAATGTTATTCTGGTGATAGCGGATACTTTCACTAAGTTCAGTCATTTTGCTATCATTGAGAATTATACTTCAGAATCAGTGGCTAAAGAGTTGGTAGAAACAGTGTCTAGGTTACACGGCCTTCCTGATATCAACATCAGTGACAGAGACAAAGCTTTCACCAGTAAATTTCTGGCAGCACTTGTGGAAAGAATTGGAGTTAAGCTAGGTATGGCTACAACTTACCACCCCTAATCTGATGGCCAGACTGAACGGGTGAACCAATGTTTGGAGATGTATTTGAGGTGCATGACTCACAGGCAGCCTAGACAGTGGAGGAATTGGTTGGCATTAGCTGAATTTTGGTACAATATTAATTACCAAAATTCTTTTCATATGACCCCCTTTTGAGGCTCTTTAGGGTCATGCCCTCGTTTGTATATCCTTGTGTGGCATTGATGGAGAAACTATCGCTGATTTATATGATTTTCTGAAAAAGAGGCAGCTCATGGTGCAAGACCTTAAGATGCAGCTAGAGGAGTCTAAAAATAGAATGAAACAGTTTGCTGATAAAGACAACAAGAACAACAATATTACTCCATTATCTTAGAGGCTCCCGCCTATGGTAAGGTATGGGAGGGTCGAATGTACGCAATTATACCCATGTGTTAGAAACATACGGAGGTTGTTTACTGACCCATAATGATGTATCAAGGTATGTCGATCAACTGTTACTTCACAATATAAGAAGCGCATCCAATTTATTGAGTCATTTTGCTTTATTCCATCATATTCTAAAATCAGAAAGAGTGTATCATTGACTCCATTGGAAATGGAAACAAGTTTGCTGATAAAAAGAGAAGGGTAAAAGGGTTCCAAGTTGGTGATTGGGTTTTCCTTAGGTTGCAACTTCATAGACAGACATCTGTGGAGGTTAGAAAGAACCACAAACCCTCTGTTAGATACTTTGGCGCCTATCAGATTGGGCAAAGGTTGGTTCCGTGGCTTATAAACTTGAGCTCCCTGTGAGCTCCAAGATCCATCCTGTCTTCAATGTGTTAATTTTGAAACGTTATGTAGGGACTAATGCCCCTGTTGTATCTATAGAAATATACATACATACAGTAGATAGAAACATACATTGTACATATACAGTAGATAGAAACATACATTGTACATACATATCTTTGTCCTTTCATATCAAGGGAAAATAGCCGTTGGAGGGTAATATAGCCGTTACCTCAACCAAGCCATTGTAAACTGCCTATATATGGCATTACTTGTACATCTGAAGATTAGTCTGAATAAAACTTCTATTCAGCCTCCAATATGTTGTTCTTCTTCTCCTTCAATTCATGATCCATTATTTTCTAGATTTCTACATGGTATCAGAGACATGAGAGGAGGAGAGAAGAAGAAATCTGAAAACTTTTCAAAAGAATAAGAAGAAATCTGAAAACTTTTCAAAAGCCTTTGTTCTGAGAAAAAAAACTGAGAAATTTCAGAGTGCGTTCAAACACTCATTTATGTTGTTCAATGGCTACAAGAAGAAATCTTCTTAAGACCATTATGTCTATAAACTTCCACAAATCTTATCCAGACCATTATGTCTATAAACTTCCAGGAGGCTATGAAGAGCCTTGGCTAAGCCGGAATCTTCTATTCAATGAGCTGTCAATCGGATTCATACTCACAAGACAGTTTCTAAAGAAGAAACTTGTAATATTCGGCCTTTTTCACCTTTGGTGTTAGCAGCAACTCAGGGCCAGAGAGCCATATCAAAGGCCATAAGCCTCAAATGTTCAAAGGCCATAGAGCCTCAAATATTTGAAAGGCCATAGAGCCATAAATTCTTCAAGGCCATAGAGCATCAAATGTTCCAAAGGCCATTGAGCCATAAATTATTCAAGGCCATAGAGCCTATTCTTTATCAGAGTTCAAAGATATCAAATTCTCTGACCCATTTCATAAAAAAAAATTTCAAGAGGTCATAGAACCTTGGCCATAGAGCCGGAAAAAAATTTCAAACAGATCTTTTCTTGAATAGGCTATGAAGAGCCTTGACCATAGAGCTGAAATCTTCCTCATGACTGAGTCGTTTTTCTTATATACCAATGGCATTGGTTCTCCAAACGAGCAGGAGCAAGGTTGGAGAAACATAGTTATTTGCAAGAGAAACAGATTGTGAGTGCAAAAATGGACTAAAAGCAAGTTTGACGGAAAAACATACTTGAAATTGGAAGCCTCAAATTTTAGAAATTCTTCTTCATGGGTGAAACTGAGGCATCAGATGGTGTTTCTTGATTTTCCGGTGAAACGACGGGGAAAGTGTAAATGGAGGAAAAAGAAGGAAATTAAGAGAGTTGTCTTCGCTGCTGCGTTGCTACTTTGCTGCATGTTATTAAGAAACTGAAGGAAAATTGTGCAAGAGAAGGAGACCTTTTTAAGAAGAAAATCCAAGGAAAATCAATGATATATTCACGTGAAATTCTATCAAGGTACCCAAGGGCAGACACCGTGTCTAGTCAAGTCATCTGCACTGCTTCTATCTTTACACGCTATAATTATTGCACACTACATTTATTACACCCCGCCACATCCTTTCATCGAACGTGTCTCACACAACTTTTCAAAATTTCACTCATTGCCAAGTGTTATACATTACTGAAGGAAAAAACAACGCCAGCTGTCCTCGTTGTCCTCTATTTTATTTTTTAAATTTACCAAATTTTTTCCTTTCCCGATAAACGGTGAAAGAACTTTTCCAATAATTTCTTTCACTTCAGAACTTTTCCAATAACTCTCTTCACTTTAATTTCTTTACTCCTTCACGGCAAAGTCTTT
The DNA here is from genome assembly GCA_036186865.1 of Eustoma russellianum. NCBI lineage: Eukaryota > Viridiplantae > Streptophyta > Magnoliopsida > Gentianales > Gentianaceae > Eustoma > Eustoma russellianum. The sequence goes on from AP025065.1 coordinate 28,702,158, forward strand.
TACATCATTTCATTTCCCTCATCAAAGTCTAACATTTCTGCTCTGCTCCATTTGCTTTCAAGCTCCATATCTCCTCCACAGAAGTCTTCATCTATTATTCATTTTTCAGATTAACAAAATCCACTTCTTTTACACACCACTTATTTCATGTCACATTCAACTTGAACTTCTCCACTCTTAAGATAAATGGCCAAGTTTGCTTGGCTATCTTTTATATTTCTGAAATTTGACCTTGATTCTTTCCATAAGGGATTCAATTGCATCAAAGTCCTTTGCTTCTGCAAGCTTGTTGATGACCGCTGCGCTTCATTGTTTAGTCTTTGCGATTGGAAATTTGGTTGAATATAGGGAGAGTAAAGTTTGGATCTTTGAGTGTTTCAAAAATCTTGACAACTTCATTTGGGCTTAACCAGTCTCTGTGGTTAGCTAAATTAGGAACACCAGCAACTTGAAGAGATGAAAATGGATGAAAATACCACAAAAGATTCGATCTTTTTTGAAGAGTTGTGTTGAGCAGGGATGATTGAGAAATGTGCTGATGAGTTTTGGAAATATTGATAAAGATTAAACGAGAAGAAGGTTCTGGATTTAGTTATAATTTACACATGCACCTAGGCTACGTGTTTTTTTTGGGGGTACACGTTGAGTGCATATAACATTTTTTGAACACGTCACTATCCACGTAGTGTTTTCCATCACTTGCACTCTTATTTTTCCACCTTTTCTTGAACATTACAATTAATTTTCTTCACAGTACACAATTTTTTTTTCCACTTGAAATTTTATTATTCAACTGTCCGCCTCAAGTACACCTATCCTCTCTCCACTCTACTACGTTTTCTTCTTTCAATCTATTTTGATGACTTCTGCTACTGGAGGAGATAATAAAACCAAAGGAAAAAGGTAATGTGTTGGAATAAGAACTTCTACAGTTTAAAGAGCTGAAAGAATACAGACGTTGAAAGAAAAGATGACAATGAGACTTGAGTTTCAGTGGAATTTTGTCCACATCGTAGTTCCAAGCACCTTGGTATTGTTTTGGAAGGAAAGGGAGATGGTTTACTTGAAGTGGTCTCGACCTCGAGGAACAGCAAGGCAAAAGTGAACAACCCAGGTTTGATTGTTCTAACTTCTTTGTGGAATAGTATTTGCCATTCTTGAAAAAAAATTGCCTTACAAGTATTCCT
>AP025065.1:28703354-28730259 GCA_036186865.1 Eustoma russellianum
TTCTGTTCTCTTTGATTATTGCTTACATGCATTAACCTGCTCTTCTGTTCTCTTATACATAATTTCAGTTTTTGTCGATAAATTTTCTGAGAATTTTCAGTTTCTGCCTTTCTGTTGACCAATTATGGGTGTATCTATATTCCATCTTGAACGTTTATGAGTTTTTTTTATCATCCAATTATGTCTAAAAGGCTGCTAAAATGATCACTGACAAACTGTAGAATATTATGTATGAGTAAACCTAGGATATTCTCGAGCAGTTTTTTTCCTTTCTTTTACTTTCACCTTTCCTCTGTTAGACGTTGAAGCTTGTTGATAATTTCATTGTCTACTGCTAGATTACTTCACACGATCAACTGAACATTAAATCACTATCTTACATCTTTAAGTATTATTTCGTCTTTCTAATGGAACTTTCAAGATTGCTTTAAGTGTTTTACGTATTTGAAGAATGCATCCGGTCAAAGAATTGCTTCTAGGAAGATCAACATACGACTGTTGGAAGATTCAAGAACAGTCGGCTTCAGGTTATCAAAAATATTATACGACAAACTTCTACTCAAAGCATGCGTGTGAACGACAACGACAATTCATCAGAGAGTTTTCAAGCTTGGTTGTTCGAATACCCACAACCAGCTTGAGGGGGAGTATAGAAATATACAGACATAAAGTAGATAGAAACATACATTGTACATATACAGTAGATAGAAACACAGTAGATAGAAACATACATTGTACATACATATCTTTGTCCTTTCATATCAAGGGAAAATAGCCGTTGGAGGGTAATATAGCCATTACCTCAACCAAGCCATTGTAAACTGCCTATATATGGCATTACTTGTACATCTGAAGATTAAGTCTGAATAAAACTTCTATTCAGCCTCCAATATTGTAGCGCCCCGACCCGGACAACGGAATCCGAACCGATTCACCCGTCGTAGCTTACTGAGAAGACTACAAGACGTCTCATCTCTCGAATACACATCATCAATGACATAAGAGAAACAAGTGCGGAAACACATATCTAATAAATCTCCACCATCAATTCCGTATATCAAATGATATATAAAATCTCAAAAGGCATAACAAACTAATCCTCAAGTATATACAAGAACGGGAGTTAATAATAACTGCCTCAACTAGCTCACAAAATATCTCTATGCATCCCATTCAGCCCACTCGCCGTCATCCTCATAAAGATCATGTCATACTCCATGTAACACAAAGGCAGTATCCTTAGGGAAAAACGCTAGCAAGTAACCCGCTTATAAGATATACGGGATCAACACATGGCAAGACATGAGTAATACATATAATTTCTAGGGATTTGTGGGGCACATGACTTGTAAACTTCCAAATATATAAGCGAATAACTTAATAAAGCAAGTACAACAATTTGCACACAATTAACAATTCATAGGAAATCAGATACCACTCACATTCATACCACATTGACACTCGTGATGCATGTCAAATATGCACTACACTACACATTCACATATGCATGAACACTTTCTCTTTTAAACAGTGCAATGCATGTCACAATGTCCGGTCACATAACATAACTTTATACCCTGTAACGCGCCCCGGCTTATATTTCCATCCCGGTTTACGCTACAGACAACTTTATACCCTGTAATGCACCTCGGCTTATATTTCCATCCCGATTAGCATTACAGAACTTTATACCCTGTAACGCGCCCCGGCTTATATTTGCATCCCGGTTTACGTTACAGTCTTTTGTGCCCTGCAATGCACCCCGGCTTAAATTTCCATCCCGGTTAACATTGCAGGTCACCTTCGCAAATCTGTGCCGAAGCACATCTCTTTTCAAATCAATATGCAAATGCAAGTGCCATGATGCAAGACTCCTCGTTTCAATCACGTTTCTCGTTCTCGTATGCAATTCACATTCACATGCGCAAGTATAAGCAACACATAAGATTCCCCTAACTTACACATCAAAGCTTAGGCTTCCACAAACTCGTCAATACTTAGTCCTGATTCTAAAATTCACAACCAATGCGAGTATCCCTCTCCTTCCTTCATTGAACTCTTAGACACCTTGTACGTTCATCTCCTAACCCTCTTAAGTCATCCTCATTGAAATCCGATTCGAATACCCTTCAAATTCTTCAACCTTGATTCACCATTGTAAGTCATGTTCTCAAGACTTAGACTAGTCATAATCAGGTCCTAAGAAGTCCCTAAGGTCACCCAAAGGATCCCCTAGCTTCCCTCTTTCTTCCCTTACGTTCCCAATAAACTGGCTGACGTCATACCCTGACTTACTACACGTCATACCCTCACCCTGAACTACGTCGATCGATCGACGTGCATCTGAGGCACGTCGATCTCTCACTCCTTCCACGTCGATCGATCGACGTGCATCTGAGGCACGTCGATCTCTCACCTGCTATACGTCGATCGATCGACGTCATAGAATTTCAGAATCTTCATCCTGCGATTTCTGCAGAATTTGCGGATCTATATCCCCTTCGTTTTCCAACTCACTTCCCATCATTCCAAGCCTAATCTTCCCTATCAATCCATTCTTAATCTTCTTAAACCAGATCCTTCACACGCACATCAACGATTCAATCCTAAAACTCGAATCTTTCATCAAATCAACCCCAAAAACCTAACCTTTTCACTCATCCCTCCCTTCAACCGCCATCATCAAGGAAGTGGGATTCAAGGGATGGGGATTCACATGATCACACATAAACCATGAACAACAAACAAGATTTCAACGTATAATGGCCAAATCGTCAACACCAAACACATAAATCATACAAATAATCACGGAAAGAAACTACTGCATGGTGATCCATTTAATATCAAAAGTAGGCCTTTTTTCTTTCACAAATCGTAGGAACTTATAAGATGATTTCTTGCCTTTGATTACTCGAAGAACGAAGGCAGATCGGACGAAGATTGAAGGATGGATCTTGAAGAAATCCTTGCCTAGGGTTGAGGGTGCCAACGTCGCCTATGGGAATGGAAGGACTGCGTCAGTTTTCTCAGCGTAATGAGGAAACTGACGTATGTCAGTTTTTTTATATGGAATGGGAAAAGTTTGGAGTTTCTAAATTATATCTATTATCTTATTTATCTTAAAGGATAATCCTTTATTATTTAATTCTAAAATTAAATGCAATTTAATTCTAATATTTAATCTTCTCATTAATTTGTAATTAATCTCATACTTAATTCCTAATTCATTATCGTTGACCATCATTAATCTCCTTTAATTCCTTCTTTGTCTTTTAATTATCCTACGGAGGGTGCGGGGCATAACATTCCACCCCCCTTATAAAACGTTTCATCCTCGAAACTGGCGTACCTTATTGAAAAAGATGTGGATATAGTTACTTCATTTGCTCTTCAAGCTTCCACGTGGCTTCACGCTCCGTATGGTTACTCCACTGAACTTTGACATACGGAATGACGCGTCGGCGTAGGACTTGATCTTTTCTATCCACAATCCTTATTGGATGTTCTTCATAAGTGCCATCTTCTTTCGCATCCAAGGGTTGAGCTTCAAGGACATGGCTTGGGTCCGGTACGTATTTCCGTAGTTGAGATAGTACGAAATACGTTGTGGACTTGGGACAAGCTCGGAGGCAAGGCTAGTCGGTATGCTCTTTCTCCAACTTTGCCTAGCACTTCGTAAGGGCCAATATATCTAGGGCTTAACTTGCCCTTACTCCGAATCGTGCGACTCTTTTGGTGGGTGAAACTCGTAAATAGACCTTTTCCCCTTCCTCAAATTCCAAGGGTCGCCTCTTTGTGTCAGCCCAACTCTTACTGCGATCTTGAGCCACTTTGAGTTTTTCTCTTATCACTTTCACCTTTTCAACCGTTTGTTCAACCAACTCAGGTGCAGTGATCGTTCTTTCTCCAACTTCGTCCCAACAAACCGGGACCGACACTTGCGCCCGTATAGAGCTTCAAATGGTGCCATGCCAATTGCACCGTGATAGCTGTTATTGTATGAAAACTCCATTAGCTTCAACATGCTATCCCAGTTTCCTTTAAAATCTAAGGCGCATGCTCTTAGCATATCCTCCAAGGTTTGGATGGTTCTCTCGGATTGCCCATCCGTTTGAGGGGGTATGCGGTACTCATTCTTAACTCCGTACCCATAGCTTTCTGGAATGCCCTCCAAAACTTAGAAATGAACTTGGGATCATGGTCCGACAATGCTGACTGGGACTCCATGTAGGCTCACAATGTTATCCACATATATGGAAAGCTTCTCATAAGACGTACATGTGGCATAGCTATGAAATGGGATGTCTTTGTCAAACGGTCTACAATTACCCAAATCATCTCGTTTCCATTTCGGGTCTTGGGTAGTCCCATTACGAAATCCATCGTCACGTGTTCCCACTTCCACTCCGGAATCTCTAGCGGCATCATCAAGCCACCAGGTCGTTGATGTTGGCCTTGACTTGTTGGAATACCAAACATCTCTCAACATACCCGCTATAGATCTCTTCATCCCTATCCACCAATAATTTCTTTTGAGGTCCTTGTACATCTTAGTGCTCCCTGGGTGGATAGACATCCTTGAGTTATGCGCTTCTTGGAGCAATTCTGTTCGGAGTTCGTCTTTAACTGGTACGCATAACCGATTCTGAAACCATAGACTTCCATCCTCTCGCAACTGGAAGTCCTTTACTGGCCCCGTGGATACTTTGTCGCGGATTTCTTTCAGTGTTGAATCCTCATACTGCGCTTCTTTGATTCTGTCTACCAAGTCTGGGCTGATAGACAAAGCTGTAAGGACATTTGCCACTGAATCCACCAATTCAAGATCAAACTCCTCGATCTCTCGTTCTAACGGAGATTGTCTCGCGTGGCTAGACTTTCTGCTCAATGCGTCCGCCACTCTGTTGGCCTTACCCGGATGGTAGTTGATGGTAATCATAGTCCTTAAGTACTCCAACCATCTTCTCTGTCGCATATTTAACTCCTTCTGCGAGAATAATACTTAAGCTCTTGTGATCGTGAACACACATTTCTCTCCATATAATAGTGTCTCCAGATCTTAAGAGCAAATACCACAGCTGCGAGCTCCAAGTCATGCGTCGGGTAATTCTGCTCATATGGTTTCAATTGTCTTGACGCGTACGAAATAACTCGTTCATTTTGCATCAAGACAACCTATAAACAGAAAGTTAATTAGACTAGCATAATATATACAAGCATTATTGTAATGATGTACATACCTAGTCCTTTCTTGGACGCGTCACTATAGATCACAAAACCGTCGGTGCCGGAGGTTGTGCCAACACCGGGGCTGTGGTCAATCTCTTCTTGAGCTCAGTAAAGCTCTGCTCGCATTAGCAGTCCATTCGAACTTAGTCTTCTTCTGCGTAAGTGACTCAATGGTACTGCTATCGTTGAGAATCCCTCAACAAACTTCCTATAGTAGCCTGCCAAGCCTAGGAAGCTTCTGACTTCGGTCACATTTGGGGTCTTGGCCATTCAGTGATGGCTTCTATCTTCTTAGGATCCACAGAGATCCCATCTTCCGAAATCACGTGACCGAGAAAGCTACACTCTTACCAAAATTCACACTTGCTGAATTTGGCGTAAAGCTTTTGTTGTCTCAGGATTTGCAACACCACTCTTAAGTGTTCAGCGTGTGCTTGCTCGTCGGGAGAGTAGACTAGGATGTCATCGATGAACACTACTACAATTGATCCAACTGTTCCGGAACACAGTGTTCATCAATCCATGAAAGCCGCTGGGGCATTAGTTAATCCAAAAGGCATCACAAGAATTCATAATGCCCGTATCTAGTCCGAAAAGCGTTTAGGTACGTCTCCGGCTTTCACAGCAGCTGATGATACCCTTGACGAAGGTCAATCTTTGAAAACCATCGAGCTCCTTTTAGTTGGTCAAATAAGTCCTCTATCCTTGGCAGAGGATATTTATTCTTAATGGTGATCTTGTTCAACTCCCGGTAATCGATGCATACCTCATGCTGCCATCTTTCTTCTTTACGAATAAACTGGAGCTCCCCACGGTGATACACTGGCGGATTAACTTTTTGTCAACACACTTGAAGTTGCCCCTTTAGCTCCTTAAGTTCTGCTGGAGCCATTCTGTAGGGTGCCTTAGATATAGGCTCGGCTCCTGGTATCAAATTGATCTCAAACTCCACTTCTCTCGATGGCGGAACTCCCGGTAAGTCGTCCGGAAATACGTCCTTGAACTCATTGATCACCGGAATTTGATCCATAGAGGGAACCTCTCGCTTAGCATCTACGGCATACACCATATACCCCTCTGCTCCTTTTTGCAAAGCCTTAAAGGCCTTAATCGCCGTCAAGTATATCTTCTTTGGAGCTTTGGTTATCTTGACGTTTCCTTGGACCTTTATTCATTCATCTCAGGGTCCTTGAGGGTCACTTGCTTAACTTACAATCAATATTGGCATGATTCTTGGTCAGCCAATCCATGCCCAATATTACATCGAAGTCCTTCATTGGAATTGGGACTAAAGTCACCGAGAATGTCTTTCCATCCAATTCCAAGTCACAATCTTTGTACTGGTGGTGAGAAACCAGTACTTGCTCGCCTGCTGCCTGCACCCTAAACGGGTTCTCAAGCCATTCGGGTAAACAGTCGAGTCCTTTGGCGAATCGTTTAGAAATGAAGGAGTGACTAGCTCCACTATCAAATAACACGTTGGCGGGTACTTTGTTAACTAAGATCACACCTAATCACAAGAGGGTAACCATAAAAGTTTTCACATAACACATATATGATCATCAACTTAAAGAAGTAACTAAAATTCAGCTTAAACAACTACTATTTAACTTAGGTCATACCTGTCACCACGTTTGCGTCCTCCTGGCTTCAGCGTCTGTCATGGCGTGGACTCTGGCATTGGGCCTGCCTTTCTGCTGTTGGGTTGTCCCTGCTCCTGCCTGTGGCCTAGGGTTCCATTCAGGACAGTCCCTGATCCTATGTCCTGACTTTCCACATCTGAAGCACGCACCTGTTATTTTCCAACATTCGCCCACGTGTCTTTTATGGCAGTGCGGGCATTCGGCAGGTGCTTGACGATCAGGTTGGTTTGGCTGCGGTGCCCTTTGGACTGGCCCCGCTTGTCCTTTCCTAGGGATCTTGACCCAACGTCCAGGCATACCTCCACTCTGCTCTACTCTCGGCCTCTTGCTCGATTCTTCACGAGCCTCTCTTGGTTGTGATCTACGCATGTCACTCTCCACTCGGTAACATGCGTCTAGTATTTCCTCAAAAGTTTTCAAGCAAGACCCCGCTATGGCCGTCCGTATGCGGGGGTTCAAACCTTCCTCAAACTTCAGCATTTTCATTCGGTTGTTTTCCAGCACCATGGGCGTAAACTTGCCCAAGGCATGAAACCTATCTGCATAATCCGAGACAGACATCCTTCCTTGCTCAAACTTGTCAAACTGCCTCATCTTCTCCAGAATGGCAGTCTCAGGCACATAATAATCCTTGTATGCCTGTACAAATTGTCTCCATTGAATAGGAAGGGTCATCTTTGGCAACATGCCATTCCACCATGCATTGGCTCTGCCAATCAGAAATGGCGTGGCTACATCCACCTTGAGTTCTTCAGGCACTTGCACCAGCCTGAAGCACTTCTCCACTTCGTCAAGCCAGAACCCAGCCACCTCTGGGTCAGTGGTCCCTTCAAAGTTGGGGCATGCATCTTGCGCATCTCCCCAATATAATACCTGATGCCTTGTTGGGGAGGTGGTGGAGGAGGAGGTTGCTGTTGTTGCTGGGCAACTCCTTGCGCTATCACTGTGATAGCGTATATCAGTGCTTGTGGTACTAACACGGGTGGTGGTGGAGGGTTCTCATTTCCATTGCCACTGTTTCCTTGGTTATCACGTCGAGGAGGCATTTTCTGCAAGATCACGCTTATTAGTATCTAGCAGGTTCCAAATAAGTACTTGGGGTCCATAATGTTGTACAAGGCGGAATTTATAAACTAAAACAAATAACATTTGTTGATTACATTTTTTTTCGCACTCGCACACACCCATCCCAATCAAACTTACTTGTAGGATCACATACTTAGACCTAAAGATCAACTTAGGGTGAAGATCATATCTTAAGACTCTACATGTCATAACCTAGGTCTCCGAGGTAGATCTGAAGCCTAGGCTCTGATACCACCTGTAGCGCACCGACCCGGACAGCGGAATCTAAACCGGTTCACCCGTCGTAGCTTACTGAGAAGACTACAAGACGTCTCATCTCTCGAATACACATCAATAATGACGTAAGAGAAACAAGTGCGGAAACACATATATCTAATAAATCTCCACCATCAATTCCGTATATCAAATGATAATAAAATCTCAAAAGGCATAACAAACTAATCCTCAAGTATATACAAGAACGGGAGTAATTAACTGCCTCAACTAGCTCAAAATGTCTCTATGCATCCCATTCAGCCCACTCGCCGTCATCCTCAATAAAGATCATGTCATACTCAGGTTCTCCTGTAACACAAAGGCAGTACCCTTAGCGAAAAACGCTAGCAAGTAACCCGCTTATAAGACATACGGGATCAACACATGGCAAGACATGAGTAATACATATAATTCTAGGGAGTTGTGGGGCACATGTCTTGTAAACTTCCAAATATATAAGCGAATAAGTTAATAAAGCAAGTACAGCAATTTGCACACAATTAACAATTCATAGGCAATTAGATACCACTCACATTCATACCACATTGACTCTCGTGATGCATGTCAAAATATGCACTACACTACACATTCACATATGCATGAACACTTTCTCTTTTAAACAGTGCAATGCATGTCACAATGTCCGGTCACATCACATAACTTTATACCCTGTAACGCGCCCGGCTTATATTTCCATCCCGGTTTACGCTACAGACAACTTTATACCCTGTAATGCACCTCGGCTTATATTTCCATCCCGATTAGCATTACAGACAACTTTATACACTGTAACGCGCCCCGGCTTATATTTCCATCCCGGATTACGTCTTTTGTGCCCTGCAATGCACCCCGGCTTAAATTTCCATCCCGGTTAACATTGCAGGTCACCTTCGCAAATCTGTGCCGAAGCACATCTCTTTTCAAATCAATATGCAAATGCAAGTGCCATGATGCAAGACTCCTCGTTTCAATCACGTTTCTCGTTCTCGTATGCAATTCACATTCACATGCGCAAGTATAAGCAACACATAAGATTCCCCTAACTTACACATCAAAGCTTAGGCTTCCACAAACTCGTCAATACTTAGTCCCGATTCTAAAATTCACAACCAATGCGAGTATCCCTCTCCTTCCTTCATTGAACTCTTAGACCCTCGTACGTTCATCTCCTAACCCTCTTAAGTCATCCTCATTGAAATCCGATTCGAATACCCTTCAAATTCTTCAACCTTGATTCACCATTGTAAGTCATGTTCTCAAGACTTAGACTAGTTATAATCAGGTCCTAAGAAGTCCCTAAGGTCACCCAAAGGATCCCCTAGCTTCCCTCTTTCCCCTTACTTTCCCACAAAACTGGCTGACGTCATACCCTGACTTACTACACGTCATACCCTCACCCTGAACTACGTCGATCGATCGACGTGCATCTGAGGCACGTCGATCTCTCACTCCTTCCACGTCGATCGATCGACGTGCATCTGAGGCACGTCGATCTCTCACTCCTTCCACGTCGATCGATCGACGTGCATCTGAGGCACGTCGATCTCTCACCTGCTATACGTCGATCGATCGACGTCATAGAATTTCAGAATCTTCATCCTGCGATTTCTGCAGAATCTGCAGATATATATCCCCTTCGTTTTCCAACTCACTTCCCATCATTCCAAGCCTAATCTTTCCTATCAATCCATTCTTAATCTTCTCAAACCAGATCCTTCACACGCACGTTAACGATTCAATCCTAAAACTCGAATCTTTCATCAAATCAACCCCAAAAACCTAACCTTTTCACTCATTCCTCCCTTCAACCGCCATCATCAAGCAAGTGGGATTCAAGAGATGGGGATTCACATGATCACACATAAACCATGAACAACAAACAATATTTCAACGTATAATGGCCAAATCGTCAACACCAACACATAAATCATATACAAATAATCACGGAAAGAAACTACTGCATGGTGATCCATTTAATATCAAAAATAGGCCTTTTTTCTTTCACAAATTGTAGGAACTTATAAGATGATTACTTGCCTTTGATTACTCGAAGAACGAAGGAAGATCGGACGAAGATTGAAGGATGGATCTTGAAGAAATCCTTGCCTAGGGTTGAGGGTGCCAACGTCGCCTATGGGAATGGAAGGACTGCGTCAGTTTTCTCGGCGTAATGAGGAAACTGACGTATGTCAGTTTTTTTTATATAGAATAGGAAAAGTTTGGAGTTTCTAAATTATATCTATTATATTTATCTTAAAGGATAATCCTTTATTATTTAATTCTAAAATTAAATGCAATTTAATTCTAATATTTTATCTTCTCATTAATTTCTAATTAATCTCATACTTAATTCCTAATTCATTATCGTTGACCATCATTAATCTCCTTTAATTCCTTCTTTGTCTTTTAATTATCCTACGGAGGGTGCGGGGCATAACAAATGTTGTTGTTCTCTTCTCCTTCAATTCATGATCCATTATCTTCTAGATTTCTACAGTGTTTGAACCTCCTGAGGCCATTGATGGTTCTTTATACATAACCTGAAAAGGTCTAAGCTAGGTGTCCACAAATTCGACTCCTTCAGGACAAGAAGTTGCTGAGGAGGGGGTGGGGGCATCCTCATGACCGTGATGCTAAGAGAGTATATACATGATGTAATCATTTCCCATGGGAATTTTGAGATATTTTTCCAGAATTATCTATTGAAATAGAGTGACTTCTTCTCCCATTTCTCCTCTCATCCATTTACTCTTTTCTGCCTATTTTTTTTCTGTGATTTGTTTTGAAATTGGCCGGAGCATAGCTCTTCTCTTCTTCTTTACACTAAATCAATTTCTTGCGAAACCCATTGTAGCGCCCCACTCCCGAACCCTAGCATCGGGAACAGTGCACCCGCCGTAGCCTACTACGAGGACTACAAAGCGTCGTTCAAACTTCTCTACACGTCAGAACTGACGTGGAAATTTTTCGCGGAAGCGATAATTAAAGAAATAAACGTCTTGATTCAATTAAATCCATCAAAATAAGATCAAGTACAAGGGTTGACAAAACCCGCTAAGTCAAACATGAAATACTAAAATCAAAATATAACCTATATGGAGGTCTATCCAACTATCCCAAGTAACAAGCTCCCGGTCAACAAGATCCCTTCTCGAGTCCAAGCTCACTAGTCCCAGCTTGTGTAATCTGTCCCACCCTCGTTAATTATGTATACTCGTAATCCTGCTCACCTGTGGAGGGGTGGTGGGGGGTGAGTGATGGGAGTCACTCGTAGGTTATCCGTCTCTCCCGAAAAGGGACTGTCACATACTGAGTCGGGTAACACATAAAGCACATAAAGCTGGAACAGATAAATAAAGCAATGAAGCATAAACAAATAAATAATAAAGCAAATAAAGCATAAATAAAGAAATAACACATACCCGACCCGATCCGTATCCCAACACATAGCACTGAAACAGTTAATAACAAGATAAACGATAATCTCAACAATAACAAATGCAATGCGCAACATCATGATGCATGCACTTCTATTTCCGTGTCACATGCAGTCATTTAATATTACACGCTATGCTCTTTCTTTTTCATGATATGCTATGCATGTTTCGGGTCCTATTAGGTGAAGGTAACCATTATTACCAACACCCATCACAGCCTCGTCAGGCCACACGGCTCATAGGCCAAATGCAATGCTCGTGCCATGAATGCGTCACACTTGCACATTTCCGTTTGTCCTATGTTGCATGCTCCGTTCTATGTTACGTATTACCTATATTGCGTAGTTACCCTATGTTGCGTGGGGTTCATTACTGTATTTTATCTTCTATCGTTATTTTATCTTTCTAGACTTATTTTAGGTTTCTACACTTTATTTTATTTTTCCTAGGCTTTCACACACTTTAATCTTTATTTAAATATTTTTATCTTTCCCTACTATTTTTATTTCTTTTGTTTTAAATTTATTTTGTGGGTTTCTAAATTTCCTTATTTATAGAATATTATTAATATCAAATGAATTGTATATATATATATAATTTAATTATCTTATTTTTTTTTTTCTCTCTCACCTTCGGCAGATTACGCCACTAACAAATTTTTTTTCAATTTTCTTTATTCTATTGACTGAGTTTATTTAATTAATTAATAATTCTAATGCTAATTATATTAACACAATTACATTCTGGTTACTCACAATCCAGGCCTCAGAAATTTCGGACCTTCCAAATCGTACAGCCCAGTCTGCTGGAAATATGGCCTGCTGGCCTTTGGCCCGCTAGCGCTTTTTACCTTTTTTTATTTGCAACCTGGGCCGGCCTGCTGAAGCAGCTGGCCCGCTGTCCAGCGGTTAGCTGGCCTTCTTCAGTTATTTTTTATCTTCCTGCAGATTTGGGCCGCAATTCGCATGGCCTGTTGAGAAATTCGCCTGACATGGCGGCCTGCTTGCCGAAAGCAGGCTGGCCCCTCTTTTTTTATTGTTTTTCTTAATTAGTTTAAATTCTAATTTTCTTCAAAAATCCATAACTTCTTCGTTTTAACTCCGATTTACCCCAAACCAATTACATTGGACTCCGTTTAATATCACGCACACTCTGACGCTGAACACGTCAGCGCGTGGGCATACACGCGCCGCTCAGATGCGCGCGTGGCCGCCCTCTGCAGCCGCGCGTGTTCTACTCGCGCTGTCTCTGGGTGCATTTTTCGAGGTACCGAACCCATTCCAACCTATTTCCGTGCTATGTGATCTATATCTAAGGTCAAACACGCAATCTCCATACCAAAACATAAAGAATTCATCATAAACATATTAAGGATAGACATGCAGTGATAATCAAATAATTCCCAAAACAGAATGCCAGGGAATCCAAAAATCTGACAGAGTGAAGGGTAACCTACCTTTCAAATGACGAATTCCTAGACACGGTGGTTGGACTCAGTGCGGGCGAATTTTTCTTCCTCCTCTCCTCTTTTCTTCTTTTTTTTTCTTTTTTCTTCTCTCATTTGTTCCTGCCGCCTGCATTTTTCTCTGTTCACTCTCTAATCTTTTTTTCTTTTTCTTCTTGATGTACCGTTTGTGTGTGTGTGGTGATAGGAGAAATGGTGGGAATTTAATTTGAGGGAATGGGCTGAAAATTAGGGGAGTATGGGGCGATTATGGCATGGGTTGGTGAGTGATTTGGGGGGAGGTTATGGGTAGTTTTAGGATAATTATTATTATTATTTTTTTTAATTCAGTTTTTTACTTTAATTAATATTAATTATCATTTTTTTAAAAGTACGGTTACGACATTCTACCCTCCTTACAACAAGTTTCGTCCTCGAAACTTGCGCGCTACATAGTCAACACTTAGTTTTGTTCTACTTGATCCTCTCACCTAGATAATGTCAAGCTAAATATCCCTTCCGTTTTCTAACATGCTAAACACATCACTTCTTTATCACACGATAAGGTCAAAATCATTCCATGTATACCAACGGGAAATTTCTGATTCATTGTCCTCTTGCTTATTAAAATCATTACCTAATCTCTATGGTTATCGAATCAACCTTAAGTGTATTGTCATCATACTAATGGTTCTACAACCTAATTATCGGTCTATAATTTACTTATCTCTATGGTCATCAACAACCTTGTAAATCAGTTCTTGGGTGTACTACAATCTTTGACTTAACACCTTATTCACAAGACTCATCTCTTGAATTACATATTTTCAGAATATGTTTTACTCTACTATGATTCAATTTGGTCATCGCTAGTATCCCACAAGGTGATCCAATCTTATAGAGCTCAATCCTTAAATTAATTCTCTATAATTAGTATATATATACTTCTACTTATACCACTTGATATGTATCATTCAACTATCGCAGTCAATAGTTTCGATTCTTAAACTCATTATGTATGATTCATCCCCCTAGATACTTAACCAACTAATATCCTTCATGTACACTAATATGATACTTGCTACACAAAACCAAATCCTTAAAATTAATTCTTATTTGCTTACGAACTAACTCTATGATCATGCCCTTCTTTGAAGATATCATTAGCCTAATATACGAAATATGTCGCATACCTTTCTTCTAAAAACGTGACCTAAATGACTATAATCTGAAATATAACTTTAGTCGTTTTAAAATAATACCATTTTTATGTATTAATTTATTTATTTATTTTAAACAAGATTCGAAATAATTTTACTCGTTTCGCAAAGCGGTGTTTCAAATGACCTTTTATAAAAACGATGATATAACTTGTTCGCAAAGTGTTTCGATGAAATGACATTAAACAATGAAAATGTAATAATGTAAGGTTTTTATAAAACGATTGAATACGGTACCTTTCGTTTCCTATAAGATATATATATATATATATATATATATATATATATATATGAAAGCTATATATACATATACATATTTACAAAAGTTACGTAAGTTTATCGCAAGCGGAGAAATAATTTCGAAAAACACTTTAAAATAAACTGCTTGCGATTTCGATAGCTGTTAATTAATTTTGACTATAGATGATGGAACAAAAATGGAAATCTAAATATTATGCAAGAATTATATATAAACACATCAGGTTCAGAAGAACGTCAGCATTTTAAAAATTCTCTCCTTTTAAGATCATCAAACGATTTAAAACTTTTGTTATACAATATACAAGTACAGAAATGAATTCGCCTTGTAAAGTTGGTAGGCTATAAAATATATGAGACTCAATAAGGTATTTCCGAAGACAAACATTTTTAGAATACTTGTTAAAATATGGTTGTACATTGGTGTGCGTGCTTATATAAAATATTTATCTATTTGAAAGTGTATCAGTGCAATATTTTGTATAACTATAGGCCATCCTCTTTTTTCAGATAAGGTCTCCTATGTACAGTTCTTGTAAGTTTAACTTTTGCCTGCTGATGATAAACCTTTAACTTAATTAGTCCAATCCTAGCATGGCACACTAATTATTGATCGACTTAAGGTGTTCTAATTCACATGCTTTTGCGCGCCATACTGATCCACTATACCTTGTTACTTGGTTATTTGAACCACTTATTTTATTCTAGTTCATATGAAAAGCAACAACTACTTGTGCATGTCTGCTCTATTAATTCAAGCCTATTAACTTCAAGTCAAATGTCTCGATGCCAACACTTAACTAGAAAGTTGTAACGATTCATTATTCCCATGCACTTGTTATAGCCATTCACACCTTTGCTACCGTCAGTATCTCTAGTGAGACTAATATCGTCGTCCTACTAATAACTAAATTTCAACATCTTAACCTTAGACTATAAATTCTTTCGTGTGATTCTCTTACTAAGCGCTACTGATTATAATGCTTATGAATCATTACTTAGTTTCTATCATCTCTCTATAAATCACCTCTTAGTATCTATCATACTATAATAATTCATTTCTTAGTAGCTATTGCCTCAACTCAGACCTAAGTCTGCTCTGATGCTAACGTCTAAGTAGGATATGGGCCCGTTTTACTTTACCCTATTGGTATCGAGTCCCGTGATGTTGTTGCAGTGATGCAGCTCGAGTTACTGCTTAACCTATTAATAGTCACTAGCGTTTGCAGTAGGGTGTTCTGGTTAACATTTTAATTCATTCAAATTAATTACATAGTATTCAACTAGGGTTACTAAGATCACGGCTTAAAGTTATGATCAACTTAGGTAAGGTAGAATTATAGGGATACCTTAGGTATACGAGTTTCACAACCGATCGTCTCATTAAGTCTAAGATCATAAATTACTCTTAGAATTGTTCTTAGTATCCTCTTTCTTACGTCTAAGATTATATTTTATTTCTAAAATTATGCTTAGCGCATAATCCACGCTTATAACTACCTTCTGACTTATGTCCAAGTTCAACTTTTAATCGGAATCGTCACTTACGTTGAAGATTGTGAATTATGTTCAGTATCATCGCTTATGACTGAGCAGTATCTATGTTCATGATTATTGCTTATGTTCAACTCACACTTATCTCTAAGATTATGACTTAGGGCAAAATCGTAACTTAGTCTCTAATATTATAGACTAAATCTACATTTCCGCCATGGATCTAGAACCATCCTTGAAGATCTCTTGGCATGTAATCCTCTTGGACTCATTCCGCAATTAGATCCCGTGATCGACGGTGTCAGTTGTGCTGTGCCACCACTCCTCCGCATCTCTTTGTAGAAGAATCTTTAGTCAAGTGTGGTGGTGGAGGCAGTGCCTGCTAGTCCAACAGCTTGTTACTGTGCTAAGGTGTTGGTCATGGAGACTATAGCGTCTTCAAGCTTGGGGATGATCCCCTGATTCGGGTGGTTTTCACCACCATTTCCTCTATTGCCGGTTGTTCACATCTTGCCGGCATTCTTTTTCTGGAATTTAGAACGATCGAAAATATTTTATTAAATAGGCTAAGTTAGGTGTATTTTGGGAATTTCTAACGGCTTAGGGATTGCGTGTAGAAGTTCCAAGGTAAAACGGTAAATAACTAAAGGAAACAAAAGAACGCTCACATTCCCCTTAACCTGATCATAACTTAAGTCTAAGATCATAACTTAACCCTATTTTGTTGCTTAAGGGTAAAATCGTCATTTTAGGAGAAGATCGTAACTTAAATCTAAGTGATCTAGTTATTCATGCGTTTCCCGAGGCGGATCTGGAGCCTCGCTCTAATACCACCTGTAGCGCCCCGTTCCTGAACCCTCAGCATCGGGAACAGTGCACTCGCCGTAGCCTACACGAGAACTACAAAGCGTCGTTCAAACTTCTTTACACGTCAGCTGACGTGGAAATTTTTCGCGGAAACGATAATTAAAGAAATAAACGTCTTGATTCAATTAAATCCATCAAAATAAGATCAAGTACAATGGTTGACGAAACCCGCTAAATCAAATATGAAATACTAAAATCAAAATAATAACCTATATGGAGGTCTATCCGACTATCCCAAGTAACAAGCTCCCGGTCAACAAGATCTCTTCTCGAGTCCAGCTCACTAGTCCCAGCTTGTGTAATCTGTCCCACCCTCGTTAATTATATATACTCGTAATCCTGCTCCACTGTGGAGGGGTGGTGGGGGGATGAGTGATGGGAGTCACTCGTAGGTACCCGTCTCTCTCCCGAAAAGACTGTCACATACTGAGTCGGGTAACACATAAAGCACATAAAGCATGGAACAGATAAATAAAGCAATGAAGCATAAACAAATAATAATAAGCAAATAACATAAATAACGAAATAACACAGACTGAAACAGTTAATAACAAGATAAACGATAATCTCAACAATAGCAAATGCAATGCGCAACATCATGATGCATGCACTTCTATCTCCGTGTCACATGCAGTCATTTAATATCACACGTATGCTCTTTCTTTTCATGATATGCTATGCATGTCCCGGTCCTATTAGGTGAAGGTAACCATTATTACCAACACCCATCACACGCCTCGTCAGGCCACACGGCTCATAGGCCAAATGCAATGCTCGTGCCATGAATGCGTCACACTTGCACACTTCTATTGTCCTATGTTGCATGCTCCGTTCTATGTTGCGTATTACCTATTGCGTATTACCCTATGTTGCGTGGGGTTCATTACTGTATTTTATCTTCTACTGTTATTTTATCTTTCTAGATTTTATTTTAGGTTTCTACACTTTATTTTATTTTTCCTAGGCTTTCACGCACTTTATATCTTTTATTTAAATATTTTTATCTTTCTCTACTATTTTTATTTCTTTTGTTTTAAATTTATTTTGTGGGTTTCTAAATTTCCTTATTTATAGAATATTATTAATATCAAATGAATTGTATATATATATAATTTAATTATCTTATTATTTTTTCCTTTTTTTTCCTTTCTCTCTCACCTTTGGCAGATTCCGCCACTAACCAAATTTTTTTTTCAATTTTCTTTATTCTATTGACTGAGTTTATTTAATTAATTAATAATTCTAATGCTAATTATATTAACACAACTACATTCTGGTTACTTACAATCTAGGCATCAGAAATTTCGGCCCTTCCAAATCGTACAGCCCAGTCTGCTGGAAATATGGCCTTCTCCTGCTGGCCTTTGGCCCGCTAGCGCTTTTACTTTTTTTTATTTGCAACCTGGGCAGGCCTGCTGAAGCAACAGCTAGCTTGCTGGCCTTCTTCAGTTATTTTTTTTATCTTCCTGCAGATTTGGGCCGCAATTCGCATGGCCTGTTGAGAAATTCGCCTGACATGGCGGCCTGCTTGCCGAAGGCAGGCTGGCCCCTCTTTTTTTTTATTGTTTTCTTAATTAGTTTAAATTCTAATTTTCTTCAAAATCCAACTTCTTCATTTTGACTCCGATTTACCACAAACCAATTCCATTGGACTCCGTTTAACATCACGCACACTCTGACGCTGAACACGTCAGCGCGTGGCATACACGCGCCTCTCAGATGCGCGCGTGGGCCACACGCAACCGCCCTCTTCAAGCCGCGCGTGTGCTACACGTGCCGTCTCTGGGTGCATTTTTCGAGGTACCGAACCCATTCCAACCTATTTCTGTGCTATGTGATCTATATCTAAGGTCAAACACGCAATCTCCATACCAAAAACATAAAGAATTCATCATAAACATATTAAGGATAGACATGTAGTGATAATCAAATAATTCCCAAAACAGAATGCGAGGAATCCAAACAATCCGACAGAGGGGAAGGTAACCTACCTGTCAATGACGAATTCCTAGACACGGTGGTTGGACTCGGTGCGGACGACTTTTTTTCCTCCTCTCCTCCTCTTTCTCTTTTTTTTTTTTTTTTTTTTTTTTTTTTTTTCTTTTTTCTCTTTCTCATTTGTTCCTGCCTCCTGCCTGCCACATGCATTTTTCCTATGTTCACTCCTCTAATCTTTTTTCTTTTTCTTCTTGATGTACCGTTTGTGTGTGTGTGGGTGATAGGAAAAAGGTGGGATTTTGGAGGAAATTGATCTTTCATTGAACAACCACTTGAAACTGTACATCGTGTATATACACACTATCTCTACAAACGACAAAATACTTCATCTGCTATCTAATTGCCATGCTAACCGAATATTGCGGACCCTATCAAAATCGTGTGATATATGTTTTGAATCGTCCCGACATTAAAATCTGCATCATACAATCTATTGTTCCTAGAAGTCCAAATATGATGGATTGCCTCTCTGAACAAGTATGGCCACTGTTCACCTTCCTTAACCACATTTTTGTAATCTTCCAAATTTCTGTCAATCCATTTCCTTATACCCCTTCTTCGTTGTTGAAGAAACAAGCTCTGGCGGGTCGAGGGAGTAACCGGTTCCAAAGGCACTTAGCCTTAGGGCAATCGCGAAGAACGTGCAAGCTTGTTTCCCTGGTGGTTGGGCAATCGGTACAGTATGGGAGATCCTTCATGTTTCGTCTATAGAGCATGTCATTACTTGGGATTTTATCTAGTCGACATTGCCAAAGCAAGAAATTACCTCGTTGTGGTCCTTTAAGCGACCATATGTTTTGCCACTGCCGTTTCTCCCGGATCGTCTCTTTCTCCAACTAAAGCTGCATACGCGGATGATACTGAAAATAGTCCGTTTGAGGCCCCCGCCCATTCTAATCTGCTGTCCATGTCTCCCTGAGATAAGAGTGCTTACTTTCTGCAGTCAGACCCAACAGGACCGTGGGTATGGCAGCAAGAATGCTACGCCATGTATATGTCGTGGATTGGCGAGAAGGGGAAGCCCGCATTGGGCATCCATATTTTGATCTCAGGACCTTAACCCATAACACGTCTTCATTAAGAATCAGTCTCCATAAGAGCTTTGCTAATAGAGCCAGGTTCATCTGTCCTTAGCGTTTTAGCCCAGTCCCCCCATGTTTTCGAGCGACAAATAACGGGCCATGCTACCGAGTGCATCTTCCGTTCTCCTTCAAACTCACCCCAATAAAACGCCCGGTTTAGTTGCTCCATACGCGCCACAATGGAAGCAGGTAACAACGTAGTTTGCATTGAATAATAAGGGATTGTAGATGTTACCGACTGGATGAGTATATTACGTGAAGCCCTGCTCATCAATCTACCCTTCCAAGATGCCAGCTTGTGTTTCATCTTATCAATAAGATGACTGTAGGTTGCAGTTGTAACCCTGTGGATTAATGGCATTCCCAAGTACTGTCCCAAGTCGTATGTGATAGGTATCCCAAATCTCTCACTTATCTTTTGAGCTCTGTCCGCCGCTACATTCTTACTAACATATAGCCGCGATTTGGACACACTGACCTTCTGGCCTGTTAGCTTACAGAAGTGCGCCAAAACACTAGACATGATTGCACATTGCTTCTCAGTGGCCACACCCATTAAGAGTAAGTCATCAGCAAACATTAAATGAGATAAATGGGGCCATACCTGGATGCCCTAATAGGACGCCATAGTTTCTGATCAGTAGCTGTTTTAATCGTTTGGCTTAGAGAGTCGAGGCATAGAACAAATAAGTATGGTGCCAGGGGGTCTCCTTGGCGGAGACCCCTTTGAGGCGTAAATGAGTCCAGGATATCGCCATTCCACAATACACTCATGCGTACTGATGTCACTATGAACATTATAAATTCCACCATAGCATCATTAAATCCCACACGCATCAGCACATACTTTAGGAACTTCCAATTAATCCGGTCGTAGGCTTTTTTCTAAATCTATTTTTACTATCATCATACCTTGCCTCGCTGTGGTTTTTCGCATCGTGTGGAGAATCTCATGTGCCACAATCACGTTATCGCTGGCCTGTCGTCCCCGGTATAAAGCTACATTGTTCAGTACTTACCAGCTTATCAATCACCATTCTCAGTCGGTTAGCAACAATCTTGGACATAATTCGAACCACGACATTTGATAAGCTAATAGGGCGAAATTGGGATACCTTTTCGGGGGTGTGTTAACTTTTGGCAACCAAAGGATATAGGAGTGGTTCATTTGTGGGGGGAACCGTCGTTCAGAGAACGCATTGAGGATAAAACGCGCGACCGCCGGGCCAACTATATCCCAATTCCTTTGATAAAGATGGGGAGAAAACCATCGGGTCCTGGGCTTTTATATGCCCCCAGCTGTGACACTGCACCGTAGATTTCATTCTCATTTACTGGTCGGTTCAGCATCTCCTTCTCAGCCGTAGTCAGTTCCGGGTATGTGAGATCCATACTAGCAGGGGGGTCAACGTCACTATCCTGATATAGTGCTCTATAGAACTTGTGTCACCATCTCCCGTAGGTCAGCCGAATCTTCAATCCATTCGCCCCTGTCATTCTTAACCTTGTCACTCGCATTTGCCTATTGCGCATGACTGCCGTTAGCATGGAAATATCGGGTGTGCGTTCTCCTTGACTAAGCCAATTTAGTTTTGATTTTTGCAGCCAATATGTTCCTCCTGACTTAGCAACTCAAGTAGTTCATCCCTTAATTCCCTTTCCAAATTACACAAAAACGTTGAGGGTCTACTGTACATCGTCTGTTGTATACCCTTAAGTCGCGCAAGGCAGCGTGTTTCCGGCTACGGATGCTCCCAAACACATCCCTGGTCCATTCTTGTAAGCTCTCAGCACAGCGGCTCAGGGTGAGGTCCAGATTTGTTCCATTCTCCTGCCATTTACTGCGAAGGAAATCTTTGAAATCTCTATGTTCAATCCAGCATGCCTGGAACCGAAACCAACGTGAGTCAGATTTTGGCATCACAAGGGGGCTCAACTGTAACAATAAGGGATGATGATCTGAGCTCGTCATCGGTAGATGATGTAGGAGTGCCCCTGGGTACTTTGACTCCACTGGGCGTTACAAAGGCTGTAATCGATCCGCTCACAGATTCTTCCACCGTCCAATCTGCTATTAGTCCAAGTGAATTGTGGACCAGAAAAGGGCAAGTCCATCAGGTTGCAGTAGTCAATAACTTGCTGCAACCATTGTTCCCCGTCACCCGTCGTCCTCCCTGTTTGTCTTCCTGTCGGAATACCTCATTAAAATCACCTATTAGGCTCCAAGGGCATTTGAATACATGACTCATTAGCATCAATTACTCCACAGGCGATGTCTCGAAGTATCTGAGGGAGAGGCATACACCAGTGTCAAAATCCACTCTATTGCCGCATTCTTCGTGATTGCCAAATTAATAAATTGATCAGAGTAGTTTACGATCTCAATATCAATATCTCTCGCCTTCCAATAGCACCATAAACCCCCGGAAAAGCCTGCTGCTTCAACAGCGATGAATTCGGTAAAATAAAAATTCCAAAGGATTCTCCGTCCCTTTCTACTATGTATACGAGGTTCCATTAGGAACAGAACTTCAGGCTTATACCTCCTAATCATATCTTTCAAACATGCATAGAATTTGGGGGAGTTTGCTCCCCTACAATTCCAGGATAAAATCTGCATAATGACACCTGTTTAACAGTGGGGTTGAACTACCCCAGTACCGTCTGCTTGGATACATTGAGTATCCTCCTGTTGGGGTGGGAGTGCAAGTTCCATATTCCCCTTCTCATGGTCCATACTCGATCCTTCTGTAAATACCATATTCTGAGCCTCGGTGTTACCGTCTGGTGGATGGCGCTTCACCGTCTCATATTGCTGGGCTAAAGTATTCTGGCTGGACGTATTAACAATATCAGTATTAATAGATTTCCAAGGTATTTGAGATGTATAAGTGTTGGGTTTAGATTGGTAAGGTCTTTAAGGTGTATCCTGTTTCTCTCCTCTGGTCTGTGTTCTTGCTGACAGTTTACTGTATAAGAAGCTTCCATCCTGGCCATCTGCGTTGATTTACTTGGGGCCTTAACCTTCGGTTGTGGTTTCACAAGGACCCCCTTCTTTGGTCTTCCCTTGCTAGGTTCCCTTTTGTTCTTCGAGATAGCTGAAAAGTTTACATCGGAGCCCATTGCGGGAATTTGCTCAAGCAGTTTTCGCACCGTGCTTACCTCGGTAATTTCTGCCTCATCACAGTCATATTCCTCTACTGTGAGTGCCCCAAATCTAGATCCATAGTTGGCCTCCTCTTGTGCAACCGTGCCTCTTGCGGCCACCCCGGCATTCCAGCTCTGGGAGCGTGAACCATCGCTTGAGGGCCCATTTCGATGGTTCCCATCACCTCCTCCTGTCTGAGTTGCCTTTCGTGCTTCACTAGCCTTACTTTATTACGACGTCCTCGGTTGTTTGTCACCACCATCCATGGGCCAAATACTTCCCCCTCTTGTCTAATGTCTTGTTTCGCCGGTTCCTTCGGGATTGCACCATTAACCTCCCTCCCACATTCAGCACTTCTATGACCATACCGACCACATTCAAAACAAATTTGGTGAAGACCCTTATATTCTACTTTAACATCATAACCACACATAGTAATTACCGAGGTAAGAGGTTTCGTTAAGTCAATCTCAATGCATATACGAGCATACCTGCCACGTTCCGTCCGCAAGGTTGTCATATCAACTTTGATAGCCTTGCCTAGCTTGTTCCCAATTAGCAACAATAAATCCTCATCATAGTATTCCAGTGGAATCTTGGACAGTCTAATCCAAACCATTGTCGATATGATTACATTTGTTTCTGGCCTGAATGATGGGCGCCACTTCATTACCGTCAAATAATGCCCTTGGATAATCCAAGGCCCCCCGTCTAGAACGTGTTGGTAGTCCTGTTTGGAGTAAAAGCGTACTACGTAATATCCTTCATCAAGGTCAATCAATTTGCATCCATCCGTTAGGTTCCATAATTGTTGCAGTCGTTGCTCCAGCACTCTGAAAGAAATCGTTCGGCCCAGCAATTTAATTATCAGCGCTTTCCGCCATGGCTTACACAATTGCCGTCGCTTCTCCGCCGAGACTTGGACTGAGACGTGGCCTGGCCGCTTGTAGCGCCCCGCTCTCGTACCCTAGCTTTGGGAACGGTGCACCCGCCGTAGCCTACTAAGAGGACTACAAAGCGTCGATCAAACTTCTTTACACGTCCGAAAGGACGTATAAATTTTTCGCGGAAACGATCATAAAATAAACATCTTTACTAAATGAAATCCATCGAAAGTAAGACAAGTATCAAAGCTGTCAATACTCGCTACATCAAACACAAAATACTGAAATAGTCCAAATACATATAAAGAGTCTAAGTGAAAGGAGTCATCTATCTATCCCACTGAAAGCACCCGATCACACGATCCCGGCTCACTCTTCCCAGCTCGCATAGTCAGCCCCGTCCTCTATAAAGAGATACTCAAAGTCCTGCTCACCTGTGGAGGGGTGGTGGGGGGGTGAGTGATGGGAGTCACTCGTAGGTTACCCGTCTCTCCCGAAAAGGGACTGTCACATACTGAGTCGGGTAACACATAAAGCACATAAAGCATGGTGCAGGTAAATAAAGCAATGAGGCATAATCAAATAAATAATAAAACAAATAAAGCATAAAGAAGAGAATAACACATACCCGACCCGATCCGTATCCCGAACGTAACGCTGAAACGACTTAATAACAAGACAAATAGTCACAACAATAATGAATGCAATGCGCAAGTTCATGATGCATGCACTTCTATCTCTGTGTCACACGCAGTCATTTAACATCACACGCTATGCTCATTCTTTCCCATGTTATGCTATGCATGTCCCGGGTCCTATCGGATGAAGGTAACCATTATTACCAACACCCATCACACGCCTCGTCAGGCCACACGGCTCATAGGCCAAATGCAATGCTCGTGCCATGAATGCGTCACACTAGCACACTTCCGGTTGTCCTATGTTGCATGCTCCGTTCTATATTGCGTATTACCTATATTGCGTAGTTACCCTATGTTGCGTGGGGTTCATTACTGTATTTTATCTTCTACCGTTATTTTATCTTTCTAGACTTTATTTTAGGTTTCTACACTTTATTTTATCTTTCCTAAGCTTTCAAGCACTTTATTCTTTTATTTATATATTTTTATCTTATCCTACTATTTTTTTTTCTTCTATTTTAATTTATTTACTAGGTTTAAAGCATTTTAATATTAAATAAATAAATTATATGTAAATTTTTTTTTGTACACGTAACTTCAGTAATGACCATACATTCATTCAAGTATATTCCAACAATTTATATATGATTATTTTCATAGCAAATAGTGACAAACATCAATTATATTTATATATATATATATATATATATATATATATATATATATATATATATATATATATATACGAATATGACCAAAACAGATTGCAACTTTTGTATACATATATATAAGTTGTAATCTTATACTATACTGTTTATTATTTTTCTTTTCCAAAACAGTTTCGGATATCATATACATAGGTTAAATACTAATTAGTATATGCATATATATATTTACACGGTTGCATTTCCTAAACTTCAAATAGTATATAACAATACTTAAAACAATTCCTACGGTAATTAAACTTAAAAAAAATATAGTTCAAGTATATAAACAGAATATAATCATACAATGCTAAGAAGTGTGACCAGATTATACACATACTTATATATATAATTCAAATAAACTATTAAATATACGTTTATAAATATACACATGTTTAAAACAGTAAGTAGAAGAATATGGATATAATTGCTATAAATGTGATCACTTATTACTTTCTTTAAGTGCTTCAGACATGCATCACCAGGAAAAGAAAAATTAACAGTTAATGCCTAGGATTAAGCATTATTCTAGGAAATGGTACATATATATATATATATAAATTATTCTGAATGTAATATATATATACTCAACCAAATCGTACAGATTATATGTAGGCTAAAGAATTCGGCCAGCATTCCTTTTTAACTATATCATGACACACAGTACACCTTTACATACCATAAAATGCATACACCGTACTTAGCAAAAACAGGAATTCACATACCTCACATATATATTTACACATCCAACTGCACACATATCAAAACATAAAGAATTCGAGGTAAACATATGAGGAATAAACCTACAGTAATAAACAAATAATCCCAATACAGAATGCGAGGGAATCCAAAGCAATCCGACAGAGGGGAGGGTAACCTACCTCGTATTCGAAGATTTCTCTATACACAGTGTTGGATTTGATGTAGGTTGGCTAGCTTCTCTTCCTATCTCTCTTTCTTCCTTCTCTCTGCCTCCTCACACTTGCACCCTTTCTTTTTTTTTTTTAAGTGTTGTTGTTGCAGCCGATGGCTGCTTGGCAATTGGAGAGGGAATTTAATTAGGGGCTTGGGTAGTTTTGGGGGGTTGTAGGAAGTGGGGGATCATGGGGGTAATGGGTAGTTTTAGGTTTAATTTAATTAAATTCCCTTTTTTTTAACGGTTACCACACCGCTGCTCCAGAATCACAACCTCTTCTGCCTCATCCTGCTCTGACATATTCTCTGAGTCAGATTCAACGCTATCCGAAGTGTAAATTTGCCTTTCTGTTGGAACTCCCCGAAGCACTTCTGTAAAACTCCTTTGACCCCATTTTCCTATCGGAGAACCATCGGTAGCTGTCGGCTGGACTAGATCCCCATTTGAATGGCGCTTGAATTTTTTGATGCTGCGTGAGAGTTGGTCATTCTCTTCAGTAGATCTATCTGGATCCTTGGATGTGGAATCGATTTCCATGGTGGGGTTTAACGGCGCACCTCAGTGACGCCGATGGTATCGATTTGAACGGCGACGGAGGG
>AP025065.1:28730269-28769027 GCA_036186865.1 Eustoma russellianum
CACCTCAGTGACGCCGATGGTATCGATTTGAACGGCGACGGAGTAGCGAGGATTTCCAGAGAGAGAAACCCTAGGACTTTTTTATATCCAGTCCCAAGATGGCCTTCAGTTAAATGGGTGGGATTTAATTTGAGGGGAATGGGCTGAAAATTAGGGGAGTATGGGGGGCGGTTATGGCATGGGTTGGGGAGTGATTTGGGGGGAGGTTATGGGTAGTTTTAGGATAAATTAATTATTATTATTTTTTTAATTCATTTTTTTACTTTAATTAATATTAATTATCATTTTTTTTAAAAGTACGGTTACGACACCCATCGAACAATGGAGTTTTTTTTTCCCTGGAAAAGTCCATGCGATAAAGGAGATGAAAGCGGAAACAAATCTGACGGTGGACGGAACCCAATTTTGTTTTTCCCGATTCCAGTTCCTGGAATGATCTCCCAGAAGACCTGTTGCGAGAAAATTTTTCAAATCAGACATTCGTCAGTTCATACGGATGGGTGCACTGCGTCGATCGTGGGGTGCGGCTATCAACTTATCAAAAGATACGCGCTGCCGGCTACAAATGTCTGTTAATTCCCAAACACCCTGCAAGATCACTCCCCATCAACGGACTCTGTTCACCTCTCCTCTTTGTCTGGGCTTAAGACATACAATTTTTTGAAGCCCAAGTTTATGCGCAGGGACAACTTTTGTTGTGGGACAAGCAATGGTTGGTTAATTATGGCTGATGAACCCGATTTCGGTCCCTTGATGTTTCTTTGGATCCATTTTCTGCTCAAATAATTTCCCTTTCTCCCCTTTCTGCCATTCTTGATTACTTAAAATCATATCGTTTGTTCTGTCATTTGATAATTTCAAATTATATCAAGCCAGTTGAAGTATTTTCTAATCGAGAGTGATAGAAATACTGAATTGTATTTTGACATCCTACATCATAATGGGATGTTGCATGTTGTTCAGAATGATTATGAGGGAAGTAAAGATGGCAGGTTTGAAGTCTGCCCTGTAAGTTTAGCCAATTGTGAAGTGAATTGGGCTTTTACTTATGCAAATGCTTATCCACAACACGACGTTTTCAATGATGATAATGAGGGACATAGATTTGGGCTTCCGGTCCAGACATTGTACTCACTAAGGAACTCATGGGATGGTTACATGAGTTCGCGGAGTTTCCCGTTTACATCATCTATGGAGCTCTTTGAGACTAAAAAAGTAAGATTCAAGATCAGAATATGACCTTTTGCAACTAGTAAGAACTCACAGGATGGTTGCACATGGTAGAATCAATATATGGGGAATTATTGCTCATAACCAGAACTTGTGTCCTCATTAGATTTTTCGGTGAAGAAATTATAGAGAACATATACAACATTTATAATGAAACAAGTGATTTCAAAGTTTTTGTAATGAAGTTTGGGAATGACAAAAGCTTGTTCACTTTAACTATTTGTATTTCCCTTAGTGATCAAGCTCTATCTTTCTATTTCCAATAGAGTAAAAAATACATTTTTCTTTGACTTTGGAATATGATGGAATAAAACAAAATGACTCACTAAATTGACTACGCTTCTTATATTGTGAAGTAGCAGTTGATCGACACAGCACACAGTTTTCATTATGAGTCATCGGGAAATAACCTCATTGTGTTTCTAACACATGGGGTATGGTTGCGTACATCCGACCCCCTATATCTCTCCATAGGTGAGACCCTCTAAGGCAATGAGGTAATATTGTTGTTGTTGTATTGCTTTGCTTGAGGTTGCCCCTTTTCCCCCTTCTTTTTATTGTTTTAAATGAAGAGAGGCTTTCCTTGGTGCACCCTGTTACTTACTACTTAGTCCTTTGCTTGAGAATGTCTTTTAGTTGGAGGCTTCCTCCATTTATGGCCTTGTTTGCAGCCCTATAGGTGGGATAAAGTTTCTCTCTCACTGTTTGTTTTTATTTTTTTATTTCAACATTCAGAATTAAGAAAAACCTCTTGGTCATACTTTCTTGCTCGTATGGCTTATAAATTGTACAAGAGCGTTTGTTTTGTACAAGAAGATACTACATGCTATACAAATACCACCACTTTGCTGTGTATGGTTACGGTTGAAGTGTTTGTATCTTGTCCTTTCAATCTCAATAACAAGTCTCCTCAAGATCTTAGTACACAACAGCCTCGCAAAGTGCAATAACAGAATATATTACAAATAAGCTAAATGTAATAGAAAAGGGGGATAACCTCTGCCAACCGAAGGAAAATGGCGGCCTGGGCATCAGGAGGTTGCGACATATGAATATGGCTATGCTAGCCACGTTGGGTTGGTATGTCTTAGCAAGACCCGACGTGTTATGGGTCCAAGTACTGCGACATAAGTATGGCGATTTGTTACAGACTCGTACACAACAGAATACATCGACTATTTGGAGACATATAAGATCTATTGTGCCATTGCTGAGAGCCGGCCTTGAAATGTCAAATGTGCAGAGTGACGGCAACACCACTTCAGTTCGTTGGAAGGGTACTGCATCGGAAAAGTTTACGGTATCAAGTGCTTATGACTATCAAATTGCCGACACAGTGCCTCCGGAGGACTCGAAATGGAGCCATGTATGGGCCATGAAAGGCCCGGGACGTGGCAACTTTCTCTTATGGCGTGCATGCCGGAATTTGCTCCCTACTGGTTCATTTTTGTATCTAAGGCATATGCACACAACCAGCGAATGCGTTACCCGCGGCTATAGGGAGGACAATCTTCTACATGCAGCACGAGAGTGCGCTTGGGCACGGAAAGTTTGGCTTATGTTGGTGCACCCCGTCGACCAGCGAACTTTCTTCCAGTATAGCGAGGCTGATGCATGGATAATGACCGACATACAAAATACACACCTACATCCATCTCTGGATGTTGAATGACGATATCTATTCTGGGGAAGGACTATGCACTATTTGGTACTGGCGCAATCTTGTCCAGCATGGAGGTTCCGAATATTATCCGCCCCCATACCACGTGGTCCATGAAATACACTGGAGGGCCAAGAAATTGATTTTGGCATCAATGTGATTTTGCAATGTAAATATGTAGACATAGAAACACTACTTACCATTTATCATTGCTTTGATCAATAAAATGTTCCCTTTCTCAAAAAAAAAAAAATGTAATAGAAAAGGAATCCGTCGTAAATAAGAATCTCTTACATAATGATTTTTATAACACAGAAACTACTGATAAAAGAGAAAGATTTTTTAAACATTACTGTGATATTAGAAAACAAATTCAAGAAAAATATTGAGTTTATTAATATTCATAAAATAAATATATTCTTTTCTGATTGGTTTCAAATATATATACACACACACGCATACATACACATACACATGCTGTGTATACATATGTAGATATACATATTTATGTATATTTGAATACGCACACAATGCGTAAGGGCAATAGTACTATTGCATCTACATCTCGCTAGGTATATAATATTGCTATAGAACGAGATTCTCTCTTAAATAATATACTCTTTAGAAAAAACGTATTTGAGTATAGACATTCGTGGCCTATCTGTAGTATACATGGCCTCAATGTACTACATACCCAGGTGTATATTTTTTGTGTACGGTATTATATTTTAGTAGAAAGATTTAGGAGAAATAAATCTAGTGAATGATATCCTTCCGTTAATTACGTATAATCTAATGGTAGAAATGAGAGCGTAAAAAATTCTGACTACTTATGTGATCTAATGATAGAGATGACGACGTAATATCTTCATGGCCTCGTAGAATTCCATGTCTATTAATTTCTTTGAAAACAAACGATACATATTACGCATTCCATCTTTTTTCCCCCCTTTCAGTGCTTTATTCTAATAATGAATAAATTCCGAACTTGTGCTGGTTTAAGAAAGCTTCTTTACAAACTTATAGAAAACAAGGATTAAACACAAATACAAAACCGACTTCAATTTTCCTACTACTTTTATTTTTATCATCTTGTTTAGTATATCAGAGTGTAGTTCATGATGGTCCAACTATAGAAAGCATTCCCGATGCATTAAGTTTTGTGCAGGATTCGAAAAGAGACCAGCTTGCGTCGCGATTTAATATACACAACATTACTCTATACTTTGTGCAAGATGCTTTTTCCGTAGCTCAAACTCGTAATATCAGGATCACAAAACACCAATCTTACTAGTTGCTCTAAGCTCCGCCATGATGATGGCCCAACTACCATATCTTATATTTGACTATGGTCCGCATAATGGAAGTGAATGAATAAACGATCTTAGGCCTATCATTTGTGTGACCAAAAAAAAAAGATTATGCAATACAACAGTGGGCAGTGACATCAAAAGTGTGTTATGTTAAAGTAAATAAATCATATTAACTTCATTTACCTTTAGTTAAAATACGATATTTCCTTAAAAAATATATTTAAGATTCGAAGCATGAGTTATTAGCCGTGCTTTCCTCTATCACATAACGGCATGATCTTTTGCATGATCTAAGGGTCACGGTTTTGGTGGTACCATTCCAATGATATCATAAGCGTTTCTTAAAGTTCTATCCCCCCCCCCCCCCCCCCCCAAAAAAAAAAAAAAAAACACAAAAAAGAAGCGTTACTTTAAGTAAAAAATAAAAAATCTCTGAAACGTACAGTAGAGCAAACCTGTTCTTCTATTTAAGTTTTACAGTGTATTCTGTCTTTCGGTTTAGGAACTTTAAATTTGTTTTGACTTGTAAGCTAGTTTTGGTAAAAATTGTGCATACAAAAGCAAAGTGGTGGGGCTTTTTTTTTTTTTTTTTTTTTGGGGGGGGGGGGGGGGTTAGGAACTCTTCATCGTTATCTGTCACAGTACTTTATGAGATATCAAGCAAGGCATAAACAGAATATTATGAGTCAACCACTTCATAATGAAATGTGCTTACAAATCTACCAATTTTACAATGGTTTGTCTAGTGCACGAGAGATTGGTGGGGGGAGGGGGCGGGCGGGCCAGCGAGAAGGGTTAGTCTAAAATTAATTATGACATTTGTCTCCTACTCCTTTCGTTTTAAAAATATTTTCACGTTTAACTTTCAAATATAAATTAAAAGTTAATTATATTTTTTCAAAGGAGGAGGGGCAGGGATGTGGGGTAGATAATCTATGAAAATTACCTTACCGGCGCTGCAATTGGTAGAACCTCTCGAAGTATCATACAAATGGACTTGCAAGTTGCAAGATGTAGTTAACGTTTGATGAATAATTTAAACTAAGGTGGCGTTTGGTTGGCAATTGGGAATCGGAATTAGAATCAGAATGGGTATGATAGGGAATGAGTTTTGAGGATATGGGTTTGGAGTTAAAAGTGATAGTTGTTTGGTATTAAAGTGGGAATTGGAATAGTGACCAGTCGGAATAGTGGTCGCCAACGGCGGCGGACTGGCGGCCGACTGCGGCCGACGACGGCAGACTGGCGGCGGACCGGGTTGACCGGCGGCTCCCCATTCTTCCATTTCCACATTTTGATAGATAAAGAGTGTCTAGTATATCAAAAAACGATATCCATTACCAAATAGTTGGATATCAAAATGAAATCCATTCCCCCATTTACCCCAAGCAAACAGCCGGAATGGGTTTTGTGCAAGAGACTATTTCCGCGGCTCGAACCCGTAACCTCAAAGTCACAAAATAATAAGCTTAGCAATTACTCCAAAGTCCGAATTCTATATCAACATCATAGTTTATTGTAATTCTAACAAGCCATTGCGAACCATCTTAGTTCATAGAAATTACATGCATGCATACACAACACACACACAATTATACATGCGCACATATAGAAATACGCACACACATATATATAACAAATGATAAATACACATCTTTGTTATTTTTACACATTGGATTTCATCTTACGATTCATCTTCACCGTTGATCTAACAAGAAGATCTGTATTTATAAAAAAAAGATATATATACACACATGCATATAAGTATGTGTGTGCGCTCTGTGTGTATGTGTGTTTTTTATGTAGCCATTGCTCTTTGTCATGGGCAAAATAGTTAATGGAAAAGTTTTATCCACATAGAATTTTCATCTAAAGTCTATATGTGATTCTTTATTATTTTTATCTGTATCAATCACTCTCAAACCAAAAAAGAAAAAAAAAGAAAAATTAAGACGAAGTCAAAATTAGACTTACTCGACTCCCTCGTCCTAACCAAACAAACTAATCGTTCAAATCATATGTATATATTCTTCTGTGAATTCAACATGAGCCGACCCAATAATGGACAAGTGCTTTTTACCTCAACTAAAATTCAAACATTCATAGAAAGGGGAAAACCCCCACAGAAATGGCAGATTGAAGTTGAAATTCAACAACAACAACATTACCTTATCCCATTACATTAGAGGCTCTGCCTATGATGGAATAAGGTGGGTGAGATGTATGCAACCATACTTATATATTAGAAACGTACAGAGGTTGTTTCTCAATGATCCAAAATGAAAATTACATCAAGCTGTATCGATCAACTGCTATTTCACAATATAAAAAGTGCAAGTAATTTAGTGAGTCATTTTGTTTTGTTTCATCGTATTCTAAAGTTAAAAAAGAGTGTGTCCTGACTTAGATTTAAGTTGAAATAAGTTAGTACTCGGGTTGTGATTTGCTTCAAAAGGTTAAGAGTTCAAATGTAGGAACACGAACAGTGTGGATGCTCTACTGCTGCTAGGTCGAAGGCTTAGTTTGTGAGGTGGGTCACTGCGTAAGTCCTCATCCAACCTAGGAGGCCGTTGGGCTCCTGATTTACACCCTCCACAATATTTTTAAGGGCTGGGGCTATAGGACTTCCCTAAATGAGAAATTTCAACTTTTGCTCGAAAGAATTTATCTCTCTGAACTATCTGATGGTCTGGGGTCATGTAACTGATGTCATATAATGCATATATTACCACGTGTTAGGATCAAAGTTTGGTTTTAGAAAAGAAGAAAAATCCTTGAGAACTAAAGCACACATCAAGATCAAATGGGTTCCGTTATAATTTTTGTAAGTTTTTAAATTAACCTACTATTCTAGATAACAGTTTGTTAGGTCCGAAATTAATAATTAACAATATTATCAATATGTACAAAAATGATATGCGGTATAATGAAACAATGTAAACCAATGCGTAAGCATGAATTAAACCAGGCCTTTGTTTATTTATACATACAGATATGCGATAGGTAAGTTTGACAAATAAATATATATATAAATATATATATATATATATATATATATATATATATATATATATACATACACACACACACACATATATATATATATATATATATCCGAATGCACTCGAGCATATATATACGTATACTATAATGAAGAAATAGATTGCAAGTAACCTCTTTTAATTTCCAATGGATGTATATATCCCAATAATCATTTAATTAGTGAAGCACTGAGCATGACAATTAAGAATATGGTTGAAACAGTAATGTTTCAACATAAAAGGAGTGAACAATTTATCCAAAATGCATAAACATGCTGTTCAACAACGCATAAAGAAAATGCAAACCGAGGCGAGTCTAGGACTCTGTCCTTAAGACAAATTGCTCCGGTATTCTGTGCCCAACCGGTAGTAGCAAACGTCTCCCAGGATACAACGGCTTCTGTTCATACGAACGGCACTGCAACGTAAGAACTCGACGAACCTGTAAGGTGCTCTGATTTCTCGAACGCAATGAATGCAAGAAAACGTTTTATGAAAAACAGAAGTAGAAGAAGAAGAAGCTGCGTACGCCTTTAGATTTTCAAAATCTCTTTCTAAAATGTTTCAACATGAAAGGAATTTATAGAGAGGAAGAAATTACTGGAAGTTATCAGATGATTGGATGCGTACCGTTAGATCAATCAGTTTTGATCTGTACCGTTAGATCGGAAGAAACCGTCCCACTACTGCAATAACCACCGAGTAGTTATTGGTAGTGGAAGAAACCGTCCCACTACTGCAATCACCACCGAGTAGTTATTGGTAGTGGAAGAAACCGCCAAATAACTTCCAATGTTACTCCAACTTTGAGCGTTAATTTTTCATTCACCCGGTATCAGAATCGAGTGATTCAACAACCTAAATTCATCTACGCGTTACATAGATAATTTAGAAATTTTTAGCTTTCGTTTTTTATTAACGAATACTAATCGTAATTAAGCCCAAAGTATGGTGTTTGACAAAATCCACTTGCCATCCAAAATTTTCCGACTCCCACAACTAACTTTTCTCCAACAATCCCCCACATGAATGGAAATTAATGCAAATGTGAATGCAGACTCTATCGAGAAATCAGATAAGGATATGTTGCCTCAGAAGAGGTAGCTTCTGGCTTTGAACCTTTCTTAGTGATGTACCATCGGATCCACTCGGCTGGGTAGTGAACTAATGTCTTGAACTATCAGCCTTTAGTGTGAACCTAGACAATGATACTCACACAACATTTACTCTAACACCCCTTTTTGGTTCTCATGGTTGTGTTCATTTTGGCCATGAACAACCTGGTTTCAGAAAGTGTATTAGAGAATTCTTGCCTCTCAGAATTCTCATAGAAGCGGCCCCACTTCACACTTACATAGGTGATTCCTATCAAGAGTATTCTGCCATACCCCACTTAATTTATTAAGATATAGGACATCATTAAAAGCATCATCTTACCCTCATTTCTCTGCAGACAGCACTTTTATTTAACAGAATGAGTAAGTGCTAACTGAATCCTTATAACTTAGTTTTCCCATTGAACCTAGATTCTGGAATCTCCAGTCAACAAGGTTGGGTTACCGTTACAAAGATTCATGCTTTGTAGGCTTAAGTCCCATTCCGTTTGTCAATTTTGACATTTGATCTCTAGGCAAAGCTTTTGTAAGCGGATCCGCAAGATTCTCCTTTGATTTTATGTAATCAATGGAAATCACACCATTAGAGATCAACTGCTTAATGGTATTATGTCTCCGACGTATGTGTCGTGACTTACCATTATAGATGCTGCTTTGAGCTCGTCCTATAGCTGACTGACTGTCACAGTGTATGCTTATAGGAGCGATTGGCTTAGGCCAGCATGGAATGTCTTCTAGGAAATTTCGAAGACATTCAGCTTCTTCCCCAGCTTTATCGAGTGCTATAAACTCAGCTTCCATAGTTGACCGAGCTATGCACGTTTGCTTTGTAGACTTCCATGACACAGCACCACCACCTACAGTGAATAAGTATCCACTGGTGGATTTAGAATCTTTACAATCTGATATCCAGTTTGCGTCACAGTATCCTTCCAATACTGCTGGATATCTTGTATAGTGTAATCCAAGATTCATTGTGTACTTCAAGTACCTCATCACTCTATTTAGAGCTTTCCAATTATCTTCACTTGGATTGCTGGTAAACCTGCTTAATTTGTTTACTGAACAAGCTAAGTCTGGTCTTGTACAGTTCGTTATGTACATTAGACTTCCAATCACTTGTGAGTACTTCAATTGAGCTACTGGTTCACCTCGGTTCTTTCTTAAGTGCATACTTAAGTCAAGTGGGGTTTTTACTGGTTTTGCATCAAACATATTGAATCGTTTGAGAACGGACTCAATATAATGACTTTGTGACATGATCAATCCTTCAGTTACCCTAGAAATCTTGATTCCTAGGATAACATTGGCAACTCCCATATCCTTCATGTCAAAATTTCGTGTCAGCATCTTCTTGGTATTCAAGATGATGTCTTGAGCACTGCCCATAGAGACATACTATCACAAAGGCATTAGGAGTGTTTTGTCACACTCGTTGATCCTGAAACCGTTTGTCATCATTTCCTGATCAAATATCAGGTGCCACTGGTTGGGCGCTTGTTTAAGTTCTGTACAGAGACTTAACAAGTCTACATACTGTCTTTCGTCGATAGTTTTTAGCTACCAACCGAGCCTTGTACTTATCAATATATCCATCCTCTTTAAGTTTCTTCGTAACGATCCACTTACATCTAAGTAGTTTACTCCCTTGAGGAGGATCTATCAGACCCACATGTGAGTTTGAAGAATTGATTCTATCTCACTGTTAACAGCCTCTTTCCAGAAAAAACTTCTGGAGTTGACATAGCCTCGGAGAAAGTTCTTGGATCATTTTCTATGTTAGAAAATCTGGTCCAAATGACTTTAGTATTCTGGCTCTTTTACATTGACGATGTTCCTCTATTTCTTGAGGAATCGTCTCACGTACTCGCTTACTGGTACTTGCTTCTTCAATGTTTTTTTTCCTTTTGGAAAGACATTTTCAAAGAACACTGCGTTTTGTGATTCCATGACAACATTTTCACGTGTTTTAGGAATCTCAGACTTGTGCATCAAGAATCGATATGCACTACTGTTAGTTATATATCCAATCAATATGCAATCAATAATCTTTCGGCCCTATTCAGACTTGTCTTGGTTTTGGTACTTCGACCTTAGCCAGACACCCCCACACTTTCAAGTATTTGTAACTAGGCTCATAGCCCTTCCAAAATTCATAAAGGGTTTTATATATCCGTATAGATAGAATTCTGGAGAGAATCGCTTCCCCCCACAAGTTCTGAGATAAACCCGAACTTATCAACGTAGGATTCGTCATCTCTTTCAGAATTCGGTTCTTGCGTTCTACAATACCATTTGATTGAAGAGAGTATGATGCAATCATTTGATGAATAGTGCCATCTTCTGAACAGAATTCATTAAACGGTGCATCATATTCACCACCTCTATCACTACGAATTATCTTAATTCGTTTGCTAAGTTGATTTTCAACTTCATTCTTATAATCCTTAAACGCATTAACGGCCTTATCTTTGCTACTTAGCAAATAAACATAGCAGTATCGAGTGCAATCGTCAACAAAAGTCACGAAGTACTTTTTATCACTTATTGTTTTGCACAAAATTTAAATCACAATTATCTGTGTGAATTAACTTCTGTGTTTCTTCCGATTAAAGAAAATGGTAACATGGCCATTTTCGCCTTAACACAAACTGGGTATTTTCCATTAATGAACTTAGTTTGGGAAATAGATCGAGATGGATCATTTTTTACAATGACCTATAAATAACATAACCCGAATGTAAATGCCATAAACAAGAAGACTCAAACAGAAAATAGAAACATTCTCATTAACAATTTCTTGCACCAGTTTCCCTTCATGAATACAACGGTTGCAAAATGTTCACAGCTCTTTAGTTAAATCCGCGTTTGTCCTCTTCGATGCGCAATCGGAAGAACAAATCTCCCATTGACATATTCTTCTGCTCATATTTGAGCTTGCTACTGAACTCCCTCCACGAAGGAGGCAGCTTATCAATTATAGCAATTACAGTGAATGATTCACTAAAGAAAACACCCTCTTCCTCCATTCCATACATCAACCTCTGAATATCTTCCATCTGTACCATAACAGACCGAGACTCCGACATCCTGTAATCAAAAAATTTACAAATAGTAAATTTCTTCCTGTTGAAATCCTCTAGGCGGAATTCCTTATCTAAGGCTTGCCAAAATGATTTCGCAGTTGTAAAGGTGTGATAACGCCTATACAGAGGAAATTCAAGGCAACTCAATATATAATTCAAACAAAGGAAGTCCTTATAATCCCAAGCTTTATCAAGCCAGCTATCCAGCATATTTAGGTTCAGGTCCTCGACCGGTACACCCACCGGAGGATTCTCGGTCAGACACTCGGCCAGGCCTAACGTGGTCAGGAAAACCAGCATTTTTGTTGCCAACTTATGAAATGGGAATAGCTTCCTTCGAACCTTTCAGGTTTCTCATCCTGTCTAACATATGGAACAGCAGAATTCACTTCCTCGGACGGACCAAGGTACTCGCCATTGAAAGAGTTTGACCCTTCACTTTCCATCACTGTAAAGTGCATCAAAACAAATAGATCAGAACAATTTCAGATTTCTGTGGAAATACAGAAACAAAACATGTTACACTGTTCGTGTCGAACCGTCAACTTTCGCAACAAAACAGAAACAAATTCTGTTGACACGTACAGAAATGAAACAGAAACTAGTTCTGTTTTCTCATCCAGAAATTAAACAGAAGCAGAATTCTGTTTAAACAGTACAGAAAGATATACTTGAAAGCTGCACAAAATTTGTCTTAAGATTGTTAGGTCCGAAATTAATAATTAACAATATTATCAATATGTACAAAAATGATATGCGGTATAATGAAACAATGTAAACCAACGCGTAAGCATGAATTAAACCAGGCCTTTGTTTATTTATACATACAGATATGCGATAGGTAAGTTTAACAAATAAATATATATATAAATATATATATATATATACACACACACACACACACGCATATATATATATATATATCCGAATGCACTCGAGCATATATATACGTATACTATAATGAAGAAATGGATTGCAAGTAACCTCTTTTAATTTCCAATGGATGTATATATCCCAATAATCATTTAATTAGTGAAGCACTGAGCATGGCAATTAAGAATATGGTTGAAACAGTAATGTTTCAACATAAAAGGAGTGAACAATTTATCCAAAATGCATAAACATGCTGTTCAACAACACATAAAGAAAATGCAAACCGAGGCGAGTCTAGGACTCTGTCTTTAAGACAAATTGCTCCGGTATTCTATGCCCAACCGGTAGTAGCAAACGTCTCCCAGGATACAACGGCTTCTGTTCATACGAACGGCACTGCAACGTAAGAACTCGACGAACCTGTAAGGTGCTCTGATTTCTCGAACGCAATGAATGCAAGAAAACGTTTTATGAAAAACAGAAGTAGAAGAAGAAGAAGCTGCGTACGCCTTTAGATTTTCGAAATCTCTTTCTAAAACGTTTCAACATGAAAGGAATTTATAGAGAGGAAGAAATTACTGGAAGTTATCAGATGATTGGATGCGTACCGTTAGATCAATCAGTTTTGATCTGTACCGTTAGATTTGAAGAAACCGCTCACTACTGCAATAACCACCGAGTAGTTATTGGTAGTGGAAGAAACCGCCCCACTACTGCAATAACCACCGAGTAGTTATTGGTAGTGGAAGAAACCGCCAAATAACTTTCAATGTTACTCCAACTTTGAGCGTTAATTTTTCATTCACCCGGTATCAGAATCGAGTGATTCAACAACCTAAATTCATCTACGCGTTACATAGATAATTTAGGAATTTTTAGTTTTCGTTTTTGATTAACGAATACTAATCGTAATTAAGCCCAAAGTATGGTGTTTGACAAAATCCACTTGCCATCCAAAATTTTCCGACTCCCACAACTAACTTTTCTCCAACACAGTCAACGATAAGATAAGCATGTCTGCTGCTATTTGACAATTTTTCTGTTCAAATTCATGGGATTTAACCTAGATAAAGTCATGGGGTTTGAAATCGGTACCATAAATTTCCAAAACTATTACAAATGGGATATATTTGGTTTGAAATCGGTACCGTCAATTTCCAACACCATTACAAATGAGACATATTTTGTGTTGCTTTGTAACAAATAAAAAATAATTAGTAGCACAATCATAGAACTTCCGGTAATATATTATAGGCTCTTCTGAACTCAATAATAGATCTCAATTCTTAAGGGGATAGATAATTTTACCCTATCTTATACAGGATTTCTTTTGAATTTAGTTACTTTCTTCATTCTAAAAATATTGTCATAGTTGATCATCCGATGTAGTTGATCACACATCAATTAAGACCAAATCTTTAAAGTATCCAACAAATTAGAGTGCCAAATAGTCTTTACACTATTTATAATCAAATTCCACTTGATAATATGTAAAATATTTTGACAAATTGATTTTCAATAGTGTTTGACCAACTATGTGCTTAATCAATTGTGACAATATTTTTGGAACGAAGTAAATATTTGGTTATCTTACTATTTTTTTCTTTGTAAATGTGTTTAATTGATATATTCAAATATAATCTATTTATCACAAACTTTCATTTTCATGCACCTTCTTAATATTTCAACACATGCACATCGCCAAAAACGACATATAGGTAAGTCCAAAAACCAACAGCTCCGAGTGGTTCAAAATAATATTTTAGGGTTCTATGTTCAAAATTCATATTCTGATCCTAGGACATTCATCGGCTTAGCTGATGTAAATCAAAAACTCAACGTCTCCTAGATTGATAAGATTTTTTACCAGACAACTTACATAAAATGTACACTACAAGTT
The DNA here is from genome assembly GCA_036186865.1 of Eustoma russellianum. Lineage (NCBI taxonomy): Eukaryota > Viridiplantae > Streptophyta > Magnoliopsida > Gentianales > Gentianaceae > Eustoma > Eustoma russellianum. The sequence continues at coordinate 28,744,488 of AP025065.1, forward strand.
ACTTAGAACCAACTAGGCCGGATGTCATGGCCTAAGACACAACTAGCTTAGATAGCAGTATCGCATCTATGCTACGTGTGTTCTGATTCGAACCTGCATTCTTCTAGTTACAATGTCTCAACTCAAGTATCAACTAAGCAATGACTTAGTTATCTATTGTTCAATCTTACGGGTTGGGATTTCCTCACCACTACTTTCCTCACATTCTTTGTAACCGCGCGACACGTGGCAGCAAGGAGGTGGTGATGCTAGATGAGGGTCACCTACATCTAGTCTCACCGCCCCCCTTACTAACACGTGTCGCGCGGTCACGCGTCTCTGCACCCTCTTGCGTTGAGGGGATCCTATTCCCAATCTTACCATACCTAATTTAGAGAAAGAATCAAAATGTACATCCACAGAAGCAGAAAGGGTAAACAGAAAAGTCTATTCAAATTATATCATCCATCAATTCATTACTTTTACTTCAATATCAGTGAGCAATCAAAATAGAAAAAGATTCATAAACTGTGGAGCCCAGCTAGCTAGACTTCCCCATGATTATCCTCAAAAACCAGAAGGGCATTTGTCCATATCGTAATTTGCTAACAAACTGGAATACCAACTAGTACTCACACACAGAACAGTGACTATCAATATTAGGTCAGCCCTATTTTGTCCTAGAACCTTGATTGGTAAAAGACAATTATATCCAAGACAAATTACATCAGTATTATTATATGACAACATGTGCATATGCCCGCATATGTGTCTGTGCAAATCCCATTATCCAATAGAAAATTAGGATCTTCTTGATGGCTTCTTGTGTTTTGGTACTATTTTGTTTTGATGATGCAACTTCACCGAATTAGTATAGGAGATATTAGAAATAAGGAAAAAAAAGATTTGAGCAGCATTATTTCATGGTATGACATGTTCAAATGATAATACATTTTCCTTTATCCATATATTTTTATATAAGAGGACAGGTCTTACAATAACTGATAATGTTGTTGTTTTGTGATTTTGAGGATTCGAGCCGTGGAAACAGCGTTATACACAAAGTACAGGGTAAGGCTGCGTATATTGGCTTGGGAAGCGATTCGGTCCCTTCTCAGATCCTGTACAAATGCGGAAACCTAGTGCGCTGTGTACATCAAATCGCAAAGCGATGCGGCCCCTCGAACCCGCGGAAACAGCCTTTTACACAAAGTGTAAGGTAAAGCTGCGTGCAATAGATCTTGAAGCGATTCGGTCCCACTCTAAATCCTACGTAAATGCGGGAGTCTAGTGCAAGAGAAAATGATTTACACCATCTTTTCCATCTCGTCAGTTTGCAACAGTTGCATTTGAAATGTTAGTGAGTTTGTTAGATTTTAACCTTCTTCATGTTGAGAACGTTAAATTTAACATTATAAAATGATGGTTCCAAAGTTATGGCATATGTCACAACTATATTCAGAAATATAAAAGCAATAAGAAAAAAAAACCGTTAGACTATTAGTGAAAGCAGCTATATAAGCCAAGGAGTGTTGATTCGTCCACTTTAACTTGTAATGTCTTAAGTTCTAATACCGCATTCAGCCATACTTCTTGGTGGACATTCTATAAATTCCACCATATACCATCGATGAAGGTGGTCGTATACCCGGCCCTAGACTAGGAAAATCTCTTCTCAAACTTCTTGCGACAAAAAAAAAAACAAACAAAAAGAGAAACCAGCTATATGAATCATTCATATCCATTGTCCTATGTCTCGTTTTGTTTAAAATCATACAGAGTAAAAACATAAAATTTTATGTTGTATGTCTATCTAAGGCAATCTAATACTATTATTCAACCAGGTTGGGAGAAAGTTAATTCAGGATACCCAAATCAATGGCCAGAAAAGAACAAATGAGTCCGGACAAAAAAAAAAAAGCACAATTTTCTCTAAGTTGTATGCGAAAGTTGGTATATGTTAAAAGAATTAATTGGAAGCTTTTGCTTGCAATATTCACACTAAGAATTTCTTCTCTGCGTTTCCCAGTGATGATCCCGTTTGACTTTTCACCCACAACAGCACATGCGACACATATTCCTATTCCTCTCCTTACTTCAAAAGTTGTACTTCAATATATATATATATAAACACAACACAATTTCAACTCATCCAAACACAAGCTTACAACTCTTACGATTTTCAAACCCAAGCCCTCGATTATTTTATTCAGTACTTGGAAACTCAAATCTCACATTAACAAAATCATGAAAGAAATGGATATATATTACAAGTAATGATGATAATTAAATAGACAACATTAACATTAATGTTGTCCGTATAGACCACGTTATCTTGTTCCCATGCAAGGTTATTGCAGGACCCCAAGTGTGTAGACCTCCGAAACCACTCGCCTTAAGGCAATGAGACATTGATCATTATGTTTCACATCCTACTTTGCACGCTCTCTATTTCTTTATATGCTTACCTTCACGCTCTTTCAAGCCAAAATAATTAATGTCCCAAGACTGATCCTGCCTTGTGTTCTTCTTGTTCTAAATTATGTGAACTCCAATATATAAAGTAACCTGTTAAGAATGCGCGTCCCATTTCGATAAATACGTCTGTTGACGATATTATTCCACATTAGTTAATTTGAGACAAAATACATGGATTATATGACGATGAAGTACCACGATCTATTACTTTAATGTTTTGAGTGGATATGGACCTCATCTCATGTAAACTCAAGTTTCAACATGATATCATAATCAGTTTAAAGATGTGGACTCACACCTTATATGGCATATAGTTGACCATTTATTGTATTCCCTCATCCAAGTCCAGATGTTCATGCTTGGCTTGTGGTTTGTGATTGAGGTCGGGTTCTAAGACGCATGTGTACGTCAAGCCACGTTACGACGCCGGGGTGGGTGTTGAGAATATTATCACACATTGGTCAATTTAAAATAAAATGCATGTGTTATATGAGGATGAGGTACCACCACTCATTGTTGTAAAGTTTTGACTGGATGTAGACCTCACCTCATGTAAACTCAAGTTTCAACTATTGGGATACACGGCAACATTGTCGGCTACATTGGTTGAGATTTTCGGTTAAGCACTAGAATTGTAGATAGACTTGTAGTTAAGATATACTGTATCTCTATCTCTTTATTTTAGGATAGTTGGTTAAGTATACGTCTATACATACATATGTTGTACAATGTTATTTTCCATGAATCAAATTATACGATTCTTCATGGTATCAGAGCGTCAGGTTTGATTCATCATTTTTTGCCGATCTTCCAGGGAGTCGTCGTCGTTGTTTTAAAATTAATCAATCTTCTTCCTGAGCTCTTTTCCTTTTCCTTGGTTGATTATTCCATTTTTGTCTCATTCCGATAGCTTTTTGTTCATTTGTTTTCGTCAATCTTTGTTATTGCATTTCACGTTCCACCGTCGACATTTGTTTTTTTGTTTCCCTTTGTCTCAGTTAGTCGGCTGCAGACCTTTCCTTCCGAAATCAATTTCGATTTCATAGGTTGGTTGCAGTTGTTTGCAATTCCATTTCACATCAACTGCAGTTTTTTGCAGTTGTTTATCAATTTTGCTTTTGCCCAGTATAAGTCATGGCAGAAACACCTATTGTCACCACTGATACAAAATCAGCTTATTATCTGTATCCGTCTGATCATCCTGGTCTTCTTTTTGTCACTCAGCCATTAGGTGTAAATGGCGAGAACTATTTTGTCTGGCATAAAGCATTCATCAATGCTTTGTGACAGTTCGGTGTTTGTTAGCAGTAGCAATGTTGCGTCGTTGGCATGTTCATCAGTTGGATGTGAATAATGCGTTTTTGCATGGTGATCTCAATGAGGATGTTTACATCCGCATTCCTCCCGGTTTCTCTCGTCAGGGGGAGAATCTTGTTTTTAAGTTGCGTAAATCTTTATATGTCTTGCGTCAAGCGTCTCGTAATTGGTATGCTAAATTCAATGCCTCTCTCATTGCCTTGGGCTATGTTCAGTCACACGCTGATCCTTCGTTATTTCTTTTATGTGACTCTTCTTCGGTTGTCATTGTTTTCATTTATGTTGATGATGTCATTGTTGCTGGAAATGACCTTAATCGCATATCAGCCTTAAAAGCTTATCTTGATCACAAGTTTAAGATCAAGAATCTTGGCCCTCTTAAGTATTTTCTGGGCATTGAAGTGGCTCGTTCGCCTGCTGGCATGGTTTTAAATCAACGTAAGTATGTTCTTGATATTATCATGGAGTGTGGTCTCCTTGGCAGTCGCCCTACTAGTACGCCTATGGATCAAAAGGGGTGTTCTCTTACACGACGTTCGACTACTAGCTACATGGTCTATCTTGGTTCCGCGTCAATTTCTTGGTGTTCCAAGAAATAACCTGTTGTTTCTCGTTCTTCGGCAGAAGCAGAGTATCGTGCCATGGCCTATGCTGCTAGTGAGATTGTTTGGCTGCGTCAACTCTTACGTGGTCTCGGTATTTTAATTAATGAACCCGTTAGTCTTCATTGTGATAATCAAGCAGCTTTGCATATCGTGGCTAATCCTGTTTTTCATGAGCGCACAAAGCACATTGAGATCTACTGTCATTTCGTTCGTCAACACTATCTCAGTGGGCTTATTCGTCCTTGCAAGGTTCCAAGCGCCCTTCAGTTGGCTGACGGTTTGCACTTGGACCTGACAAGTTTCGCCATTTTTTAAGCAAGTTGGGCATTCTCGACATTCATGCGCCAACTTGAGGGGGAGTATTGGGATACACGGCAACATTGTTGGCTACATTGGTTGAGATTTTCGGTTAAGCACTAGAATTGTAGATAGACTTGTAGTTAAGATATACTGTATCTCTATCTCTTTATTTTAGGATAGTTGGTTAAGTATACGTCTATACATACATATGTTGTACAATGTTATTTTCCATGAATCAAATTATACGATTCTTCATCAACAACATCATATCATACTGGTCTAAGGATGACGGGTTTGTTTAAAAGATGGTATACCTGAAAAACGAAAGTATTTTTAGTGCATTTCGTAATCGTATTCGTAATGTAGCAAGTAAGCAAAACGTGAGTGAGTAAACATTTCAGTTATACTTATTAAACATAAACAATGACATAGAGCAACTTATTTCCTCAATTGAATTGATCCAGAAGATTTTGCAAGTAACCATGATTTCCCTTTGGGGTTGGGATGGGATGAAAAATAATAATAACAATAACAATAACAAACATTTAAAAGTAACGACATAATCCTCTATAAATATACAAAAACATTGTATTCCTATATGTTAATCGGTCAGAATCGTTGAGACACCGACACGTGTCTTCGCTTGAGGTGAGGAGGAACGATGGAGATGAGCCCTCCAAGCGGGGGTCTCATCTTTGATCTGTAGATCATCTCATCGTACGGCCTTCTGTAGAACTTCAAATACGGAACAAATGATTCTCGACTCTTTTCACCTCTGCTGACGTGGCATTCTTTCTTGAAGAACAAAGCCGGAGATTGGAAGAATGATGGCTTGGGAGTTCTTGGTTGGTTTATGCTTGCAGCATCAAAACTCTGTTTTTTTTGAGGCATAGGTGTTGATGGGAAGAATACTCTTTTGACGGTGTGGATGTTGCCAGGTGGAGTCCTCTCAATGGGTGATGCAAAGGAGTAGGATCGTGCATTCAACGGTGAGATTAGGGCTGGGCCCAGCATAGGGTTGAAAGTTGGACCAACTTTTGATGATGACGTGTCAGAAAAAGTGAGATACCAAGGCTTGAGGGAGTCAAAATGGTGGGAGACTGTGAAGGCAAATCTTGAGGAGCATGAGCCAATCTTGGCCGTTGATGGGTTTGACGATAGATCGAATCGGAGGGATGAAGCTCGCGGATATGACCTGAAGTTGTGAAAATCCAATGACTCTTCAAAATCAAGAGAGCACACCACCATGGTAAGAGGAGACAACTCCACAAACGGTCTCATACCCTACACACAGAGGTCATAACCAAAATTATTACGCCTTAAATAGTTAAATGCCCTAATGTACGCATACATAAATACATGTGCGCGTGCGTGCGTGCGCGTATTAGGTTTACAATAAGTAACGTACCTTCCAAACATATGAGAAAAGGGAGGGGGGGTCAATAACAAAAGCCTTATGAAGCCGGCCAGGATAGTACTCCGCTAAGATCTTTAATGTTGTCAACAATATATTCACAAAACCTGACGCTGACCTGAAAAAGCCTGCAATTTCATTTCTATTACATTCTTTTTGGAAAAATATAAATATCATAAATCCAAAAAACACACGATCAAATCAATCGTGGTAAAATCAAAGCATATATGAGATGGAACCCGTACAAATCAATCATACAATACATCATAAAGATAATCTATCGTAATGTGTTATAATTACCTACATACAATACATCCAGCTAGAACTATTACATTCTTCTTCATACCCCAGAGTAATAATTAGTACCATAAAATCTAAACAACCTTCAAGAATTCAAACCCAGAGGACATTATTCTACTTCTGAATTATTTCTTTTATTCTGACACATAAAAAGTAATTACAGGCCCTTTTGCATCACATAATTACATTAATAAGAATAACCTGATATACCCCTAAAAGACGGACTTTGAAGTTTGGTACCACAAGGGCACTCCGGGCAACTTTTCAGATCCCTTTATTTGCTTTCCGACATAATTGTATGCTTTTATGGTACAATACGAGTAGGCACATTTTTCTAACTTAGTTGTCTTAAGATCCTTAATTACACATCATTTATGAGGTTAGGCGTGGCATTGGAAATTTAAGAAAAGCCCTTAAGCAAAGGAGAATTTAGAATAGAATTTGCATTTATTACACCCCACCAGCTCTGAATATTCTATCTTCTGATTTTGTGTGTTAAAAGAAGTGTAAGAATGCTGAAATAGATTTTGTATGTTCCCATGTGTGCCGAGTCAAAGGTTAAAACAATTTTACAATTACCAACCTTTTTAGCAAAATGACTCACTAAATTGTTTGCGTTTATTATATTGTAACAGTTGATCGACACAGTTTGACGTAATTTTTATTATAGGTCATCGGAAAACAACCTCTGTGTGTTTCTAACACGTGATTTTGGTTGCGTACATCCGACGCTCCATACCCCGCCATAGTATAATGGTGTTGTTGTTTTTAGCAAAGTTAATGAAAGTAATTTGGTAAAACTTGTTTAGAGTACCTACTTGCATCAAAGAGAATAACGAATTGCTCTACATCCTTAGCCATTGTCTGAACAGCCACCTCTAGTGTGAAAACCACCAGCCGAGTCAACCTAAAAAGAAATGTCCGTTAGTGCCAAAATCACAAGTATGTAGATTCACCTTTATGTCATTAATTTAAGTTAATTATATGGATTAAGTTAATTCTGCTATATGTATATGTGACTTCAAAGTATATATAAAGTCGGGGTCTAACAAACTTTCTATCCTTTGGTATAGAAGTATTGTTTACATGTCTCTCATTCTCCTGAGACCCTAATGAAAGCTTTTGATGTCGTTAAGATATATTGAACATACGTGGTTGTCTATGTACGTTCAAAGTAACTAAAAAGTCAAGGTAATACTTGTACTTTTCAAAAAGAATGCACGAAAAAAATGTGGCACGACATATGCGGTATAAGTTACTTATTTTGTGAGATAATTGAGAACTTACGTTTTCTGAGAGTGGAGTTTGTGGTAATCTTGCTTGATTCGAAGCATCTGGACAAGGGGAAATTTTTTGAATTAAAGAAAGCCAAATTTAGTCAAGATTCTGTGGGTAAAAAGACAAGGCAAGTGAAACAAATGCAGAGTCAAAAAAAAATAGGCCGGTTATAGTTTAGTTGATATTCGAGTTGAAAAATTGCTAAAAGAAAAATACATAAACTGTACCATGACAGGTCTTGATTCATCATCATAGCCAGCTACATAAGCTACGCCTTCGGACAGCTCGGCAGAGAATTCATCAGCCATTAGATGATCTGAGAGAAAATTAAATTATTTTAAACCCGCCATTGAAAACATTGAAAAAAACTTCTTCTTGAATTTTCTTCTTTGGTTCAAACAAGATAATTAAACTGAAACAGATAAAGCAAAGATTCTCAGTATAAACAAACAAAATAACATAGTGGACAAAAGTGATCAGGCAAAAAAAAAAGAAGAAAAAAGCTGCTCTTACGGTTAAAGGAATCAGATTGAATATTTCTTTTGGTGACATTGATATTCAAACAAAGTTTGAATCCAAAACTATGAAACAATACAAAGAAGATTGAGAAACCCAAAGAGAAAATTGTCATGCACGGGAGAAAAGCATAGATATAAATAAATTTATCAAATTCTTGAAAATTGTATGCAATGGTACTCATGTGTGAGAAAGACACAGAGATTGTTCTCGATGACCCATAATGAAAATTGCGTCAAACTATGTCGATCAACTGCTAATTTACAACCTAAGAATCGCAGCTAATTTAGTGAGTGATTTTACTTTATTTCATCATATTGCAAAGTCAAAGAAAGATGTGTCATTCACCCTATTTGAAATGGAAACATTTTGAAAAATTTAAGCATGATTCGTAAATTCAAATATGAGAAAGCCACATCCTAAGAATTAGTGAATTGGAAAAGAAAATAAAAAAAGGGTACCTATGCCAACAGAGTCTCTCCAAGAAAGGCAGTTCCGAAGCTGCTTGGCAGCTTTCTTCACAGCATCTCCTTTAGATTTTAGAAACCGTTCAACACAGGCATTGTTGCAGAACTTCTCCTGCAATCATTCAATTATTACTACATAGTACAAAGATGAGTAAACAATGGAAACACACAAGCATACACAGTGTTTTCTGTTAAATCTACTGTTTCAAGACTCATATTTTCAGACTAGAAAAATCTATTTTTTTAGCTACAATTGTTGATGACAAAAAACCAATTTGCTTCACAACGTTTACATTCATCAAAATAGAAAAGAATGTACTCAGAAACAACAAACAGCGACAGCTCACTGGATGGGTGTTCTACAGTTGAGAAGTTATATTCCAATAGTAGTTTTGTGCTGCGAAAATTTTTATAATTCTCTAAGAGTGAATGACTACTACTGTCCTATGAAAATTTTGTCCCTCAAACTGTTGTTTTACCTTCATAAGTGTGGCATTTTGATATTACTGGATATTGTCTCATCTATGTAGTCACATATAGAGCCAGAATTCTCGTTGAAATCAAACTCTATCATTTGTGACGTAAGTATTGTTTGATTGACTCTCAACTTTTTCAAACTCTATCGATATCTTTTACTTTCGTTAAGATCTTACTGGGTATGATTGTGATTGTGAATGCCGAACACAAGTGACAAAAAGTAAAGGTTTGAATTAGACACACTGTAATTTTTAATATACTATCGTAGAAATCTTATCTTCTTCGCATGGATTTAGTAATTTTTTTTTAAGAAAAGAGTGACAATGACAAGTTATATAGTGCACTTTTATTGTATACACCACTCCGCCAGCTTAGAACACAAAATAAGGAAAAAGAGTCTGTATTAAGACTTAAGCTGACATGTAACTTAGAAGATGGAAGTACACCAAAATATTTCTATTCACTGTGAAGCGTGTTAGTGTATATAGCTAAAAAAAAACAACACATATTCATATATCCCAACGACAGTAAAAGATATCGTCAATGTATGTGAGTGTATACCTCAAACATTGTAGTACAAATAAACTAGGTGAGATAGATATATGGAGATTGTATAGAACTGGTAAGAAGAGAGCTTTGATTCAAACCTGTTTGAGAGTGAGAGGAGCTTGTTTCTTCAAGAGAGCAAGAACATCTTGAACTCTGTCTTTATCTTTCTGGGCTTGATCCTTCTTACCCATTTTCCAATTTTGTGCAAAAAGCAAGGAAATAATTGGCACCTATATAAATAAAAAGGTAAGAGAAAAGAAAACAGTGCAAAGATTCTAGACTTATGGTTCACGCAACAATTTGAAACCCAGCAGTATCTTTCTTTTCTTTTATTTTCTTTTGATTGTTTGAAAGAGAATGTGGGTAAAGTTACAGGGTAAAGATAGAGAGGTGAGTTTAGATGTGAGGATAAAATTTGAAACCGAGAAAAAAGGGTATTTATAGGAGAAACGGAAACCATCAAGTGGAGAGTTCACAAGTTAAATAAGCTGTTGGATGAGAATTATGACGGCACTAAAGTGGGATAGGATCCCCTCACCGCAAGGTGGTGCGGTGATGTTTGATCGCGCGACACATGGCAGTAAGAGGTGGTGAAGCTAGATGCAGGTGACCATCATCTAGCCTCACCACTCTCTCTTGCTGCCACGTGTCGAGTGGTCAAAAAAGGGTGAGGAAAGTGAGGGTGAGGAGATTCCAACCCCAATAAATTGTGTACTAACGGAAAATGTCGGCCCACCTCCCCCCCTATGGCCCAATCAATTTGATTCCCTTTTAAAACGGTTCACGTGCTTTCTTACCAAAATTTTATAGGGTAAATTATGTCAACTACATTGTTTTTTGTTTACATGGCTAGAAGCCAGTATTCTTGGAGCAAAAGTTGAAATCGTTCACCCTAAGGACTCTACCGTTTTAACCTCAAGAAACATGTGTGAATGATATAAATCAGGAGCTCAGCAGCCTTCTAGATTGGATGAGATCTTACTCAGTGACCTACACAAGTTGTCCCCGCAAACCAGGCCGTAGCAGCAGAGGAACACCCACATTGTGGGTGTCTTTGAATCGGACACTTGACCTCTTGGAGCAAATCTCAACCCGAGTACTAACAGGACTATGTCCTGGAGGCTCGAAGCCAGTATTCTAAATATACGTATGTATGTATGTATATGACAACACAAATCAACAAATAGATATAATAAAATTTAAAAAATACAAACATAAACGGATAGAAAATTTCATGGTGAGTGATTAACCATAAGACATTCTATCAGTTTATCATTGCTATAAAAAAAAACTATAATTCATTATGCATTCTAATAGTTTAGCATTGCTATAAAAAAATATAATTCATTAGGCATTCTAATAGTTTAGCATTACCAAAGCAAACTATAATTCATCGGCAGAATTTATTTTTCTGAACTCAATTCAAATGTAAGTACTTACCATGGACGACCATAAATGAACACAATACACGAATTGTTGGCACGTATGAAAAAATTATAAACATGTGCTCAGAGGCCAGATTCAAACTACTCAAAATAAAGAAGAAAAAAAGACCAGATTCAAAGAGCTCAACGGGCAAAAACAGGTAAGAGAACGAGTTAACATTGCGGTGAAGGTGAAATTCAATAGTATAACCCATGATCATGATTAAAGTCATTTGTTTATAGTCTTTTGTGAATAATTAGCTTTTATATCCCATAGATCTTTGAACGAGATTCTTTTATTGTATCCACCTCGCGTTCAGTCTCATAACTCGTCATGTATCATGTGGTTACAACTCTCTTACACGAAGGAATCTAGACCGATAAATCTTGAAGCAAAAAGTCATTTAGGGCTTCTGAGGGCCCCCACCGTTTCAGTCTCAAAGAGCATTGTGGAAGATACAAATGAAGAGGCCAGCGACCTCTTAAGTTGGATGAGCGGAGTGACCCACACAAAATGTCTACCATCAAACCAGACCTTCGGTCTAGAAGCAATGGAACATCTATACTATACGTGTCTCTGGTTTTAAACTTTTCACCTGCTGAATAACGATAAATCTCATCATATAGAATGTAGTTTTGGTCAACTGCTATCTCCCGTGAACCCGTCTTTCCAAACCCTCTTTTTTCTCTCTCTTTTCTTTTATTTTCTTTTACGCAACAAGTAAAAGAAGATAGATTGTGTGTTATCGGATGAGCTACATTATCCACTTGCAAAATGATTTGCTTCATATAGAAACCAGATGACGTGTTACCCAAAGAGTGCGACTATTGTACTGTTACAAGATATTATGCATTATATGTAAACATAATTGACAATGATATGCTAAAAAAAACACTTAATTTCGTACGAAAATTATAAATGCTAGAAACTTACACATTATAAATATCATATAAGTAGATATTACGAGAAAACATACCTGCACCTATCGCTAAAACCTTCTATAGGTTGAACATCAGACGTCGGAATTTCATGAAGAACCGACCGATAAAAAAGACTTTCTCTCTCATTGAGAATATTGTCACACATCACTTACTTTGAAAAAATATGAGTTATATAATAATAAGGTACTACCACCCGTTGTCTTAAGGTTTGAGGTGGATATGAGGATCACCTCATGCAATACCAAGTTTCAACATAGTATCAGAGTCAGTTTAAAATGTAGATTCACACCTTGCCTTGCTCATGATAGGTCATTTATTGTCTCTCCTTACCCAAGTCTAGATATTCATACTTGACTTGTGGTTTATGATTGAGGGTGAGTTCTAAGAAGCGTGCATTTTTCAAGCCACGTTTCCATGTGAGGTCAGTCCAGATATTCATACCTGGCTTGTGGTTTGTGATTGAATGCGGGTTCTAAGGTTTGTGATTGAGGGTGGGTTCTAAGACGTGTGCGTATGTCAATCCACGTTACCACGTGAGGGCGGGTATAAATATTGTCCCACATCGCACACTTTGAGAAGAGAAAAAAAATATATGGATTATATGAGAATGAGTAACCACCATCTATTACCTTAAGGTTTTGAGTAGATATGAGACTCACCTAATGCAAGTTTCAACATCTCTCTTGCTTTCATTATAGCTACTCGTTATTCTTAATGAGTATTCTTGATCGAGAAATATCTCTTTATATACAAGAGAGAGGCATAAGATTTAAAGATATGCTTAAAAGATAGCGGATGAGATCAGATGAGACCTCATATATGGATGGCAATTTCAGACACGACACGAAATACGATCCGAACCTGACACGAATTTTTGCGGGTATGTGTATGACCTTGGCGGGTTTCGTGTACAAATCGGGTAAGACCTGGAAGATACCCGTCAATGGCGGGTCGTGTCCGGGTATACCCGTGGGTACCCGTTTATATCCGTTTATACACGAAATTAAAAAAATGTATTTTAAATAAAATTTATATTTAATAAAATAAAAAATAAATTTTTCCAAAAAAAGACTACCACGCTAATAAGTAACCTTGTTCGGTTCTCCCCTTCCTCCATTCTCAAATCTCATTTCTTTAATCTATTATTGCAGAGTCAAGTGATTTGAGTTTAGAGGATCTCACTCATTTTAATATTTAACATTTGGTTGTGTACTTATTGTTGTTCCATACATTGTATCAATAGTCGTTTAAGTACATGAAACCTGAAAAATACACGAAACCTGAAAATACCTGAAAAGTACATGAAATGACATGTACATGACTTAAAATATTTGTACTTGTCAAGTTCGTGGGTATACCCGATACACGACACGAAACCTGACATGTATGGGTTTGGGTATCTACATCCATACACGCGAAGCAAACGGGTAAGGTATGGATATGGCACTTTGATACACGAAACCCGAAAAACACGAAACACGACCTGTTTGACACCCTTAGCTTCATATGAGGTAAAATATGAGGCCTCCAATCACGCGACGCCGCGTGTACAAAAGTGCCCGCTGTTTACTCTTTTTTCTTTTTTAAGAAAAGGTCTTTTTGTACACGTGACGTCGCGTGATTGGATGCCTCATATTTTGCCTCATATGAGGCCTCCTTAGATCTCATCCGAAAAGATAGTGATAAAATTATCACTCAATTATGTAATGGTTCATTAACATTAATTTAATAAGGTAATATCTCCTAAACCAACATTTACTATTAAAGCATATCAGTTTATATCACATGGATCATAATTAGTGAATATTACATTCTTCCACTTGACTCATGTGACATTATCATGCTTTAATAGAACATAATATGCTTAGTCAAATTAAAACACTTTTCAAATTTACCATATCATTAATTATTATTAGGCAACAAAGTTACTTGGATCATGGCGGTTTTATGTCATTTAAGAACATAATTCCTTCCATGCATCATAATATTGTTCAAAGATTAAAATGATCCATAATCATTATTAAGCAACAAATTAACAAGAATCATGACAGTTTTATGTCATTTAACAACATAATTCGTTCCATGTATCACAATATTAGTTCAGAGATCAGTAACTATATGTCCGCAACCTTATCTTACTATATTAAAACTTTCAACCTTTTATTCTGAATCTACCTTAAGACCACAAAGTTGACAGACAAAAGAAAGACAAAAATTTGCCTTTTTTAAGTAAACAAAGCAAAGATAAGGCCTTCATTGGTTAAAAATATAACTTATAATGCCCTATGTGGCCTTGCTTTGTTATAAATAAAGCTGATTCTTCTATGCCAGTCTTTATGACTATTTTACCTTAGTATGGTTAGCAGTCTACCAAGTTTAAAGATATTTTATGGTAATCAATAAACTAGTATTAATCTTGCTAATACTTATTTAACCGATAAGATAGATAAAAAAGGGAGATTGATATATGTTCATAACTATGAGCAGAGAAAAACAGAGTCAGCCAAGTTGAGCAATTATAATTTGGATAGAGTAATTGCCAATATATATATATATATATATATATATATATATATATATATATATATATATGTATATATGTATATATATATATACACACACACATATATTTGTATGTATGTCTGTGTGTATGTATGTATGTATTTACTTCTATCACTTTTACATAAGCATAATGAAAATTTTAATAAAGAGACTCGATCCATGTTACAACTTACAACGATCACATTCCTTTTTTTTTTTTTTTTTTTTGAAAGAACAAAATATGTATCGTATTAAGTCTTGGACTTTGCATGGTTTCAATGCAAAAATGTTGACGACTTGGAAAAACTCGAAATTAGTACTTCTGCTAGAAGCCTAAAACCACATGCAGGCGGTGAGAGCGCTTGTGTACATCCATTTAAGAAAAATCCGAGTGTATTAAATTTTTACGTTTGTATAGTGTCTGGAAAAGGGTCGGATCGCTTGGCGATCTGATGTATTCAGTCTTACGCTACACTTTCTGCAAGAGACTATTTCTGCAGCTCGACCCGAGCCTTCAAGATTATAAAACAGCAATATTATCAGTTACTCCAAGATCTGCCATCTCGTAGACATCCATAACCTAACATAAATATTATGTGATCTAATGTATCCATATACACAATTACATCCCCCAAAAGTTCACCTCTAAGTTCTTTTTTTTGTTTTTTTTTTTGGGGAAAAAGGTCAAGCCCTTGATTATGATTAAAAGAAATGATATTAACATTTGAAAATGTAATAGTCATATCACTTATTAATTTCCAATCATATTTGTCATCTACATCTAATTTTAGATCATTAATGTAATAAAAGATCAAAGTGTTGAAAATACGATGAGTTCGAATGGAGAAGAGAGAGCAGAAGGTACAATTGGGAAGTTGAGTGTTCATGGTCAAAGTCATGGCAATCCTCGCAACAATGCATCCCAATCGTTGAATGAGAAGTTTAATCCACGGTGTTCGTTGGTTGCGTTGTGAATCAAACAGCCTTGAGGTGTGATCGTGTGATGAGTTGAAGGAGTAATGTGCTGGAAGCAAGAAGTCCAAGGAAGAAGAAGAAGTTCGTTGGCGGGAGAATTAAATGGAGCGAAGTTACCTATTTGCCCTTGACTAAGTTTCTTGTGATAGTTTAGAAATAAGGGTACTTTTGTAACTTCATGTATATTTCTGTTGTAACCGCCTCATTCCCTGTATATGTTTCTTTTGGTGTCATCTTCCAGAAGCAGAGGAAAAATTTTGGCAGTTATCTCACACTCTCTCTAATGTTTCTCTCCTCTTGTCTTTCTCTCTAGCTCATTTTTTTCTTCATTGATTCAGTTGTGTTGATTTGCATTTTGATTTGTGCTACGTGATGTTCATGGCGTGATCGAATGAGGCCTTGAACATTTGATTTGCTTAATTCTTTGGATTTTAACATGGTATCAGAGCCTTTGATCGAGTAATTGATGAATTTTGGTACGTTTATGGCTTCGAATTAGGCAACTCCTAGCAGTTCCAGTCATTCTCCAGCGAATGTGTCACAAGGTGCAGCTGCGATTGATCCGTCCGAAGATCCATTGTACATTCATCCTGGAGACAGCCCTTCGCTAGTACTTGTTCAGCCATTATTGGATGGCAACAACTATCATGGATGGAGCAGGACCTTTCGTAGAGCTCTTGAATCGAAGAACAAGGTTGGCTTCATCACAGGTATCATTCCTAAACCTATGGAGACTAGTCGTAGATTCGCTACTTGGACAAAAGCGAATAATATGGTTGCCTCTTGGATTGTCAATTCTGTTATTCCGTCCATTGGACAAAGCGTAATGTGGTTTGATAATGCTTTAGACATTTGGAATGATTTGAAACATAGATATGGCAATGCTGATGTCTTTCAGCTATCTGATTTACAAGAGCAGTTTTACGCCACTAAGCAAGAAGATAGCTCTGTAACTGAATATTATACGAGGCTTAAGATCATGTGGGAGGAACTAACGGTGCTGAGAGCTATCTCTAATTGCGTGTGTAATAGGTGTACGTGTAATGCTTCTAGTCAGATAAACAAATTTATAGAGGATGATCACGTTATAAGGTTCATCAAAGGTCTCAATGATGAATATGAACCGGTGAAGTCACAGGTGTTATTGTCTAGTCCATTGCCGGATCTAAAGACAACCTTTGCTATGGCAGCAAAGCTGGAAAGAAAGTTACACTATACTGGTGGTCAAAACCAGTTTGTCAATAATCAATCACTTGTCCTCAATGCCAATAGTATGCCTAGGCAAGGGAGTTTTGGTTACAGGCCAATGAGTCTTAGTGGTGCTAATAGCAATTTGCAGAAATCTGGAGGTAGGGGAGGTAGGAGAGAGTTTCAGAACTAGAAGTCTGGTTATAACTCTAAGGCCTCCGTGTGCACTCATTGCAATATGGTTGGCCACACTGTGGATAGATGTTATAGAAACCATGGATTTCCTCCAGGATATAAGGGCAAGGGACAAGTGAATTGTGTGAGTAATGAAGCTGATATGATTCAGAACAATGCGGACTATGCACAGTCTGGTGTTGAGTTTTGTCAGGCTAATGATGTGATGAATGACAATGTTGCGGATGGCTCCTGCCCTAACACATGAGCAGTATATGCAACTTATGGGTTTGTTGCAAGAGCATAAGGACAGAGGAACAATGATGAGTCCAAATGCTGCGGAGCCATCACATAACCACCGTGCTATCAGCTCAACAGGTAACTGATTCAGGTAAGTGGTAAGGTAATGTGCAGTCTAATGTTTCACGTGTATGGATATTGGATTCAGATGCCACAGATCATATCTCTTATTCCCTTTCTTTCTTTGATTCCTATAAGCCTGTAGTTGGAATGTCAGTTAAGTTGCCTAATAATCAAACAGTCAGTGTTGAAAATGTTGGCACGGTGAGTATTCTCCCAAGTCTCAAGTTGCATAATGTACTCCATATTCCAGTCTTCTCTTTTAATCTCATATCTCTTAGTAAACTCACAATGACTGGTGATATTGATCTGTCATTTCATTCAAATATGTGCTATATTAAGGAACGTGTGAGCAAGAAGACGATTGGTTCAGCTGAAGTGCACCACGGGCTGTACCATCTAGTTGATCAGCCTCTGTATAATGCACATGTTTCTAGTCCGTGCCAGACATTCGCAATTTCCAAGTCTCTTTCCTTCCTTTGGCATTCCAGGCTTGGCCACCAAGCTTTATCCAGAATGAAGGAGATCAACAAGATTGACTCCTCAGTTGACATTTCTTTTTCCCTTGAATCTTGTACTATATGCCCCCTTGCAAAACAGAAAAGGCTTCCTTTTCCTGTCTCACATTCTGTAACTCATTCGCCTTTTTCTCTTGTTCACATGGACATATGGGGCCCTTATAAACATCCCACCATGTTTAACCAAAGATATTTTCTCACCATTGTGGATGATCATAGTAGGTATTGCTGGATTTTTTTGATGAAAGCAAAATCAGAAACTAGAACCATCATTGAGAGTTTCTGGAACTTTGTACGTGTGCAGTTCAATACCAATATAAAAGTGCTTCGAACTGACAATGGTCTTGAATTTAATATGCATGCATTCTTTTCTTCTAAGGGCATTATACATCAAACAAGTTGTACATACACACCTCAACAGAATGGCACTGTTGAGAGGAAACAGCAGCACATATTGAACGTAGCCAGAGCCCTTAAGATCTAATCACATTTCCCTGCCTCCTACTGGGGTTCTACGTTCAGCACGCTGTATATCTAATAAATCTGACACCTACCCCTCTTTATCACCAGAAAACTCCCCGTGACATCCTCTATAACAGTCCTCCCTCCTATGCCAATCTCAAAGTCTTTGGCTGTCTGTGCTATGCCACAATTACTTCCCCATCTAAAGACAAGGTCAGCCCAAGATCTAAAAGATGCATCTTTCTGGGCCTATCTCATACCACCAAAGGGTGTATCCTTCAAGACTTAGAGTCCAGAGATATATTCATCTCCAGGGACATTGTCTTTCATGAAGCAGTCTTCCCATTCTCTCCGAATTATGTTCCTTCCCTGCCTCAATCCTCTGAAACCTCTATTCTCCCTTCTTTCACTTCCAGATGTGGCAATGAATCTTCTGCATTCCTACCAGTTGCCACATCTATGGGGGCTCAACAACATCAGCCTGCCCATCAGCATGCCACACCACAGCCTACCCTTCAAAATGCCACACCACAGCATCAGCCTACTGAGTCTCATCAGCCTACCCATCAGCATGCCACACCACAGCCTACCCTTCAACATGCCACACCATAGCATCAGCCTACTGAGTCTCATCAGCCTACCCATCAGCATGCCACACCACAGCCTACCCTTCAACATGCCACACCACAGCATCAGCCTACTGAGTCTTATCAGCCTATGACACAGCATCAGCCTACCCATGCCACCCATCATCACTCCTCTCATCAGCCCGTGGTCTCCTCTCAACACACTCATCTCACTCAATACTCTTCCCAGTCACAACTCAGCCATTCAAGTGACCAACAAATATCAACCCAAGAGCCATCTGATGACCGTGCGCACAGTATTAATGACTCAAGATCAATCCCTATCAATTCCATTAATATAGAACTTCCTATCACAAGACCTCACAGAAATAGACATCCTCCTTCCTACTTGCAACAGTACCACTATAGTCAAGTCTCAAACCAATCTCTGCCAACACAAGATCCAATCAGAACGTCCCCACATTCTCTGTCTAAATATCTAACCTTTGATTTGTTAACACCTAAATTCAAAGCATATGTTTTAAACATTAGTGCGTGTACAGAACCCAAAACTTATGCTGAAGCAGTTACCTCAATTGAGTGGCAGAAGGCCATAGAAGCTGAGATAACTGCTCTGGAAGAGAATAAGACTTGGATATTAACAGCATTGCCACCAGGAAAGAAAGCCGTCGGTTGTAAATGGGTATATAAGATAAAACACAAGGTTGACGGGACAGTGGAAAGATTTAAAGCAAGGTTGGTTGCTAAGGGATATACGCAGCAACTGGGGGTAGATTACCAAGATACATTCTCACCCGTAGCGAAGATGAGTACAGTGAGAATGTTGCTGGCCATGGCTGCTAGACAAAAATGGCATGTGCATCAGCTAGACGTGAATAATGCCTTCCTACATGGTGAATTGCATGAAGAAATTTATATGGTGCCACCTCCAGGACTGATTTTACCACGAGAGGGAATGGTTTGTAAGTTGTAGATATCTTTATACGGATTGAAGCAAGCGAGTAGAGAATGGAATGCAAGACTTACAGCATTCTTGATCTCAAATGGCTTCATACAATCTAGAAATGACTACACCTTGTTTACAAAGAGGACGAAGAGTTCATTGTTGGTACTTTTGGTGTATGTGGATGACTTGATTTTAGCTTGTGATGACTTGAGACAGATTGAATGGATTAAGGAATCATTGCACAGGGAATTCAAGATTAAGAATCTTGGTGACCTGAAGTTTTTCCTGGACATAGAGGTTGCACAGTCTAAAAGGGGGATGTTGATTAATCAAAGGAAGTATGTGCTGGAATTGTTGGATGAATTTGGATTTTCGGAATGCAAACCTGCGTCAGCCCGATGGAGGTGCATCTAAAACTGACTCACAATGATTCTGAACCATTTGAGGACATTGCCATTTACAGAAGACTCATAGGGAAACTAATCTATCTTACCATTACTAGACTGTATATTTCATTTGTTGTACAGCAGCTGAGTCAATTTCTTGACTGTCCCACGCTTAATCACTTGAGAACTACTCACAGAGTACTGAGATATCTTAAAGGAACCATTGGACAATGATTGTTACTGCCCTGTACTGGGGACTTGAAATTGAGAGCCTTTGTTGATTCGGATTGAGCTGGTTGCAAGGAAACAAGGAAATCTGTTTCTGGGTATTGCGTATTCCTTGGGGAAGCACTAATTTCTTGGAAGGCTAAGAAGCAGACCATGGTGTCACGGTCTTCAGCAGAAGCAGAGTATAGAGCTATGTCGTCTGCTGTATGTGAGGTGCAGTGGTTACTTTATCTAGGCAATGACTTGGGGCTGGAGGATCAAGAGCTTGTGGAGATGTTTTGTGATAGCAAGAGTGCACTTTTACATTGCTGAAAATCCAGTCTTTCATGAGCGTACAAAACACATTGAGATTAATTGCCACATTGTCAGAAACAAAGTACAGGAGAAGGTGATTAAATTTATGCCGATAAGAACACAATTTCAGCTTGCAGATCTGTTTACTAAGGCGTTGGATAGCAAGCGCTTGAGTGAGCTTTTGGTGAAGCTTGGGGTGTGTAATATTTACGGCAAGCATGGCTTGAGGGGGGGTGTTGAAAATACGATGAGTTCGAATGGAGAAGAGAGAGCAGAAGGTACAATTGGGAAGTTGAGTGTTCATGGTCAAAGTCATGGCAATCCTCGCAACAATGCATCCCAATCGTTGAATGAGAAGTTTAATCCACGGTGTTTGTTGGTTGCGTTGTGAATCAAACAGCCTTGAGGTGTGATCGTGTGATGAGTTGAAGGAGTAATGTGCTGGAAGCAAGAAGTCTAAGGAAGAAGAAGAAGTTCGTTGGCGGGAGAATTAAATGGAGCGAAGTTACCTATTTGTCCTTGACTAAGTTTCTTGTGATAGTTTAGAAATAAGGGTACTTTTGTAACTTCATGTATATTTCTGTTGTAACCGCCTCATTCCCTGTATATGTTTCGTTTGGTGTCATCTTCCAGAAGTAGAGGAAAAATTTTGGCAGTTATCTCACTCTCTCTCTAATGTTCCTCTCTTCTTGTCTTTCTCTCTCTAGCTCATTTTTTCTTCATTGATTCAGTTGTGTTGATTTGCATTTTGATTTGTGCTACGTGATGTTCATGGCGTGATCGAATGAGGCCTTGAACTTTTGATTTGCTTAATTCTTTGGATTTTAACACGAAGTAAATAGTAACTTAAGAATGTTAACAGAAGTATGAATATATAATCCTTTAAAGAAACGAATAAACCAGGATTCAACTCTGGTTCTTCTACGCCACCGTTTATTTTTTCTACTGTTGACTTAACTACATGGTTACCCCAAAATTCTACACGTGTACAGTCGATAGATCAATACTACTAGAAAATGGTCTACTCCAAAGAATAAATGATTCGGTGAGATAAACGAATCGATTTTGAATACAGCAATGTTCGAAATGAATTTTTTGTGGTGGAAAAAGAAATGATTCTCCCGTCCTAAAAACATTGTTTTAATTGACTTTTTTATATCATATAAATTATACGATATTAATAATTTAACTAAGACAATATTTTTAGAAAGTAGTGAACGTGTTATTTTTAAAAGAACAAGAAAAACACATTCCTTTTAAGTCTTAGTCATGTGTTAATTACACTTATTATTTATCATCAAGCTCGAGTTCCAATATGTTAGACTTTGACGAAACCCTAATAAACTAGACTGTATATAAGCAAGGAAATAGCAACTGAAATTGAAGCTCGATAGATAAATTTCTACTAGAAACACATCAACTATCAAGCCCCTCTCCCAAATTTACATTTAGAAGTTGCTCAACTCTATAAAACCTCGTTTGCATGCACCTTTAGGAAGGACTAAACCATAACACTTTTTTTTTTGGGGTCCGGAAGGCTGGTTGGGTCGTTGGGGGCATTCCTAAGCGGGATAGGATCCCCTCACCGCAAATAGAGTGCGGTGACGCGTGACCGCGCGACACGTGGCAGCAAGGAGGGGTGGTAAGGCTAGATGAGGGTCACCCGCATCTAGCCTCACCACCTCTCTTTGCTGCCACGTGTCGCGTGATCACAAAGTGGATGAGAAAAGTGGGATTAGTAGATCACAACCCTTCCTAAGCTTATGGCAAATGTTAGCAGTTTACAAATATCATACCAAGATCAAGAGTTCGAATCTTTAATATGGGATGAGTCTCGTCAATTATTATTATGAGTTAGTGTCATGTTTAAAGAGCTAAGAATGATGCTCTATCATCGAACAAGGGTCAGATTACATGTGTTCAACCGGTCATGTATGTATTAGTCTCATTAAAATGATGGAGACACCGAGTGTCCTATATAAATGAGAAAATGAAAGAAAGAAGTGTCAAAGCTTATTGTTTAATTGAAACAGTGTGACACCTTTTCCCCCAGAACCCTTTATAGTACTCTTAAACAAGATGTACACAATATTCCAATAAGATTCTGTTCTTAATCTTCTCTTTCATGCCCATGTTTTCAATCTTTTTTTATCTCCATAATGTCTCAAGTTTATCTTAGGATTCTTACGAGCTGTTTTTCTTTTTCATTTTTACCCTTTAATACTGATATCTCTTAGATTAATAGCTGATAAATTGCAATATACAAGCATGATCGTACTATTGTGAAGGGCATACATATTGTCATTGGTTCAATGTAACTGCTGAAAATAAAAAAAAAAATATACTAGTTATTTAATTTCAGAATGAAAAAATAATATTCACTTTGTGCAATTTTGTTACATCTATATATTTTTCTTGAAAGAGTCTCAGTAACTCGTTGAATTACCAGTTAATATATATGATGGGCTTGAGAGCGGACATTGGAGAGTTGCTGCTTTATGACCTTCAGGTCATGGGTTCGAGTCGTAAAAACAGTCTATTACACAAAAAATGTAAGTTAAGGCAGCGGACATCAGATCGCGAAGCGATCCGGCTTCTCTCTGAATCCTGCACAAACACGAAAGATTAGTGCACTAAAAACGTACTCTTTATATATATGATGGGTTTGACGTTGGAGCAAGTAAACTTGGATTTAAGCAGATAAGTTGGACTTTAAACCCCAAGTGATTAGACTTTTTCGTAGAGTTAAACTAGTAATGTTGTAAGAAGTCAGGTCTCTTGCGTTTGTATTTGTCCAAATATGTACCAGATTCTTTTTAGGCTCTTTTCTTGGTTGCATAAACAAATCCTGTGACCTGTCCTTGACTTATATTTCCCCTAAATTTTTGTGTTCCTCAATTATTTAATTATTTCCTCCATCCATATCTAAGTTACACAATTCATGGGTGAGATCAAACTTTGATTTATAGTAATTTCCAGTGGAAAAAAACAAGAAGTCAAGAAAAAGAGGTGTATCTTTTTGTTGATTCAAACACAAATTTATCCCCACATGACCAATTAATAAGTAAAGTTGCAAGTCATATCCATCTTATCTTACCTACTACCTTAAAATGCTTATGAATCGTTTCAAAATTTGAACACCAACTGCAACCCACATAACATCACCTCAGCCCCTATACCATCCCCCACCCTACCCCCAAAAAAATATATATTCCCCGGATGAAACACTTTATTTTTGTTATTATATTAGTTGAACATCATTTCCAACTAGTCACTACTAAACCGAAAAGATGACAGTGTGAACATCATTCTTAATGGACTCCTCCATCAAGAGAGGAAAATATTAAAAAGCTATTGCTAGTGTATGGAAAGGGTGAGAATGAGACAAACAATATTTATATCCCAAAAGATAGAGAGTTTGCTTCCAGCGAGACCTCCGACTCTATATGTACCTGCATAAACAAATAATGAAATACAAATGCAAACACAAAAAGTGCAAAATCAACCTATTATAATCAAGTATTGTCGATGTTCTATTTAAATTAAACGACCAAAATTGTATCAGATTATATGATATAAGTACAATGAGAAAGATATCTGTACAAATTTCTCTGGTCGATCGCGCTATTGAATCAAGTTTTGGACATGTATTCGAAGTTCGGACAGCGATATGCACAGGAAAGAAGTTGGATTTGCACTTGAAAATAGTGTGTATGGACACTTAAAAATATGATTTAAAATAGATTTTGTGTGTGTATGTATACATATATAAATGACCCACCAATTTTTCTACATGACTTATTTTCTTTAAGTTCTTTTTTTTTTTTTTTGTCTC
>AP025065.1:28769037-28915979 GCA_036186865.1 Eustoma russellianum
TTTTTTTTTTTTTTTTTGTCTCACACGCTTATCTACGGTTTCACATTTGTTTTCCCTATTTGTTGCGGAAAGAGGAAAAATATTTGCAGCATGTCTTTTTATAGTAAGCTCCTCACAAAATGGTTGGGGTTAGTTAATGCAATTGTCACAAAGTTTAAAAGAAAAAAAAGTCAGATGATTTGGATTATTAACTTTGCAATTATCAAGTTACGATTTAAATGCCAGACACCAAAGTATTCTTGCTAGGACTACAGTGCTATAACCTAGACCACTTTTTCTTTTTAGGTCCATTTTTTTCTTTTTTCTTTTTTCCAATGGAGTTCTTTATTTACTTATTTTTTTTCTTTTTTAGGGGCTGGGTGTGTACATGGGATGGCACGGCGGAAGGGGCTGGGTGTGGAGGGAGGGGGCGGGAGAAAGGGGATGGGGTTTGCCGTGCTGAGGACCATGGTGTAAAAGTAAAACTTGTTTGCTCCTAAAGTATAGTCTAGTTATTACTCGGGTTAGGATTTGCTTCAAGAGATCAAAAGTTCAATTTCAGGAGCACGTATAGTGTGGGTATCCCACTATTGCTAGATCGAAGTACTGATTTGCAGGTGGACACCTTGTGTAGATCACTGTGTAAGTCCTCACCAACCTAAAAAACCGTTGAACTCCTAATTTTTATCCTCCACAATGTTTCTAAGGACTGAACTATAAGACAATTCAGACTAAGGATTTTAACTTTTGCTCTAAAACAACTTCAATGTCAAAGTGAGTTGAAAACAGCTCTGCATTTTTCACTTAGCATTGGACCCCATTTTTTTTTTTTTTCCACAAAAGGGATCGATTTTATAGAATGATATTCAAAGTAACTTTACATAAGCCTCGACAGGCCCAAACAAACTACCTACTGGGATGTACATAGGAAAAGCGCCGGATCAATCTCGTGCGCCAAAATAAGGAGCCTAAGTCTAGACATGGCCTCCTTTACAAAAATGGCCGGGGGTATTAACCTATCTACCGTGTTATGCACGAATTTGTTCCGCCATATCCATCCACCAAAAGCCACCTCACGAAATAAATACTTCCATCCAAGAGTCGTCACTCCAACACCCATATTACAAGACAAGTTGCGGTCCACCCATGTTCCGGTATACTGAGGACTGCAAAAATCCGGCCAACACCCATGCGACACCACCAACCTCCATACCTTCGCCATCCACCGGCAGTCACGAAGCTCATGTAGTGCATCGCTTCCATTCTCCCCACAAATACCACATGTAGATGTCGCACTAATATGCCGCCTGTACAAAAAAGACGTCGTCGGAAGTGTATCATGTCGAAGACGCCATAAAAAGAAATTTGCCCGACTTGGGCCTTTTAGACGCCATATGCGATGCCATGCCTGGCTCTCCATAGCCTCAGTGGTTGATGTCTGAATTTTGTATGCACTAGCCAGCGAGAAAATACCCGAGTCTTCGGCTTTCCAATGCACAGTACGTAACATGTCACTACCGGCTGGGACCTCGTTGTCAACCGTGCTGCCCATCCCTTTCAACAGAAATGACTTGCAGCTCCGTATGCCCCTCCAAATAAAAGAAACGTCTTGTCGATATGAGTCACCAAGGGGCGAACCATATTTGGCCCACAAGACACGCGCCCACAACTTATCCGGTTCCGTCAACATGGACCATCCCAGCTTAACCAGAAATGCGATGTTCATCCGGGCCAGTCGACGTATGCCCAAACCACCGACCTCCTGCGGCTGACACACCCTATCCCACGGCATGTAATGTAGCTTTCGGCTACCATCCAATTCTGCCCAAAAGAATGCGCGTATAGTTTTCTCCAAGGCCTTAATTACCGATGAAGGGATTCGAGTTATTTGCATCACATACGACGGAAGTGCGGTCAGCACCGACTGGATCAATAACGCTCTGCCTGCCTGGGATAAGATTTTCGACCTCCAAGTACTTAGCCTCCCCCGCAAGTTGTCGATCAAAAAGTCGAAATTATCGACGGTCACCCTGCCATGCATAACCGGCATGCCAAGATATTTCCCCAGAACCTTGGTATGCGTCATGTTCAATCGGCTAGCGAGCTCCTCAATAATCTCCAGCCGTGTATTGCTTGAAGTATGAAATTGTGATTTCGTGTAGCTAATCCTTTGCCCAGAAACCGCACAAAAGTCCTTTAAAATCCCCTCCATCACCGATGCTTGTTCAACAGTAGCCGCACCGAATAAAAATAGATCGTCCGCAAAAAATACGTGGGAGATGGCCGGGCCTCCACGACACACCATAACCGGCGCCCAGTGCTTCTGATCAACTGCCGACTTGATGTTCTGGCTGAGGACCTCCATACATAGTAAGAACAGATACGGTGCCAATGGATCACCTTGCCGAATTCCCCGCGATGGCCTAAATGACTGGGTACAACTACCATTCCAAATAATGGACAGAGACGCCGTGGAGACAGTAAACATGATTAACTCCACCAACTTCGGGCAGAAGCCCGCAGACTCCAGAACCCGGCGTAAGAAGGGCCAGCTCACCTGGTCATATGCTTTCTCGAGATCGATCTTAACCGCCATAAGCCCCTTACTCCCTTTTTTCTTTTTCATCGTATGAATGATCTCATTTGTAATGATAATATTCTCGGCTGCCTGCCTGCCCGGAGTAAAAGCACATTGATTGCTGGACACCAACTTGCCCACCAATCCCTTCAACCTATTAGCAATGACCTTGGAGATAATTTTGGTAATAACATTCGTTAGAGCAATAGGCCGAAACTGTTTGATGTCTTCAGGATGCTTAACCTTCGGTATAAGTGTAATGATGGACTCATTCATCTCAACCGGAAAATGACATGTGGTAAAAGCAGTCAGGACAAAATTTATAACAGACTCTCTTACCACATGCCAATATCGTTGTAACAAGCCTGGGGTAAGTCCATCCGGGCCAGGAGCTTTGTGTGCCCCCATCTGGAAAACCGCAGCTTCGATCTCCGTAACCGACACCGGGCGGTTTAAGAACCGACTATCATTATGTGAAAGAGTGGGGAACTCAAACCTGGTGTCCCGTGGACAAGTCGTAGGTCCATCCGCATACAACTTCACGTAGAAGTCCCGTACCATCTGGCGCAACTCGGATGCATCCTCCACCCAGACATCATCTCCAAATTTGAGGCAGTTAATATTCTTGCGGCGTCCCTTCCGAATGAGCGACTTATGGAAAAAACGTGAGTTTCTCTCCCCCACTGTGATCCAGTTAAGATGCGACTTTTGTCTGCATTGGACCCCATTTTTACCTAAGTAAATAATTGCACAACAGCCACCATTCTTTTCCCAAAAGCTTCCCGTCATGTCGTTGAATATTCAAGTATCGTACCGCGTTTTTGGTGTAATAGGCTTCTGTATTTATGTAAGACTCAGAAGAGGTCGGATCGTTTTACGATTTGATGTTCACAACATTACCCTACACTTTTTGTGCAAGAGTCTGTTTATGGCTCAAACTCCTGATATCAAAGTCACAAAGCATAGACTATATTAAATTAAATTAATCACGTTTTGAGCTAAATTAATCCTGTAGCACTTTCATTTTTGTGGGAAGGAGTATTTTAGGGTTAATTTACTAAATTTGAATTGATCATACTCCATGCTTGAAGCATGAGAGTGACCTTCCAGACTTCCACTAACTATTAATTTCCAAACGAAAACAAAACAAAAGGAAAAATTAATAATATGCCGAATTGATTCTACTTTATTATTTGTTTATAGGGCGGTAGATAAATATTAAGATGATTAATAAAAAAATATTGGACTTTTAGAAGGAGATGATTGCCCGTGACAAATGTCTAACAGGTTTGCCGACGAAAGTAATAATTATAATAACATCAAATCTTGAATTTAAGTTTATTGGCATCTGAATGTCAACATAAAGTAAGTGGTAGGGGCATCCTATCAGCATAGCAATAATGTGTGCATACAGAATTAATCATTTGGTCCTCACTAGTGAAGCACCATAACGACTTTCAATAATCAAACAAACATTTTCTACTCCCGTGCGTGGACGAGTAATTGACTCATTATATTATGATCAATCTTGACTCTTGTGTGTGTGGTGTCGGGATTAATTCGAGATACGTGTAATGCACAGCATGTTAATTAAGTGTACACGAATTAATCATAAGGTGGACGTTATGTATGATAATTTTATATGTCACATATGTCACGTATTAATATTAATTAATGCGTAAAAACATCCACATGTTAAGTGATCATCGGGTATGTCCGTGGATTTATAGTGTGGTCTAAAATGGAAATTCCGAATATGTAGAAAGTCATATGGTCAGAGACCGCGATGGATGGGCTCAAAGTGCAACGACCATAAAGTACACGACATCTGGTCCCCAAGGGGCGACAACCCACTTGTGGCTAATAGATAAATGTTGGTATATAATTATTAAATATTAAATAATTGACTTCATTATATTTAATCACTTTGACTCTTGTGTGAATGCAGACTTGGACCAATTGGTAAGATTGTTGTTTTATGACCGTAAGGTCATGGGTTCGAGCCGCGAAAACAGTTTCTTGTACAAAAGTGCCTTGTGCAAGGTAAGGCTGCATATATCGGATCGCGAAGCGATTTGGCCCCTCTTCGGACCATGTGCAAACGCGAGAGGCTATTGCGCCATGAACCCTTTTTACTCTTCACTCGTGTCAATAAGCAAGTAGCTTTAAGCCGGATTATAAGGTCTTTTAGTCATTAAGTCACCATTAGTGCTATCTTGGGATTGTTTGAACGTGATTATTAAATTTTTCTAAGGATTGAGTCGTTAAGAAGTGATTACAAGGTGAAGTTTAATGTGCTTCAAGAACAAGAATAGTTTGTTATTATTTAACCAACAAAATGTCACAAAATATATAATATATGTGTGACTTATTTATAATGAAAAATCATCTCCTTGGTTGCTTGACATTTTCTCCTTTAATGCCATTATTCTATTGAAACACTAATTCGCAAAACACTATTGAATCTCTCGTTTTTACAACCATAAAATTACACATGACAAAGTCAATCAATTAAATATATAGACAGCCGTTAACTAATTTAGAACCATAGTCTGGAATTAAAAGTTGCTGGCATTGGTATTAAAAAGTGAACATCTATGAAATAATCAGTAAGGTTGTTGTTTTGTGAACTCGAGATGACGGATTCGAGCTGTGGAAACATCTTATTACATAAAGTATAGGGTAAAGCTGCGTACATCAGATCGCGAAGCGATCCGCTTCCTACTTAAACTTTGCGCAAACACATGAGCCTAGTATATCGGAAACGTTTTTTTAGGCTGGAATAAAAAGTAACCACCTATGGAACACTTCTTACTATATGAAATCCAGGTCTTAGCATTTTTAAGTCGCCACTTATTTAGAAACAGTAATCGCATATTTAAACATGATCATGTACTTATCCAAAAAAGCTGCCTTTGGAGTTTCTATGTTTTTTTTGACATACTTTCAGATTTAAATTTTTTTTATATAATTTTTCTTATAAATATTATTAGTTTTCAACTAGAAAAGAAATGCAAACTTTGTGATGAGTTTAGCTACTGCTTAGTTTGACCGACAATGAGAAAGGCTTGCGAAAAGTTTATAACCTTAGAACAGGTGTTTATTTTACAAAAATATTAGGAGAGATATAATATGATTTCTATAATCTAAGCAAGATGTTATAGTGTAAGAAAGGCAAAAACCTAGTTAGGTCTCTAAAACTTTCTCAGATATGAATTTCATAATTTGTACACTACTAATGAAAAGCATATGAGCAGCTAATTTCCAAAATCATGGTTAAAAAGAAAGGGTGACATATATGAGTATACAAATAATAGCTAGCTGTTTTATACCATCTCATTTTTATCTCTTTGATTCTAATGCGTTATGTTTACATATGAATAAATGGCAAGGAAATCACCCAACCTAGGAGTCCGCTGGGATTTTGATCATCCTCCACAATGTTCCTTTGAACTGGGGCGGCGAGGGATTTTGCCTTTGCTCTAATAAAGGGCAAGGAAAGTTATGTTGCCAATTCTTGCATCATTCTAGGATGCAAAAGATCATACCTTGATACTAAAGACCTCTACTGTTCCGGTTTCAAAAATTTTGTGAAAAATATAAATCAGATTAATTACTCAGTAGTCATTTAAGAAAGAAACTCAATACTTTCTGTCCATAATATTCTTGCACCACTCTTGTCCCTCAAAGTCATTGATAGTAAGCAAATTCTAAAAGAGATAGATGTTAAATAGCGTGTCGTCCTAACTATTTATGTGCTGGCTAATTGTCTAAAAAAAAAGAACATGAGATGGACAAACAAGACTCAGGAGTCTATGATTTTTGCCATATTGTTCACAAACAAAATCATTCCAAATGGATTGTTACACAAAGTTAGGAGGGTTTTGATGAGATCTCTCCTCGGAGATACTTATGATTTATTAAGTTATTCACTTATATATTGTCTTTTTTTCTTTAATTTTCTATAACAATATTCACATGTTAAATATGCAAATTTCTTATCTGGCTTAAGGATAGTACGATGTATTATGGTAATGATCTGATTTTCTTTTGAAGTATGTAAACTGGGAATCTTTTGCCAAATATTCCTAGGACCTAGATAGTATCTACATTTTGGGTGGATTTTGCACTTGTTTGGTTTTGTTTCTTTATCTTTATTTTGCATTTTATGTGCATATACACGTTTATGACCATTTTTCATATCGGGAGATTCGTATTTGTATTTACTAAATTTTTCTCACTAACACACTAGCACGTCATATTTACTATTACTGTGGCATTTATGCAGGTACAGCCAGAGCCGGGGATCTCACTGGAAGCAAACTCTCTATCCCTAGGGATAGAGGTATTGTTTGTCTGACACTCACCCTCTCCAGACCCTAACGATAGCTTTTGCTGTCGTTGGGATATACTGGGTATGATGATGATGATGATGAATGTTACACACACCAAGATCTCGGTGTGTAGATACATCAAAGACAGTAAATTCTTGTCAATATAGATCACTATCTAAATCTCTTTTTTTAATGATCAAAATAGTAATTTTATATTACGTTATATTCACTGCTGCATCATGTTAGTTTCAAATCCAATCTATGATAGAAAAACACATGGTTAAATTGTCAAAAATCGATTTCGTATGAAGTCTGCTGCTTCTTCATTTCTTCTATCGACTACATGTTTGGTATTTAAGAAAATGACAAGCAGTTGTAGTAAGCCATTTTAGCCATGGGCTCATAAAAAATCCGCTCCATCAATACATAGTTACATGCAATTTACCTCATTTGTTGATCGGAAGACTGGAACTTAATAATTTGGGCCTCAATTGAAATTATTGACAAACCCGCATGACTGTGGCCGAATAAAAGAATTACGTAAAAGTTCAAGATTCATCTGGTAAAATGAGACTAATAATTTATTTTTTTTTCAACGGGATGATACGAATAATCTTGAGATTGTTGAATTCTATATATAATAATGCAAGATTTTTAATAATTTTAATAATTCTAAATCTGATTCTTCATTCCATCAGGCGCACATACAGTCTTGGCATGTCCAAAAACGACTCTAAAACTCATATTGGAAGGCACGATGTGGCTTTATTTTTGAAGGCAGGCGAGTTAATGTATTGGCGGTTATTCAGGGTGTAACAGGCTTGCAATTCGATATTGGAAAACAAAGAAAGGCCGAAGGTTCTAGAGGGGCTCAAGGGAAGGCGGGTTCTGATGATTGGTAGTTACCATTAGGTAGGCGAATATCGATCAATGTGGATGCAGTGTTTGTGGCTGATGGCAGACGAGCTTGTGGAATTATTGTCCGAAATGCCAGAGAACATATTTGGTGTAGTAAATCGCAATCATTGTCAGATGACATATCTGTGTTTCAGGGTGAATTAATGGCTGTGCAAAGAGGTATGGAATTAACTGAGAGGATGGTATACGTCTTTGTTGACTGTTGGTCCGATGCGGCGACACAACTGCTTCGGCAAGTACAGGAACCATGGCATCCTTTATCATCTATTATGGCCACATGTGTGAGCATTTTACACAGACTACCTAATTCCACTATTCGGTTTACTAGATACGAACATAATAAGCCTGCTCATCTTCTTGCTCAACTAGCTTTATCTTCTTCACCTATGGTTTAGGGTCACAACCCTCCTCTTGATGTAATCTACGCCTCTGTGACGAATGTTTGTTAATGATAATATCTCTGTTTTATTTCATATTGGTCACAAGCAACGGTATGCACAACAAGAACAATCTCTAGAATCATTCGGTATTGATCATGATTGGGCGAGAAAAGAAAGAAGATAGCAGCGCCCCATCTAAAGGAAGTGGATTTCAATGCCTCAGTAGAACAGAAAACGACTGACAGATAAGGAGTATATATTTATGCGTCTAAATGTTGATCGTCTCTAGCTAAGTTAATCATCTCCACTTCGTAAGACAACTTGAAAAGTTGATGTTTACCACAACAGCAATACCTAGTATATTCTAACGACAGCAAAAGCTATCGTTAGTGTCTAGAAATGATGAATGTCAGGTAAACATAGAGTTTGCTTTCAGTTAGACCTCACGTTCTATATGTACCTACATAGATGACACAATAATACAAAATATGATGTGTTAGTATACTAGTGTACAGGACATTTGGTGCATGTGTGCATTAAAAAAATATTAGTACAAAATTTGATGTAAAATTTACATCAAACTTGATAGGAAGTGACGTGGCTAGATTTGGAAATGGGCTTAAGTGTTTGTCTAGATGTCGTTGTTAGAGCCTTTAAAAAGATAAAATAAGCCTTCTGAGGGTCAAACAGTCGAATGCAAATTATAACGTTTCCGCAATACTGCTTTGCCTTTTTTTTTTTTTTTACAGGAAAATAAAACAGAAAAAACCTGTTCTAGAAACGTTGTTGTCACTACTATTTATAAACCATCTAAATGGTGAAACTTTATGCTACGTGTTCTTTTTTATTTAACACTCCTCACTGGGATTGGTATATGAGCTACAAATAATCAAAAACTGTGGATTTATTTGATGGTTTCTTGGTTATTTGAAGCGTGTGATAAGACATTTCATTATTTCATCATGAAACAAACTATGTGTGTTTCTAAAATATAGGTATAGTTGCGTATATCTGACCCTCTCCATACTCTGTCATAGACGGAGCACTAAAACAATGGGCTAATATTGTTGTTGTTGATCATTTGATAAGTGTATCAAATTTAGCGAAACAAAAGCTTTCCCATTAATGCATCAATTAGTTAACGTCCTATCTCTATTAGATTCAATCCAAATATACAATTCTCTCTTCTTTTGATGTGACAGTAAATTTGTTTGTAGCTCGAAGATTCATATCAATATACTCCGTAAAAATATTGTTTCAATTTGACTTCATTACAATTTAAAAAATCAAACTTTATTGATCGCTATTTCTATCATACCCCTTAATTGGTTACTTAACAGTGAGAAATTATTAATTTTTAATTGAAGAGGAGAATAAAAACTTTGATTAGTAATACTTAGAAAAAAGATAATATTTCTGGATCAAACCAAAGTAGAATGGAGGGAGTATACATTTTTACATCTAAGAACTTGTGCAAATTGGAAATGAATGTACCAGCACAGTATCTCAAGACAAACAATGTCATTTTTTTTTCCTTTTTATACATGAAAAAGTGCATATCTACAATCCCCTATACTAAATAAAATAATATTAGCACCCTTTAGCGACGGTTTCTACTATGGAAAGTCCAAATAAACTTCAAATGTTGGATATAATGAGTGCTCACCACTACTATACATATCTTACAATCACAAGTGTTTCAATGAGAGCTGAAAACTTGAACTAGACTCTTCAGGGAAATGTTCTCTTAAAGCATACGAGGACTCCCAAAAAAGAAAGTCCAAAGCACAAGGTGTCCCAAATAGGAAATTAAATGAATATCTCGAATAGGACTCTCACGTTTGCGCAGGAGCCACTGAGACGACGGATCACTTCGCCATCTGATGTACCTTATCTTCTACTTTATGTAATAGGCTGTTTCTGCTGCTTGAACCCGTGACCTCAATTGTTACAACGCATCAATCTTACTAGTTGCTCTGATAACTGCTTTCAAAATAATACCACAAATAAGTATTCATGTGTTGTTCTTTAATTGCAAGGCAAAAAGAGAAGAGAAGTGACAGAGACATTGCAACAACAAAGTATGACATCCCTGATTGGTCTAGAAGGGAATGTTAAATGTTTTATACAATCGTGACCTAAACTTCACCCTTGTCTAAGCAAACTAGTGCTGCTCTCTCTCTCAACCCCCCCTACCCCCCCCCCCCCCAAATCCCTTTATTTTTGCCCACTTGCCACCTAACATGGCTCACACCCTCTTTCTGCAAGATGGGGTGGCTTCAGTCCCTTTTCTCTCCACTCGAGAAGCTATGGTTTCGCATGAACAAAGCTCACAAGAAGAGTACGTCGTAATCCTTCTCCTTTTCTACTTAGAATTTCACACACTCTTTCAAGCACATTGCAACGGTTACACTCAATCATTCATACATGCATATCAGTTGAGCACAATTTGCAACACGAAGTGCCCACTCACTTGCTTTCTTGCCTGCACAAATGTTGCCACATTGGCTAAAATAGGAGTAATCATATAACTATATGTAGCTCTGATCCAAAGACATGAACAGAAAGATGAGCAAACTACGGATTTCTGGTTCTCATTCAAGGTAAAACGTTATGGGTCATCGGGAAACAACCTTCATCTGTGTCTAACACACGGGTATGGTTGCGTACATCCGACCTCTCATACCCCGCTATACGCGGGTGCCTCTAAGACAATAGAGTAATGTTGTTGTTGTTAAAGGTAAAACGTACCTTAAAGGTTGGCGAAATAACATGCAAAGTTGGTTGCAGGGAGAGGGATATACATATTGTATGAAGATGTGAAGTCGTGCCCTTATGAGGACGTGCATGTTCTGTGGTCTATACTGGTGGAATCCCATCTTCAGGCTTTGCCCGCACCAGAAAGTTGCAAAGTTTGACATCATCCTGGAGTTAATCCTCATGTACATACTATTTATTGGCTGCATGTATGAGTTTTTCCATGTACTTTTCGGCTTTTGCTACTGCCTTCTCTTCCCCTTTTTGTTTTTCAACATGTGTCATATTAAGTAGTTATTATCTGCATCAGTTATTAGAGAGCCGGACTTCAAGCAAGGTTGATGCTTTGTTACGTTGAGTTCACAGGTTCGACCACGGAAACAGCCTCTTGCACAAAAAAATGCAGGATAAGACTGTGTACATCATATTGCAAATCGATGCGGTCTCTCTCCGAACCCTGCATAAACGCAAAAGCATAATGTATCGGGAACGCACTTTAGCTACTCAGATGTTTCAGTTCGCTAAGTTTGAAAAGTCCAAAGAGCGCAGACTAGCCACACATCAATTATTAATATTACACCGTGCAAAAGTTGAAGGAGTTTATGTTGGAAACAATCAATCCTGTACCAAGACGCAATCGTTCAACGTGTGCATGTGAAACAGCAAAACAAAATAAATCAAATCCGGGACGAGTCGAGGACTCTGTCCTTAAGACGTATTGCTCCGGTATACTGTGCACAACCGGTGTGAGCAATCGTCTCTCAGGATACAATGGGTACCTGTTCAGTTGAGCGGCACTGCTCAACTTGAACTACTTCGAACCTTCGAATGTCCTGACTTCTCCCGGACGTAATGCAAGCCTCGAATGCTATGAATGCAGAATGCTTATGAAATGCTAGAGCAAGGTGTATTGTAAATACACCCTTAGCCCTCTTTATATAGGGGAGTCGGTTGGAGAACAAGGTACCGTGACCGTTGGATCAAAACTGTAGTTTGATTTAGGCCGTTAGATTAAAACCTCCTATCTAGATTAGGAAGGTTTAATCTCAGCCTTTAGATTAAAGATTGATTCGCAGGTTTAAACCTGGAGCGTTAGATGGAAACCATATTCGGTTAAGCGGTTAAGACAGTTTAAATCTCGGCCGTTAGATCAAAGCTGCCTTCCCTGCCACCGTTAAATCACAACAGACTGATCTTATTTTAAACCGGAGGATAGCGTTAGTTTCAAGTTTGAAACCTAACTGCACAAACAGAACGATTTTGCCCGCTGTCCGACTTTGATCGATCACATCGATCGATCGAAGTGACATCGATCGATCGATGTGATCGATCGATCGATGTGATCGATCGATGTCGGACAGAGTACTTCAATCGATCACATTGATCGATCTAAGTGACATCGATCGATCGATGTCCTCTGATCGTCTTTGATCGATCAATCAATCGATCGAAGCTTCCTGATCAACTTCGATCGATGACATCGATCGATCGAAGTGACATGAATCGATGTCCGTCAGAAGCTTTCTACGCCACATGGACACATCCAACGTGGTATTCCTCTATAAGGGTGACACGTCACCCATCCACAACATTTTCCATCCACTTTGAGCATTAATTTCACATTCACACAACATCGTAATTGAGTGATTCCACATCCTAAAATTAACTACTCGTCACGTAGATAATTAAGGATTCATTAGTTTTCGATTATCATTATCGGAAACTCATTAAGCTCAAAGTACGTTGCTCAACCAAGTTTTGCAACATTCATTAATGGGCCAAAGCCCAAATCTTTCAATCTCCAACGATGGGTCAAAGCCAAAACCTTTAATTCTCCAACAGTTTAATGAGTAGTTTTTACCATCCAACTATATGCAAGTTCCGTTTCTCTGTTTTGGTAATGCTTTGATTTGGTTCCAATCTAACCTGTCCCTCAAAGAGGACGGATGGGGACACCAAACCAAAGAATTTTAAAGGGGAAAAAATCATTCTCGCGAGTGAGGTGTCCTTTTATAAATATAAGCATGTTTTTGTTGCTTACTATTTTCTACTCCATGCTCTGGAAACATTTCAATGCAATGAAGTAAAGGGTAAGATGCGGCAAAATTAAGATAAAAAGTATCGAAGCCATGTTCACTATTTTTATCCATACTGCTTGTGAAGTAAGGAAGGAGATCACATTTAATTTTAAAGCAGTGGATACGCATGCTTTGCTCGAAACTCAACTGAAACCAATGTTGATCAGACTTTTCCGGATTTAATTGGAGGTCCAGGTGGTAGTTTAATGTCGACCAGTGTTCTTCCACTTGCACCTTTCTTACATCAAACAAGCCATTTAGAGGGAGTTCAATTAGGACTAGAAAAGGAAGCAGTTTTTCCAATTGGTATTGCTTCCTTAGGTTACAGTTTTCATTGCTTATTTTTCAAACGTGTGATAAGACATTTCATTATTTTATCACTTACTAAATTCAAGAGACTTTTTACATCTTCCCCGGAATCCATGAAGAAATGCCTATTCATCATAAAATACAGAGGATTTTGCATGACTTTTACATCTTCTGCGCAATCCATGAAGAAATGCAAATTCATAACTTTTAGTTTTAGAATCAGCCAAGAAAATAAGAGGGAGTTCTCTTTTTGGTATGACTGGGGAAGAACAGGTGTCCCCAGAGGTAGACACTTACCTGGTGACCATGAACCATCTGCCATCCTTTCACGGCACCCGCCTACCCTAATCCCACTACCCAAAAGATAACAAAAGAAAACATAAGAAAATTGATAACAAGTTATCAATACATATCATGATATGATTATAGAAGTATTTCATAGAACCTAACACATACAAAGACTTGGAAAATAAAATTGCAACTACTTGCCAAGGCGATATAAAACATGAGAAAATGACACAAAGCAAAATGACGAGAAAAAGAACCTGCATCTCTGATCATTCCATTTTATATCATCCGACAGTAGCATAAGAACAATGTGCAATTATGACTTAGTCGACATAATTTTACTAGGCAAGAAGATGAACATAAGCATAATCTAGTTTAAATGTTCATTAAACTTTGCAGTGTGATAAACAGAGTTAATATCAAACTCGAGATTTATTTGATTTCACTCTGGTAAGCGGTTAGTCGTATGTAAAGATGGCAAATTGTCCCAACATAGGATGGTTACAAAGACCAAAAAGTTGATACTACAAGAATCAGGCCTTACAAAAAGTCTGGGAAGAAAAGGAAATGTTTCAGCCCAAGGTGGTAAATCATGAGTTCAACTCACAACAACACCAACATAACAACTCAAGTATTTTTCTCACTATGTAAGGTCGGTTATGTAAATCGATCATTGCTCTAGCGTTTTATTTTTTTGTTTGTTTTTCTGTTTTTTTTACCCGTAGCCTAAATATTATCCTCCTTGTGTGTCTCACAATACCTAATGCATAATATCCGATTTTAGAATAGACAACTTTTAAAACTATCATATCATATCAACCATGAATCAGATCTAAGTTCCTAAAATTATCACTTAAAATCTTACACCATGTAGACAACGACTACATGAACCAATTGTCTTCATTGTGCTCTATCACTACTCATATGCTCCCTCATTGTCATACAAGTCATATACTTCATTATTGTCTCTCTCCAAGTCTTCTTTAGTCTCTCTTGCATGTTTAACATACAACTCATTCATTGTTTCGCACATCCTAACAAGTCTATCTGCATGGAATCTTTGTATATATTCATGTCATCTTAACCTTGACTCCCTCATCTTCTCATCTATAGGAGTCACCCAAACCTTTCTCCTTATGTGTTCATCTTATTTTATCCTTCATTGTATGTCCACATATTCATCTTAATATTTTCATTTCTTCCACTCTCATTCTTTGTTCATGCTCAGAATTGACTATCCGATATTCAACCCCGTACAACAGTGTGGGTCTTACTGTCATCCTGTAAAATTTTTCTTTAAGCTTTAAAGGTACTTTCCTATCAAAAACAAGACCTGACACACTTTTTCACTTTAACTATATTGCTTGTACCATGTGATTTAGACCCTTGTCGATTCATCTATCTTTCTCTAAAATATATCATAAATACTTAAAACTCTTACTCAGGTGAATTTCTCAGTCTTGTAGTTTCACGCAAGTTTCCAATGTCATTCTTTTGTTGCTAAAATTAAATTTCATATACTCTGTCTTTTTTCGACTAAATTCGAAGTCATTTTCCACTACTGTCTCTCGCCAACATTGCAGCTTAACGTTGACTCATTCACTATTCTTATCCATCAACATAATGTCATCTACAAATAACATGTTCCACAGAATTCTATCTTGAATATGTCGAGTGAACTCATCTATAAACAGAATAAATATGTATGGACTTAATGTAGATATTTGATGTAAACCTATTGTAATAGAAAACTTTGATCCTAGTCCTCCGAGAATCATTTCGTCAGTCATCACATTCTCATACTTGTCTTTAATATTTTCTATATATGCTACTTTAATACCTTTCTTTCGAGACTCTCCACAGTATCTGTCGCGGGAGTTTATCATGTGCCTTTTCTAATTCAATGAAAATCATATGCAATCTTCCTTCTTTTCTCAATATCTCTATTAATTTTCTCAAAAGATGAATAGCCTCTATCGTTGACCTTTCCGGCCTAAATCCGAATTGATTTCAGATACACTAGTTTTTTTTTGCAAAGTCTTTTCTCAATCATTTGCTCCTAGAGCTTCATTGTGTGGCTCATTAACTTAATTCCTTTATAACTTGTACAATCTTATATATCTCATTTGTTTTTTTTACAGAGATACAAAAGTCCCTTTTCTCCACTGGTCAGGCATCTAATTGATCTTCATAATATTGTTAAAAAATCTGTGAGCCACATAATACATTCTTTCCCTAGGCATTTCCAAGCCTCAATAGAATATAGTCGGGTCAAATCGCTTAACCATTTTCTATCATTTTTAAATCATTTACCACCTCTGAAAATCGTATTCTCCTACTATATGTTACGTTTCTATCATCTTCAGAGTTATGTAACTCGCTCAATACGAGTTCATCTCCTACTGATTTATTAAAAAGTTTATCAATGTATCTTCTACATTCATCTTACATTGTCCTTTCCTCTACTAAGATCTTGTTATCTTCGTTTTCAATGCATTTGACTTGAATCAAATCTCTTGTCTTTCTTTCTCTTGTTTCAGCAATTTCATACGCATCTCTTTCACCTTTTTTTCGTGTCCAATCGCTTATAAAAACCTTAAGTGCCTGTAATTTGGCTTCACTTACAACCGGTTTATCTTCTTTTGTAGCCAACCCGTATTTTTCTTAATTCTCTTGATTCCTGCAACATTGAATTGCTTTATAACTAGTTCTCTTGGCTTTTACTTTGTCTTGCACTTCTCTTTTTCACCATCAAGATTACATATTTGCATTTGTTCAATATTTTGACTCGCCAATAAATTTCTCGCCGTCAGGTCATCCCACACTTAAGTTGCATCACCACTTGTATTTTTCATACTTCTTACTCTAATACTATTTTTTTAAACTCTTCTTGCTTAGCTTCCTTCGAGTTACATCATTTTATCTTAGGTTCTATAAGACTTTGTTTTCTTAAAAACTTGCCTAATTCCCAAAAGTATGTTAGAAGTTAGAAATGACAACAATAACAACACTCAAGCTTTTTTCGTCACAGCCGGAGGGGAGATTTTGCATGTGTGCGGGCTAAGAGTCTCAGATAAAAATCAGAATATGTATACTTTTATAGCACAATAGAAGAAATTCGAAAGCATTTGAAGCTGCAGGTGGCTGATGAAGTTGTCTCCATGCCAACAATGCCTTTCTACTAAATGAAGATGCTATACTTCAGGATTATGAAAAAGACAGAAGACAGAAATCAAAGAAACTAGAGAATAAATGCTAGTTGAATTTCAACACATTGATCAGGAGTATAAGCTGAAGGGATCCGTTTGATTATCATCATCGTCTCTTAGAACACTTCCATGGTCTGAAATTATGAAACATCGCAATGATAATTGGCAAACAATTGAACCTTAATTTATCAGAAATGAGAAAGAGGACTTCTTTGGGAAACCATCATGGGCAGCATCATAAGTAAGAACCTTACAATACGTTTAAATTGTTAAAATTACTTCATTGATTTATATGTTTCCACTTCCAGTTGAGTTAACAACACACTCACTTTGGAATATGATGGAATAAAACAAAATGACTCACTAAATTGACTGCATTTCTTATATTGTGAAGTAGCAGTTGATTGACACAGCTTGACGCATCATTATGGGTCATCGGGAAACAACTTCTATATATTTCTAACACATGTGTGTGGTTGCATACATCCGACCCCCCATACCCCGTCATATGCGGAAGCCTCTAAAACAATGAGGTAATGTTGTTGTTGTTGACTTCATTGATCTTATACACTATAGTTAGATAACCCGATACCATATCATCTGACCTAAAACAGAAACGAGTAAAAATGTCTCTGAATTTTGGTTTATGGAGCATCACAGAGTGAAACTTTAAGAAGAAAATCTGCAGTCATAAGACAAAAAACAGAAAGTGATCCGCGTTTGCGTAGGGTCTAGAGGGGTCGGACCGTTTCGTAATCTCATGTACGTAGTTTTGCCCTACTCTTTATCCAAGAGACTATTTTCGCGGTTCGAACCCGTAACCTCAAGGTCACAAAACTGCAACTTTAGCCCTTGCTCTAATGGGATGAGATCTCCTCACCGCGCGGTGAGTCACCGCGCGGCCCAGGACGCGACACGTGGCAGCAGTAGGGGGTGGTGAGGCTGGATGAGGTTTATCTTCACCCAGCCTCACCACCCTCCCTTTTTGCCACGTGTCGCGCGGTCACGCATGCGGTGCGGGAGTAGCGGTGAGGGGATCCTATCCCTGCTCTAATACCCGCCCTCTTAAGAAAGTCTCCTCATCAGCCGCAAATGCATCCTAATGAATGTTGTCAAACAAGATTTTTCTTTTTTCTTTTGATACCTTAAACATATAACACTGAAAATGCTGACACAAACTACGGACTAGTCCAGAATTGGAACAAATGATGAAATCAAACGGGTCAAATCATCAAAATATACTCAAAGAAATGTGCAAATTGTTATAATACAAATAGAAAAATTCTAGGACGAATACATTATTTTTCTCTCTATGAGATAAGATCAAATAATCATGTGGGTTTCAATGATTCAATTAGTACAAAGCTACCTCCGCCTTGGATTAGCAGTGACGCCATATCTTATTTATGAAGATATTCCTTTAGAAAAAGCACCTAATTCTCAGCTAGAGCTTTCATAATCATATCCGCTTGTTGAAACAGAATGTACATTATGACGTATTAATTTGAATTTCAAAAGAAAACAAACATACTTGAGGATAATTTGACTTAGCGTTAAAGTGACGAATTTGTTGAAGTTAGCTGTGGCTCTAGTAAGAGAAAAGGCAAAGAGGCAGCTGGAGAAGGAGATCACACAGCACATACAGTTGACCTCACTTGATGTCCAGCTCTGATTACTAAAACATGATAGTTATTGACTTTGCTCAATGCTTATGTCTCGAAATTTTAATAAATGTTCTCTAGAGTTGTGTTTCAATTTTTGAAGTAGAAACATATTTATAGTTATAATTACATAGGGTGAATAAAAGATTTAATTTCGGTAGAAGAAGAGAAGAAATGGAAATTACTCAAGAATAAGCATAAACTGTTGTTACTCTTCGTTACTGAGACCCAGCGTCCCCTTGCTTCATTTATGTCGTTCAGAAAAATGGTAAACCAAAATGGTTACAACTGTTTACATGATAATGTTTCAAAATACAAACAAATGTGGATAAGATAATATATCCAACATACAAACAAATAAAGATAAGATAATGTAACTAAATGAATTCAAGTTTTGAAGTCTTGATCTTCTATCTTGCTTTTATCCTTATCATCAAGATATGCTTTAACATGGCTCGTAGTGTAAGAAACTGTCATGAGACAAGCGGTTTAGTTAGTATGTCAGCTAGTTGGTCTTGAGTACAGCGATAGCGTACGTCAAGGCACCGATTTGCAACTTGATCTCGAACAAAATGAAAGTCAATTTCAATATGTTTGGTGCGGGCATGGAAAACCGGATTAGAGGATAGATACGTAGCACCAACATTGTTGCACCAAAGTGTTGGAGGGTGGAGAAGATAAACCCCAAGTTCACGTAGTAATGATTGTAACTAAAGAAGTTCGGATGCCGTCGCAGCTAGTGCACGGTATTCAGACTCAGTACTTGAACGAGAGACAGTAGGTTGTGTGCGAGAGCTCCAAGATATAATATTTGGACCAAGGAAAACGCAGTAGCCGCTGGTAGACTTGCGGTCATCAGGACACCCAGCCCAATCGACATCCGAATAAGATTCGAGCCTGGTGGATGTGGCGCGGCGTAAGACTAGGCCGTGAGTGATAGTATGTTTAAGGTACCGAAAAATGCGTTTGACGGCCTACCAATGATGTGTGGTTGGTCGATGCATGTATTGGCACACTTTGTTGACAGCAAAGGAGATATCCGGGCGGGTGAGAGAAAGATATTGTAAGGCACCG
The DNA here is from genome assembly GCA_036186865.1 of Eustoma russellianum. NCBI lineage: Eukaryota > Viridiplantae > Streptophyta > Magnoliopsida > Gentianales > Gentianaceae > Eustoma > Eustoma russellianum. Next base: position 28,788,603 of record AP025065.1, read on the forward strand.
ACTGTACTCCGGTATTGTGTAACATCCGAGTGTGGGTCTCTAGAGAATAAAGATAATGTATGAGCTGCACTCATGGGAGATGAGATGGGTTTGGCATGTTCCATGTTGGTGCGTTTAAGAAGATCTAAAACGTACCTTTGCTGAGTAAGAAACAAGCCATCAGAAGTTGGAATGATTTCAACTCCAAGAAAGTAGTACAAGGGGCCAAGTTCCTTAATGGCAAAGTCACTATGTAAGCAAGAAAGAAGATGTTTGATGGCTGCACCATTTGAACCTGTTATGATGATGTCATCAACGTATATGAGAATATAGATGATGGTCTTGGCCGATACATAGATAAAAAGAGAAGAGTCAGATTTGGAGCTAGTAAAGCCGAGCTCAATGAGGCGTGTACTGAGGAGAGAGAACCAAACACGAGGAGCCTGCTTCAGACCATATAGTGCTTTGCAGAGCTTGCAGACGTGATTTAGAAATTGAAGATGAATGAACCCCGGTGGTTGTGACATATAAACTTCCTCATCAAGAAAGCCATGGAGGAAAGCATTTTGGACATCAATTTGTTGGATTGGCCAACGAAGAGACACAGCAATGGATAGTACAGTCCAAATGGTTATAGGTTTGACCATGGGGCTATAAGTGTCATGATAATCAATTCCAGGTTGTTGATGAAAGCCTTTGGCAACGAGCCGAGCTTTATACCTGTCTAAGGTGCCATCAGCTTTTCGTTTGATACGGAAGACCCATTTGCAACCTACAATATTCATAGAGGGAGTATGGGGAACAAGAGTCCAGGTGTCATTACGAAGAAGAGCATCAAACTCAATTGTTATGGCTTGGCGCCACTCCGGAAATTTCAAAACTTGTGTATAAGATGTGGGTTCAGATGATTGAGAATTAGAAGTGGCGATTAAAGCTTGGGGAAGAGGATATCTTATTGTGCCATCAGTGAGTTGTTTGGGTTTGTAAATGTTGCATTTGGATCGTGTTTGCATGGGATGTTAATTAGATAGAGGCACGGTGGGGGGAGAGGGTTCAGGTGTTGGATGTGTTGGAGAGGGAGGGTCACGGTTGGAAGATCTAGGGCTAGATGGCGGAGAAGGTTGCATGTGGGGTTGTGGGGTTGATGTGGTAGAGGAGTGTGACGGGCTGGAAGTGGTGGGTAATGTTGGTGGAATGGGAAGGGATGGTAACGGGACAGTAGTGGGCGGATGAAATGTTGGGAGGTTCGGTTTGCGCTGGGAGGTGTAGGGAAAGAGTGTTTCGTCGAAGATTACATTGCGAGATATATACGTTTTGTCGGAAGTGAGATCAAGACATTTTTAGCCATGATGGTTATGACTGTAGTCGAGAAAGATACACTTTGTAGAGCAAGACTGAATTTTATGACGATTATAGGGACGAAGAAGTGGCCAACATGCACAGCCAAAAGTTTTAAGATAGGTGTAGTCGGGTGGTTGTTGGAATAGGACTTCATAAGGTGATTTGTGTGACAGAGTGAGAGTGGGAAGACGATTAATTAAATAGCAAGTTGTGGTGAAGGCGCCGACTCAGAAATGATGTGGAAGTGAGGCATGGCTTAGAAGTGTGAGACCTGTTTCGACGATATGGCGATGTTTGCGTTCGACTGCGCTATATTGTTGGTGAGTGTGGGGGCAAGTGAGTCGATGGGAAATACCACGACTTGAGAGAAAGGAGTGTAATTTTTGAAATTCACCTCCATTGTCAGATTGTATGGATTTAATCTTGCGATCAAATAAGCGTTCAACGGTGTTGCCAAAATGAATAAAAACGTTGAGAACATCAGATTTTGCATGAAGAGAAAAGAGCCATGTATAACGACTGAAATCATCGACAAAACTAACGTAATATTTTTCACCATTTATTGAAGGAATAGGGGAGGGTCCCCATACATCAGCAAATAAAAGATCTAAAAGAAATTTAGACTTATTGAGAGAGGCGGGGTGGGGAAGTTGATGACTTTTGCCTTGTTGATAGGCGGAGCATACTGCAGGAGGTTTGCCGGGGCTGACAGGAAGATGAAACTTTGAGATGACACGACGGACAATGCGAAGAGCAGGATGGCCAAGACTTCCATGCCAAGCATTGAGAGTAGCTCTTTCACCGATGTAAGCTTAAGGAATGATAGAAGTGGAATGTAGCGCGTAGAAAGAATACAGACCAGCATTACTCGGTCCGCGGTGGAGGATGCGTCTCGTGAGTTGATCCTTGACACAGAAAAATTTGGGGTGAAACTCAAGATAGCAATTATTATCTGTGGTAAAATGACTAACCGAAATGAGATTTTTTTTTGTGATTTGTGGAACGTGTAAGACATTTTGAGAGTGAATTGATGTGAGTTTGTAGAGAGAGAGGTAGAACCTGCGTGAGAGATAGGGAGAGTGGCGCCATTGCCCATTTGGACCTTGTCTGTTCCCAGATACTCGTCAAAATGAATATTGAGGTTGTTGAGATCAGAGGTGAGATGATTTGACGCACCCGTATCCGGATACCAATTGTAGTCATTGAAAGAGGGTGTAGTCATGAATGCCGCCGGTGGGTGAGGTTGCTCACCGTTGTATGCATGATTAAACCTGTTATAACAGTGAAGAGCCATGTGACCAACTTTGTTACATACCTGACATGTGGGTCGATTTGAGCCAGCCGTGTCTGGTTGAAAGGTGCCGGTTGGTCCAAAGGATTGTCTGCCCCGACCAAGGCCACGGTGCCCACGTGCATTAGAGGAGGGTGGTCGTGCTCCAGGGAATGAAGTTGGACTTCTCCTGCCTCTGCCGCGTGCCTGACGGGAGGCCATATTTGCTGACGGAAAGCTTTCTGTGGTTGGTAGAGTGTGATTCTCCAACCGTGATTCATGTGCAAGCAGATGACCATACAGTTCATCAGTGGTAAGTGGATCAACTCGAGTGGTAACGAAGGTAACAAACGGATCATACTCTGGTCCTAGACATGCGAGGATGTAGGACCCAAGCTCGAAATCATTAAGAAGCTGGCCGGCGACAGCAAGGGTGTCGGCAAGGCCCTTTATTTTTTGGAAATATTCTGGAATGGAGGAGCCAGCTTTCTTGGCAGTAGCAAGTTGATAATGAATCTGCATGATTCGAGCCCTAGACTGAGACGTGAACATGCGTTCTAGGGTTATCCAGAGATCACGTGAAGTGATGCAGCCAACAACTTGAGATAGAACTCCTTCTGTAAGAGAGGAGAGTAGTGTACTGAGTATGAGTTGATCTTGTTGAACCCAGATGAGATATGCTGGATTTTCAATGGGTGTTTCAGAGTTGTCACCCGTGTTGAGCAAGGTCGAAGGTGGCGGCTTTATGGTGCCATCAAGAAAGCCAAAAACTTTCTGGCCACGCAAATAGGGCACAATTTGTGCCTTCCAAACAAAGAAATTGTCTTTGTTAAGTTTAACGGTAACAATGCTGTGAGGATGAACGAAGGAAGATATATTTGTTGTTGTGGTATTTGAAGGTGCGACAGGGCTTGTTGTAGAAGAAGAAGTGTTACAGCCGTGAAAAAAAATAAATAAAAAAATAAATATAATAATAATAATAGGAGGATAAAGATAAAAGAAAAGAAAGGGAAATTACCTAATCTAAAATATTCAAGATAACTACACTATCTTATCTCCATAAATTATTCCATCAAAATACCTAAAATCTCTCCCCTAATCAAAATAAAATCCCCCAACCTCCATATCTAAAAGCAACGCATACTTCAAAAAAAAGGGGGAGAAGAACGTCTGTGAGGGAGAGGGAGGAAAAGAGAGAAAAAAAAAGAAAAAAAAAGAGAGAAGAAGAAGACTAACGCGGTCTCCAAATCCGAGTTCCAATCCGTCTAAATTGTTCGTTTTAGTGTCAATCAGGTAGATGCCTCTTCCCCCCTCAAATGGGTACAATCCATGCATGCTTTGATGGTATTTTTTTATGTGATTCATTGCTTTTATTTGTATTAGATGTAGATTTGTATTTGTTTATATTTGAAAAGCATGAGGTAATTGTTTTATTGCTACAATGTGCTTGTATGTGTTTGAACTTGGGTGGTAGGATTTGATTGAACCAAAAATAACCTTGAAAGAAATTGAAAAGTGGAAAATTTTCATATTAGAAGACTCTTAAAAATTGTGTTTTGGCCTTAGAATAGGTTCATCTATCTCGGAATAGGTTGGGATTTGGTTGAAAGTCGAAAAACGGGTCTGACGGACGCGTTTCAGGGGGTGGCGCATGGGCCCACGCACGGCCCCTGACGGCGCGTCCGGACACGTGATGACGTGTCCTCTCCTAAAAGTTGCGTCTCGTTATAACGAGTCCAACGCAACTGGTTTGAGGTCAATCGGAGTTAAAAAGAAGATTTTATGAAGGTTAGAATGAAATATAATTTAATATAAAAAAAGGAAAATGCTGTTGGACCGGCCTGGCAGCCGGACTGGACCGGATGGCCAGCGGACCGGACCAGGTAGCAGGCCGGTCCAAACCGGAAAAATAAAAAAATCTGAAAATTAATTTATGAAATGAATAAATGATAAATAATTAATTAAAATTAGTTTAAAATTCCAGAAAAATATATTTATTTATCATAAAATTCTAAATAAATTACAGAAAATATAAAAGGTTAAAATTAAATTATTCCCACTTAATTTCTGAATTTTGATAAATGTAAGTAATTAAAAATAATTAGCAATAAATAGAATTAAATAAGGAAAAATTAGTAGAAAATTCTACAAAATTAATAAAAGCTAAGGAAAAATAAGGGGATGCTAAATAACAACTTTTCAATGTTCTTAAAATTTACTAAACTAAATATTAAGTGCCGGAGTTGGTAAGGATGGGCGTACGGGCCCCAGGTGACTTTTGCTGTTGCATTCATGGCACGTGCATTGCATGAGGTATACTGCGTCTATAGGGCGTAGGTATCGGGATGACTTACCGTGTCTATAGGGCACCGGGGTCATGAGACATACTGCGTCTATAGGGCGTGGGTGTCCAAACGGCAAGTGGTGGCTAGATACCGCGACGTTGGATTTAGGACATGGGGGCATGCATTGCATATAGGTCTAGGGGCATATTGCATGACATGATTCTCGTTGCGTGTGACACGTTGATTGAGCATGCATCACGTACTTGCGTATTTTTATGCGGAGTGCTTTACTTACCGTATTTACTTTATCTTATGCATGTTATCTTATATTTATGTGCTATGTGTCGGTATGTACGTTTTGTATTGGTTTTAGGCGGGCATCTACCGGGTGATTTCTGTCACTAACCCTTACTTCCTAGGTGAGCCGGATGAGGACTACGAGCACATCTTTGTTGAGGAAGGGACGGACATAGCTGAATGGGTTGGTTGATAGCTGCAGGTAGGATACGAGGGGAACTCTGCAGCTGATTTTTCGTGGTTATCTTTTGGGGATTTTCACAGACTTCTTTATTACTTTTATTATCAGAATTTTTATTCAGGAATGTAATGACGGTTATTGGAGTTTAATTTAAGTTATGATTTACGTTTCCGTGAGAAAAATTTCTACATTATTTCTGACGTGTAAGAGATTGATTCGACGCTTTGTATTCTCCTCAACGAGATACGGCGGGTGCACTGTTCCCGATGCTAGTGCTCGGGAGCGGGGCGCTACAAGAAGAGTCAGCCATTTTAGTGGGTCTTAGGCTCTGATACCATAAAAGATTTAATTTCGGTAGAAGAAGAGAAGAAATGGAAATTACTCAAGAATAAGCATAAACTGCTGTTACTCTTCGTTACTGAGCCCAGCTCCCCTTGCTTCATTTATGTCGTTCAGAAAAATGGTAAACCAAAATGGTTACAACTGTTTACAGGATAATGTTTCAAAATACAAACAAATGTGGATAAGATAATATATCCAAAATACAAACAAATAAAGATAGGATAATGTAACTAAATGAATTCAAGTTTTGAAGTCTTGATCTTCTATCTTGCTTTTATCCTTATCATCAAGATATGCTTTAACAGTAAAACCAAAAACACCACCGATGTAGCCTCATGGTATAACTCAGTTGCTACTCGAATTGAGACGCTGCAATTGGAAAGGCAGCACACGCACAATGTAATGCAACACTCCTACAAGGGCTAATACTGTTCAGGGTATAGTCTCCATTTCAATTAAGTTAAAAAATTTGATGACTGGGTCACTTTCTATAGGTTGTTTTGTACCAAGACAACTAAACTTCTAATTTACGCGAATAATTTTATGACTAGTAGAATGGAGACATGTGGAGCCACCTTAATGACATTTTGAAACTATAGAATCACTACTTATGAAAATTGGTCCCATGTATAAAGAGTTAATTACACCTGGTATTCATACTTTGCCACTAAGTTTTAAGTAGCATCCATTCTTTCATGAAACTCTCTTACCATCCATACTTATAGGTGAAATTAACATTGGCATCCGGCAACCGGGAAATCACCTACTATAGGCGGTTTTTAGTAATATTCCTTTTATTTTTAACCTTTAACACAGTTGGCGCCTAACAATTTCCAACCATGGTTAAATCTCATTTTCCTCCTTTAACCCAACCGCTTCCTCCCTCCAAAATAGGCCTAAACCCAATTCTTCATCCCCAATTCTTCAAAACACGTTTTGTCCCTTTTTACCCAAATCTTCATCCCCAATTCTTATACACGTTTTGTCTGCAATTAAAGAAGAATAGAAGTTTTGGGTAATCAATCTTCAGCAGCTTTTGATCTTTTGAGCCAACCCAATTAGGAAACTCTGAATTACTAACTAAGCCCATAAATTTTCTGCTCTGAATTCGTGAGTTGGAAACGGCGAGAATGCGCAGAATATTGGAGGCAATGGCAAGACCGTTGCTGGCAAACTCATTGGGGTCTTTGATCAAATGCTTGACATGCTGGATAATCGTAGCGTTAGTTTCCACAAGAGCATCTAAGCAGGTTTCTTGATAAGTAAGAACGGTGCTCAGGCGAGTCTTGAGGTCGTCAATTTTAGTAACGGACAAAATCCCATCTCCGTTATTGTCGTCCATGGATAATTCAACGTATCAATAGCTTCGTCAAACATAATCTGACAAACGCTCACAGCCTGTTTGACGAAAAGCTCATGAGTTTCATTCATCCACTTTGCAAACAACTCAGAAAGCTTCTTCATGGCATTTAACGCCACTTGTAAACATAATTGAAAAAGCTTTTGTGGGTCCGAGATGTTTGATGAAGATTCAATGGATGAAATGCTAGAGTAACAGGATTTTGGATAGTTAGTAAAGCTACAAACTGCTTCAAGGGCCTGAGTATAAGGAAAGTGGATAAAATCATCATAAATGTAAAATAATCAGTATTAATGTTGATTGATACTGATAAATGCTGATTGATATTGATTGATAGACCTTCCTAGTATAGGGAATCTCTGTATCTATATTAAGGCTTATACGCATGAATGAAAAATCATCAAACCTTTTTTATCACAATGTCTAATATCGTATCTAATATGGTATCAGAGCCAGCTATCAAGCCTCTGCTCAAAAGCTAAGCCGTTCTCATCATCTACCCAAATACTTACCTGGACGGATGGGGGATCAGACACCTTCCTCCAGCACCTCTGGCACTGCCGGGGTAGCAACCGATCAACCCAAACCTACAGTTTGTCCCAAGTCCTTGAACTCCTGCAAAATCTACCAATAAAACATGATTCTGGCCAAAATCTGAGTCTAACCGAAAAACTCACTCACAAAAATTACACAGTCTGGTCGAGAAAAATGAGTCTAGCTCTCGACGGGAGAGGAAAGCTCACACATATCACGACTCCTCCCCCGTCCACCGAAGATTCGAAGTATTCAAAATGGCGTCAATCCGACTCTACAGTAATCACATGGATTCTGGAGAACATTATCGCAGATCTGGTCAATCAATACATAGATTTCCCAACGGCTTGGGATCTCTGGAAGAGGATAGCAGCCACATACGGTGCAGGGACAGACTCCCTTCAAATATACGATCTGACTGTAAGAGCAAACAGTCTGCGACAGGGGACTCAAACCCTTGAAAGAATTTACAGTCAATTGCAAGCAGTATGAAAAGAAATAGACAGAAGGCAGCCAAATCCAATGGAATGCCCCTCAGATATGACCAGATATAATCAGATACAACAACAAAATCGATTATACCAATTTCTCCAAACTGTAAATGAAGAATACGACATGGAGAAACGAGATTTACTGAAGCAGGAGCCACTTCCAACCGTCAAAATGACTTATGCCCAGATTCGAAGGGAGGCTGCCAGGAGAGGAATTATGAAAGGGGAAGGAGGTCCATCATTGGGAGAAGTTCCCTCATGAATTGGGAGTGGCCTGGCCACAACGAGGAGTTACTCACGCAGTGGACAGAGCCCCAAAACAGACGGCAGATCTGGGAGATCAGAGCCATCACAGCAAGGAAATGCTCCGGCTTTATCATTTCGCAAGGAGGAGGACAAATCACACCTGCACTGCACGTTTTGTGAAGGAACAAAACACACTGCAGATGGATGTTTCAAATGCATAGGGTATCCAGAATGGTGGCCAGACAGCCGGAAGAGAGGGAAGAAGGGACTTGCTGGAAACGCTGTGGGCAACCAAGAGGCCGCCAGCACAAAGAACCAGTCCTTCGCCGCCCTCGCAGGAGCACAGGACACTGATGCGCAGAAAGAAGGTAAAGGGGAGGCGGCTAGAGCAGACGAAGGGGATGGGCATAAAATAGGCAATAAAACCCTATCCCCTTCCCCTAATTATCTTACTAGCCCCTCAGTTTGTCCAAATACCCGAAACCCCCCCCCCCTCAACTCCTTATGTTGTCAACATACCCCTAATATCCCTTTTATTCCAAAAAAAAGGCTACCTCCTATATAAGTTGTGCAGGTATAAGCATTACTAATACTGCAGGCAAAACACCACACTGGCTATTTGATTGTAGCGCCACAGATACAATGTCATTTGATCCGATGGATTTTCAAAGTATGGTACAACCAAAAAAATCTATAATCCGGACTGCCAACGGCGGGCAATCATCAGTTGAAGGAGCTGGCACTATTCATATTTCCCCGTCACTACGCCTTACTAATTGTCTTTATGTCCCCACTTTATCGCACAAACTTCTTTCCATCAGTCACGTCACCAAGGAACTCAACTGCATTGTACTTATATACCCCACCTTTTGTCTCTTGCAGGATATTCGGACAGGGAAGATTCTTGGGCGTGGTTCTGAGCATGATGGACTATACTTTGTCGATGAGGTGGACCACCAGGGGGCGGCAGCGCTTGCTCACGGAACAGTTGATAGACAAATTTGACTATGGCACTGTCGACTGGGTCATCCCTCCTGGGGGTATCTAAAACAACTCTTTCCTAAACTTTTTCGTACAAACCATCAGTTTTCATGTGATACTTGCATACTTGCTAAGAGTCATCGCAAAACGTTTCCGTTGAATAATATGCGCAGTTCAATTCCATTTGCTTTAATACATTCTGATTTATGGGGACCATCCCCATCACCAAGTCCAAATAGTTACACTTATTTTCTACTCTTTATTGATGACTATACACGAATGACTTGGGTATATTTCTTAAAACACAAATCTGAAGTTTTTGACAAATTTACAGCATTCTATGACCTTGTCCGCACCCAATTTCGTAGTCAGATACAGATACTACGCTCTGACAATGGGGACGAATATGTTAACTCTCAGATGCAACAGTTCTTTGATACCCAAGGGTTAATTCACCAGACTACTTGTTCGGATACTCCACAGCAAAATGGAGTCACCGAGCGCAAAAATTGCATCATATTAGAAATCACCAGAGCCCTTATGCTTGAATCTCATGTTCCTAAAACTTACTGGCCTAAAGCAGTGGCCACAACAGTATACCTCATAAATCGTCTGCCCACCAAAATTCTTGGACTTCACACTCCTCTTGGTACCTTAACCAAACATATACAAGTCTCGAGTACTCTCACACTTACCCCACGCATCTTCGGGTGTACCGTGTATGTTCACATTCCTAAATCCCACAGAAATAAACTCCAACCCTGTGCAGTCAAATGTGTCTTCCTTGGGTATGGTATAAACAAAAAAAGGTACCGATGCTATGATCCGGTTAACCGCCACCTATACACCACCATGGATTGCGATTTCTTGGAAACCGAGTTTTACTTTCAGACCCAATCTTGCAGTCAGGGGGAGACATACCGGGATGACTCGCTCGATTGGCTTCATAGTCATTGTTTGCATGCGACCATTCCAACAGAGGAAGTAGGCCAAACCACCGGACCGCAGTCAGAAGACAAAGGGCAATCCATCACCTCAGGATCAGGCTCAGACTCAACTCCGGACGGATCTCCTCCTGCACCCGAGGTTAGTAATCCGCCTCTTATGTCATCACCTGATCATCATAAGTTTTTCCCTGAAAATACTACCACTGAAAATTCTGAGCCGCCATCCACAGATGAGCCAAATCTCAACAGGTATGTTTTTCCACTAAGACAAAATCGTGGAGTTCCTCCAACCAGATACGAACCAGAATATCAACCTCGGAAAATCAGATATCCCGTGGCGAACATAGCAAGGGGGAGACTGTCTACCATAGCTAATAGCTTCACTACTTCGGTACACAGTACAAAGATACCATGGAATGTAGAAGAAGCACAGAGATGCCCAGAGTGGAGACGCGCAATGCAGGAAGAAATGAATGCACTAGAAAAGAATGGGACGTGGGAAAAGTGCCAGTTGCAGCCAGGGAAGAAACATGTAGGATGTCGGTGGATATTCACAATAAAATTCAAATCTAATGGGTCAATTGAAAGGTACAAGGCAAGGCTCGTAGCAAAAGGTTACACTCAGACTTATGGGGTAGATTATTCAGAGGTCTTCTCTCCAGTTGCTAAAATTGACACGATACGAGTATTATTCTCAGTGGCAGCAAACCAAGAATGGCCCTTGTATCAGTTCGATGTAAAGAATGCTTTTCTTTATGGAGATCTTAAGGAAGAGGTATATATGGAAGCTCCTCCAGGTTTTTCCTCAGGATTCAAAAAAGGTGAAGGATGCATATTGAAGAAGGCATTATATGGTCTAAAACAGTCTCCGAGAGCATGGCTTGGTAGATTCACCAAAGCAATGAAAGAGTATGGATATAAACAGAGCAACTCGGATCATACATTGTTCCTGAAGAAGAGAGGAAAATTGATTACGTGCCTAATTATTTATGTGGACGATATATTATCTCTGGAAGTGACCATGAGGAGATGACCAAATTGCGAGGAAGGTTATTCCAAGAGTTTGAGATGAAAGATCTGGGGCAACTCAAATATTTCTTGGGAATCGAGGTATTCAGGTCTAAGAAAGGGATCTTTATCTGTCAGCGGAAGTATATACTAAACCTTCTGGTAGAAACAGGATTACTCGACTGCAAGCCCGCATCAACTCCAATAATTGTAAATCATGGACTACAAGTGGTCAAAGGACAGACGAGTACTGATCAAGAGCAGTATCAGAAGTTGGTAGGCAAACTTATTTATCTTTCACATACACGGCCTGATATAGCATATGCAGTTGGGATAGTGAGCCAGTTCATGCATTGTCCACAAAAGGAACATATGGAGGCTGCACTAAGAATAGTTAAGTACTTGAAGGGCACAGTTGGACATGGAGTTCTTTTCAAAAAACATGGTCGCCTAGAAGTCAAAACATACACAGATGCGGACTGGGCCGGTAACTCGAATGATAGAAGATCCACAACAGGTTATTTCACAATGGTTGGAGGAAATCTAGTTACATGGAAAAGCAAAAAAACAAAAGGTGGTAGCACTATCAAGTGCTGAAGCTGAATTTCGAGGAATTGCTCGTGGACTAGCAGAGGTTCTCTGGGTAAGGAAGCTACTAACAGAGATTGGTTTTTCACCTAAGAAGGCGTGTCAGATAAGATGCGACAACAAAGCTGCCATCAGTATCTCTGAGAATCACGTACAACATGACCGAACGAAGCACGTGGAGGTCGATCGACATTTCATCAAAGAAAAACTTGAAGAAGGAATAGTTGACTTTCAGTACACACGCTCAGAGGATCAACTGACTGATATCCTGACTAAAGTTGTTCCCGCAGGGGTGTTTCACAAAGCATTGAGCAAGTTGAGCATTGGCGATCCACTGGCTCAACTTGAGGGGGAGTGTAAGGAAAGTGGATAAAATCATCATAAATGTAAAATAATCAGTATTAATGTTGATTGATACTGATAAATGCTGATTGATATTGATTGATAGACCTTCCTAGTATAGGGAATCTCTGTATCTATATTAAGGCTTATACGCATGAATGAAAAATCATCAAACATTTTTGATCACAATGTCTAATATTGTATCTAATACTGAGCATTTTTCGTTGAAGTAACGGGAGAATCATGTTTCCAGTTCTTGCTTTGAACAATTTCGACGACTAGTGCTACGATAATGGCGGCCAAAAAGGCAAAAGAAATGAATAAGATGACTAGACCCTTTGGGCTTTTCCTCTTGAATGCCTTTTCTTCCTCAGGATCCACCTTGTCATGTCCATTGAAGGAATTTACACGGATCATTTTTGATTCTTAAGAAACCGCTGTGTGTTCGGTGTGGGAGAGAATGTAAGCAGGAGGAAAATCACTGAGATGAAAAGAGGTGGTTAAGTAGGCTGAGGAGGAGGAGATGGGTGTTGATGAGATGGAGTGGGTGGCGGCGGATGGACACATATGAAGAGAATGAGGAGGATGGAAATAAAATATGAGAAAAAGTGAAAGATAAATAAGAAAATAGAAGAAAGAATAGTTAAAGTCGGGTTAAAAGTGGGGTTAAATCTGGTCAACGGTCGATTTGAGCAGTCAACGGTAAACCAGCAGGTCATCCGGATGACATGTGTTAATTTCACCTATAAGTATGGCTGGTAAGTGAGTTTCATAAAAGAATGGATGCTGCTTAAAACTCTGGAGTTGTGTTTCAATTTTTGAAGTAGAAACATATTTTTAGTTATAATTACATAGGGTGAAACCAAAAACATCACCGATGTAGGCTCATGGTATAACTCAGTTGATACTCAAATTAAGACGCTGCAATTGGAAAGGCAGCATACGCGCAACGTAATGCAACACTCCTACAAGGGCTAATACTGTTTAGGATATAGTATCCATTTCAATTAAGTTAAAGATTTGATGACTGTATCATTTTCTATAGGTTGTTTTGTACCAAGATCATTAAACTTCTAATTTACGCGAATAATTTTATGGCTAGTAGAATGGAGATATGTGGAGCCACCTTAATGACATTTTGAAACTATAGAATCACTACCTATGTAAATTGGTCCCATGTATAAAAGTCTACAGTAGAGTAAGATGAAGACCAAACTTTTTGACCTCGAATTATCAATGTGCAATTGTATGTTTGATCGGCGACGAGAAATTTACAGAATTCAAATATTTGGTTTATGCTCACAGGCACCGGTGAATTAATTGCTGGTTACGACAATTTCTGCCGGCGAGTCACTGTCCACTCTGTTGCAGCACTTTCAAGTGAGATTTGGTTAATTGAAATTTTAATTTTGCTCGTAGAACAAAATTGTGGAGGCATTTTGGCCCGAAAACTGCATTCTTTTGCTTTCTTATTAGAGAGGGATAACAACGCGTTTGTTTAAGGGGGTTTTAATGGTGAATTTGATGGAAGGTTTTTGAGGGTTTTGTTTATTTTATTTTCTTTTATTTGAGGATGGAGGTGAGATCAGGAGTGGTGATGAAGAAAAAAACCTCATCAGGGTGTTTAATCATCAAGAAGAAAGGTGATGTCTTGGGTGGTGGAGGTGGGTTTTCACACATGGAGAAGAAGAGGCCGAGGATGTTCTTGGGTGAATTTGGGCAGAGCGGGAACTCATTGGAGACAGCTAGGAGAAAGTACAAGGACAAAATGCCAGATGAGAGTCTTGTTGACAGCAGAAGGGCTGTGGAAGATCAGGAGTATGGGGGAAATGTGGATACTTCTGAGAATAGTTGGAGGAGGAGCCGGGTTGTTGAGTATGATGAGTACAACGATTTTGATGAGAAAAACGTGAGGAATGATTGTGCTGAGATTGTTAGGAGAATTGGCAGCTCGACAGAACTAATTGGAAGGCCGAGTAGGAAGGTCTTGGTTGAGAAAAGAAAACTTGCAAAGTTTGATACTTCAAGTAGTGGCCTCAGTTGGATGGATGAAGCAGTTAATTTTGGTGTTAAGAGAAGTCATGATATGGATGTGGATGAAGACTGTCCGCGCATTTCATTTCCAAGGTTGAATTATCAAAAAGAGACTACGCAGTACATTAGGTTACAGGGTGAAAATGGTGTTTTAAAGGTTATGGTGAATAAAAAGAAGAAGATGGATCTGCTGTCAACAAGTAAACTTGATCATCAAGTATTACAAAACAGAAGCGCATTCAAGTCCGAAGACGTCAATAAGGAGGATAAAAGGGGTACTATAATTGAGAGCAATAAAAGCCAGCTGAAAGTGGAAAAATCGACACTGAGCAAGCACAAAAAGCCTGGAAAAGGGGAGAGAAACGAGCTCAAATTAAAAAAATCGTTGCTAGGTAAGGGAAACAGAGCAGCCAATGATGTAAATAGGAGTGACACATCGCTTAAGCTGGCACCTCCTAATCGGGCGAACAGTGGCTCTATGAAGTCAGTTAAGATGGAAGGGAAAAAATCTTTACCAGCTGAAAGTTCTTCTCCAGTTAAAGCCAGAGAAGGAACAAGTACCCTAGTGATGGATGATATTCAGAAAAACTGCACGAACGGAAAAGCTAAGCACAGTGGAATTACCGAAAAACAATTGCTGCGTGTGAGGATAAGAGAAATGCTGCTTAAATCTGGATGGACTATCGATTATCGTCCAAGAAGGAACAGAGAATATCTTGATGCAGTATATATTAATCCTAGTGGAACTGCATACTGGTCTATTGTTAAGGCTTATGAAGCACTTCAAAGGCAATTGCAGGAAGCAGGTCCGGAGACTCAAAAGCATATATTATCTAGTCCATTTGCTCCTTTATCAGATAGTGTGCTCAATAAATTGACTCGTCAAACAAAGAAGAAGATTGAGAAGATGAAGAATTTTAAGAAAGGTGGTTCAAAATTGTCATATGGCCCTTCTGATGATGACTTAAGGAATGATCTGATTGGGGAAAAGAATGGACAGGGAAACACAGAGAATCCTTCTGCCATTACTTCTAATGTAGTACAAGCGAGGACAAGTAGAAAAATAGGCCGATGCACTTTGCTGGTTCGCACTTTTGGGCGTCATTCAGAATCTGATGGTTATGTGCCATACACAGGCAAGAGGACCTTGTTGGCATGGCTAATTGACTCGGGGATGATACGTTTGAGTGAAAGGGTCCAGTTTATGAACCGTCAGAGGACACGAGTTAAGCTGGAAGGATGGGTCACAAGAGAAGGATTCCGTTGTGGGTGCTGCAGTAAAATCCTGACAATTGCAAGATTTGAGCTTCATGCTGGCAGCAAGTTGCGCCAGCCATTTCAGAATATCATTTTGGAATCTGGAGCCTCGCTTTTGCAATGCCTAATTGATGCATGGAAAAAGCAAGGGGAGTCTGCTGGACAGAATTTTAATGTCGTAGATGCTGATGGTGATGATCCGGATGATGATACATGCGCTATCTGTGGCGATGGTGGGGATTTAATCTGTTGCGATGGTTGCCCATCAACTTATCATCTGAGCTGTTTGGGATTACAGGTAAAGTTTTAGCAGGAAAGGATTATGATTTATCCCCTAAACATTCTTGCTTGGTCTTTTTCCGATCTCTTTTAGGCAATATATATCGAGTGAAAAGACTTCTGACGGCAATTTACCAGTTGAATGCCCATAGACAAGACCAGCTTTTTCCTTGCGCTTTTCTTAGAAGGTGCTTTTTCATAAATCAGGAGTGCACCAATGATGGAGGAACCAATTAACAAAAGATTTTGGATTTGTACAAATCTGTGAACACTGCAAAAAGTAGGTTTTCAGATCAGATTTTTTTCTTTCTGCAGATTCTTCCTCCAGGTGATTGGCACTGTCCAAACTGTATTTGCAAATTCTGTGGAACAGCTGATGGGAATGATACGGAAGTGGATATCGAAATTTCAAGTGAACTTGTAATGTGTAACCTTTGTGAGCAAAAATGTATGTTCAGTTGCTTTTTAGTTCTCTTGTCTATCCTCTTATTTTCTTTCTTTTGTTTCCCACACAGTATTCTATATTTATTGGCTGCTTTTGCCATAGATCACGAAGCATGCAGTAAGAGAATTTCAGCTACAGTGGTAGATAGCAATAGTCCACCGACTTTCTGTGGGAAGAAGTGCCAGGAGGTATTACATATTGCTTTCTTTTGCAAAGACGTTTTCTGAGATGCATTATTTGTTTCCTACTTTTGCTCAAAAGAGCATGTCATTACTATGATTTGCTCAAATAAATTTAGTTGTTTATTACTGCTGCAGACCTCTTTAACCCCTCCAAGATTAACAAAAATAAATAAATTCAAGGAATGAACTAACATAGATAAAAGGTTAAGTAAATACTTGTATGCTAGCAAAAATCTTTTTTGGAGTAGCTTCTGGATTTGCACGATCTGTAATAACATATTCTCTTGTTGCATCATTATTTGGGTGAATAATTGGGGTCAAAGGTAGTTTTTGCCTCAGCAAACCTGATTCTGATAAAAAGTTTATTTTCTTACTTAAATTTAACAACACCGTCTCTTTTTGTTCGATTTAGTTTCAATGTTCAAGTTTTGACTATTTTGACTGGAAGAGGCAAGATGTAAATATAATGTTCATCCTTGTTGTGTTGGTTTGTTCAGATCCATGATAATCTGCAGAAGATTCTTTGGGTCAAACATGAGTTAGAATCAGGCTTCTCTTGGTCTCTCATACGAAGAACAGATTTGGATTGTGATACAACAGACCATGAATATCCTCAAAGAGTGGAGGGCAATGCCAAGTTAGCTGTTGCACTCTCTGCAATAGATGAATGCTTTGTCCCTATTATGGATAGGCGGAGTGGAATTAATCTAATCCACAATGTCTTATACAATTGTGGGTATGGCTGTTGCTTTATGTCTTCGATGGTACATTCTGTTGAAAAGGAGAATATAAGATTGTTTAAGCATTTGCCAATCATGAGATTGTGGTCAAGAATGAGGTTTACCTTTACTTTTGGTGATTATGGTTATTGCTAGTAAAGCACAGAAATTTTGTTGTACTTTCAGATTGCCTTATGTGCATTAGTTTTGTGAACTACTCTTGTATGCTTCCATATTTCCATTTCTGTTACTATTTCTTCCAGGTCATCATTTTCTTTTGCATTTCCTAACTGGTATCTCCTTTGATCCCGCACCCTTTTGTCTTTGCGCTGTTATAAAGGTTTACAGTAATGTACATTTTGTCATAAATATCTGAGTTTTTTTCTTCCAGGTCATCATTTTCTTTTGCATTTCCTAACTGGTATCTCCTTTGATCCCGCACCCTTTTGTCTTTGCGCTGTTATAAAGGTTTACAGTAATGTACATTTTGTCATAAATATCTGAGTTTTTTTTTTTTTGCATAACAACTAATAAGCTCATGGTATTCTGTTCCTGTCTAATCTTCGCAGTTCCAACTTCAGTCGTCTGGATTTTCGTGGATTCTATACCATGGTTTTAGAGAGGTGCGATGAAATAATATCTATAGCTTCTATCAGGTAAGATGGTATTACTGCATGTACTTTTTTCTAGAGATCTTTTAGTTGAAAGCATTAGCAATATCTTTGTAATACTGCTGTACTTATTTTCGATGTGGTACTGGTGTTTTAGTGACATATTTGAATAAATTGTGAGTTCAGTTGCAATTATTTGAGCTTTTTGGATATGTATAACTGGGCCATTATTCTGACATGAGAAGTTAGTCGGCCAATTAGCTGGATGAGAGCTGTTTGGTCAACTGGTGGAGCTCATACAGTGTTTTAATATTAAATAACTCTGTCAAATTCTTTTGATAACCTTTCTGATATTTGGTATCCGTTGTTATTATTATTATTCGGCCTCACGTAGTGGGAAATGCTTGACTGTGCACTTGTTTGCTTATGTTTTACTGTTGTTTTGCATTACATGTACATATACACGTTATGTGTATTTTAATATCGAAAGCCTCTTCTTTGTATTTTCTTAATGCCCTCACTAACACACTGGCACATCATATCTCTATTATTATGCCATTTATGCAGGTACATATAGAGTCGGGGGTCTCACTGGAAGCAGACTCTCTATCCCTTGAGACAGAGGTATTGTCTGCCTACCACTTACCCTCCCCAGACCCTAACGATAGCTTTTGATGTCGTTGGGATATACTGGATACGGATGATGATGATGATGACCAGCCAGGGGAGATGTCATTAGATTCTGCATCATCTGTGCAAAAATGAGCTGTAATGATTACACTAGTCTTTTGAGCCAGGTTCTAATTTAAGTCAGGTGTTGCCTTAGAATCAGAGCCGGGTGTGGGGGTCATCCGAGTAGAAATTTGCTTAGGAAATCCCAGGGATGAGTGGAAACAATGAGAATAGCATCTAGTATCAAATATTTTCTAAGGGCTCAATTACTTAATAAGACAAGCCAATAACTGAAAATTTACTGACTTAAAACATAAACTTGATTAGTATTAGGCAATCAATATTGGATATGGATGTTTTGATGAGTTTGAAAGATTAGAAAAGAAATAGTTTGAAAATGATTCAAGAAAAAGAGATGTGTTTTGAAAATGATGTAAGGGAGTAAAGTTAATGAAAATCCGGACATTGATCTCTAAATAGGAAAGGCTGATAAATCAGTGTATACATCGATCTCTAAAAGGACTAAATCGATCGGTCGATGTATACCTTGTCAAAGTTAAGATTTTTGTGCCTACCTATCGAACTTTACATATATCGATCGATGTCTCAGTTAAAGGTAGGACATCGATCTTTAAATTAGATACATTGATCGATTGTTATACATCGATCTCTAAAACAGGATAGATCGGTAGGCCGATCTCACTTTGTAGATTAAAAATGTAGCTGTTGGAGCTCGTTTTTCAAACCAAATCAACTCCAATCCGTCCCAAATCACATGTGCGTTCACCCCCAATGTCTGTAATACTATTTTGGACATATTAACATCATTTTTAAGTGTTTTAGGTCGCAAATTCTTCACCAAATCAAGAAAGAAAGTGATTAGAGAAGAAAGAGAAAGTGGACCAAATTGAAGAAGCTAAAAGAGTCTTTTAAGCTGCAAATTGAAGAGGCTATTTAAGATAGAGGGTGCTCAATATTGAAAACACTCTACTTTCATCTTGCTATTGCTTTGTCATCACAACTAGTGCAAAATTGTATAGCTCTTGTATTTTATCTTTACATTCATTTGAAAACTTGTAATTTTCACAAGTGAAGATTATTTATATAATCTATATCACTTGTGATTGTTTTGAGAGGTATCATGTATCTTTAACTCTAACCAAAATATTTTTGGCGCGCTCTTAGGTAGAGCTTGTTCAGAGAAGATGAAGAGGCAATCATAAAGGCCTTGAGCCCTTGTTTGTAGCGGTTGAAGTTGTTGAGATTTGAGATTTGTTTTGTAACTGGAGAAGAGTGGTTGAGTTTGTTGGGAAAGCAAGTAGAAAGGCTTCGAGTCCTTGCTTGGTTTAGTAAAACTTGTTGAAGATTTGAGTCTTTGATGTAATTGGAGAAGATCAAAGTTGAGTTGTTGAATAAGCAAGTGTAAAAGCATTAAGCTCTTGCTTATAGAATAGTTGAGAAATCCAACACGTATTTTCCTTGTTTAAAACAATTGAGCTGTTAATGTTACAATCTCACTTTTGAACTATCTGCGGCAAACTCGGTTCTCTCCTCACTGCAACATTTTCTTTGGGATTCATCAAATCTATTATATGGCAAGTTATCTTCATTACCACCTCTGGTATGATTAAAGTGAAACTTGTGATTGTCTTTTTACTGCAACATTTTCTTTTGGATTCATCAAATCTGTTATATGGCAAGTTATCTTCATTACCACCTCTGGTATGATGATTAAAGTGAAACTTGTGATTGTCTTTTTAAATTCCATCCAGTTGTGGTTATTAGAACTTTTTGTAGTTCTTGCCAATCATTGTTGCTTTTGTTGTTATTTTACATATTTTTTTCACTTCTTAGGTTTCGTGGAACACAGCTAGCAGAGATGCCTTATATCGGGACACGTCACATGTATAGGCGCCAAGGAATGTGCCGTAGGCTAATGTCATCTATTGAGTCGGTAATTTTCTGTCTTTTGCGCCATTTTCCCTCTTTCATTTCTCCTTCCTTTGCGGATCGTGTTGCTATGCTGTCAAACTGGTACAATATCGTGTCTTGAGCTCATTCCCTCTGGTGAAATCATTTATCAAGGTGTTGATTCCTTCTGATTCTTACTGCCTATATTTTGAAATACCCTAGAGATTCTCTCTGCCTATGTTATACTATGATTTCTAGTTTATGAAAAAAGAAAAGATGCCTTCTGATTCTGCTTGACATCAAAGAGAGGCACATGTATAATGAAATGCATTGCGCTCCAAATGCAGAGGGTTACCTGAAACAGGATTTGATGTAGGATTATGTTGTTTCTTAATTTTATTTTTGAATATGGAAATGTCTTTGTTCCCGTTTGGTTATCTTGTTGGTCTGCAAGCATGCTGTCAGGTCCAGGCAAGCTCTATCGTCATTGGCAATCTCTGATGGTTGTTTGGATACAGCTGCAGTAAACATGTGTAGCAACCCAACTGATAATATTCAGTCAAGAGCTCGGTAGAGAAAATCTCATTTATGGAGATTCATCCAGGTGTCCTTTCAGTTTGTGTAATGATTTCAGAGGTATTGTTAGTAGTGTGTAATCGCATAAGTACCATGATTTATTTGGAGCTGTGAGTATAGGATGAGTATTATGTGACTAGATGATGCCCTGAAATCTAGGAGGTTCGTAAAAACTTGCAGATTCAACACCTCCTCCCTGCCATCCGCCATATTTTTTTTCTCGTTCCAATAGATTATGATGAATTCTTGACGACTTTCAATCCAGGTTCTATGCTCTCTCGGAATTGAGAAACTGGTTATTCCTGCTATTGGTGAGCATATGCGTACTTGGACGGCAGTTTTTGGTTTCAAACAAATTGAAGAATCACACAGGAACGAAATGAAAATGCTGAACCTCTTAGTTTTTCCGGGGACAGATTGGTTGCAGAAGCCGCTGCTGAAGCAAGAAATCCCCGAGGGTAACTTGATTGTTTACTCCTTTGTCTTTCTGTTGATTATTCTTTCCATTTGACCTTTCCATCCATTTTATAGTGGGAATAAAAGGAAGAGAACCACTTTTTTCCTCTTCTCCTCGCTAATTTTTCCTGAAGATATTAGTATGTTATGATTGAATATAATACATTATCCCTACAGCGGACAGGAAATACACTGAACCAAACGACAATAGCTCACCTGGGCCGGTTTCACTTGAAAGCTCTGACATGGATCCCATGAGGAAGGAGGGAACTGATATACAGAATGATATTGGTTCAGATGACACGAGTCAGAGTGCACATGAAGCTGATGCCGTTCTTCCTGTTGTTTCAGCATCTCCTGCATCATCAAAGAACAGGAGAGTATTGCATGCTTTCGATCATGCTTATGAAGCTGATGTGCGTGACTGGTGCGTGGAGAATAAGTGTGTTGATGCTCAAATCATGAAGGGACTTCCTGAATCCTCTGGTGTACTAAATTCCAACTCTCCCCCTGATACGGGTTTGGCCGCTCTTCAGGAAACAAATTGTGTATCTTGTCGTCAAGTCACAGATATTACCGAGTCTGCTGCTGAGTATTTAACAGGTGCTGTTTAGTAAAAATTTTAGCAAAAAAGGTGCCGTGCCTACTTTAGGTTTTGTTTATTTTCCCGGTGTGGCTACCGAAATATAGCTGAGAAGAAGAATCAAAATATTTAGTTCTGTTTGTGCAGGTGCTAATAACGAGAGTAATTTCCGTCAAACCTGGGATGGAGAAAGTATCACTTTACTTGAGGCCCAAAGCAAATTGCAGCTGCCTCTGGAGGCTTCTGATGAAGCCGAAGACATGCAGAATCTAGGCAATCAATGTTCCTCTTTGAAGATTTATGCTGATGCCTCTCCTGAAGCTTTGGACGAAAGTACTCTTATTAAGCAAAGTCCTGGTCCTATCAGGGAGACTTCCATGCAGGCCTCGCGGGATACTACAGATGGAACTTGTATGAAATTTGGATGCGTTTCTTCAGCTTGCCTTAGTGATGAGCCTCTCGTACAGGTTTCTTCAGCTTTGGCTCAGGGTACTGTAGTGGATGGAGAATATGCCTCTCCAACATGTTCTGAAATTTGTTTGATTACTGGAGCCTCTGTCCCTGCTAAGGTTGATATTTTCCATGGTAACCAGGAATTTTCTGTAGTGGAAGATGCAAGCAGTAATGATATAACTGAGGGAAGAATTCGTCACCATCTAATTGCTCCTGATTTCCTAGAGGAAGCCACAAACCAAAACATAGCTGAAGAACTGAAAAAGAATGGAGATCCTAATCCGTGTCCTTCTCCACATACTTGCGATGCGGTTCCTTATCGTTACCCCACTCCAAATGTTCAGAAAATAGCCGAAGTGGAAAACAAACTTCTTACTGCTTCAAATTCTGGTTCTGGACTTGTGCATCCTTTTGATTTTTCTGATGAACAGCTTCTGACTAATACAATGGAAGCGACTGAAAAATCTGTCGCCTCTCCTTGTTTGGACGGTAGCAGTGGGGTTGTGCCCACACCGGCCCCGAAAAATGAGTTGGACAACAGCCTGCCATTGTTATAGAAGCCGCCTCTGGAGGATTGGGAGACCTTTACTGTTCTAAAGGCGTCGAAACCCTGAAACCTGGAGTATATTCAAGCTAGTCTTAGGATAGCGCTTAGCTCTTAGTTCTCTTCATTTTGCTTCAGAACAGAATACACCATTGTTGACAGCCGACCTTGGAAGTTTGGACAGAAGCATCTTAACATGTTAAACTGTTCTACCTGAAGCTTAGACCAGAGGTGTTGAGGCACTGGCCTGAAAGAGTTGTCCAGACGCAAGTATCTTTGGAGTAACTGTCCTAATTCTTGGGGGAAATTTATTCATCTCCCCAGTGTCAAGACTAATAACCAAGATATGACAAATGCAAATGCATGGTATGCTTGGTGAATGACCTAGTAGTAGGAACCTTTATTTCAGCTGGCTAGTTTAGTTGATGAATGATGACTTTTGTTCACTGATCTGGCAGCATCTATGAATCTCACCAGCTGTTTTGGTGTGTGAAAGGAAACATGAACGTGAGGAAGTTGCCTGGAGTGCAACCATGTCCTTGAGGGGACAGGTTTTTGCAGACTCTGCTGACTAGTCATTTAGCTAGCTTCCTTGTGTATATAGCATAGCATCATTTGCATTCAGTTTGCAGAGGAAGATTCAGTTTTCATCTTATGCTGTTTGGGTTCATATCCTTGAGTAATGTTGACTTGGTTTTTGTTGAAATACCTAATGTGCAGTTTAGGATGTAGAATTCCTTTGTCTATGGTCACTCAGAATTAACAGTTTTTTGTATCCAACTTTTCAACTCCCCTGATTTTACTGTTTTTCAAGTCTCTGGAAACTACTTAAAAATCTCTGACCCTGTATCTATGCCATGGTAAGGTAAGCATTCATTTTGCTGAATTGACAACTAAAATCAGATCAGTCCATTCAAACTTAGGAAGAAGCTTGATTTGGCTTTGATAAGTTTTTGAGACCATTTTTGGATTTGATATGTTAGACGGATTTGACATGATTCTGATTCAACCCTACAAAGGTCAACCTAAATCCATAAAAATAGATTTGGTTCGCATCTAAGTATATCATGTCAGAAATTGTCCGCATGACTTGGCATGGGGAGAAAAAGAAGTGAACTGATGAAGAAGTGGATCAAGTTCCATTAGTTAACAGACATCGATTAAAGATTGTACCTTGAAAACATTTTGTCGAAGCAAAAAACCACGAAACCTGAAAAGAAAAATAAAGTATCATTAATTATCATTTAGGAAGGTGTTCAGTGCATGAAATCATCATTATAGCTCGACACGCCTCATGTAAAGTGTTTCCCTCGTTAATGTTGTGCTTCCAACTTTTCCTTTTCTCTTCTTCCTCCTCATATTTTTGTTTAAATTCACGTCTCTTCTTTTATTCCTGCAGAAATTACCTCTCTCACCACCAAAAGAAATCGTTGTCTCTTACCCTTGAGTTCAGATGCGGAGAGACAGAAATTGAGACAAAATATGAGACCTCCAATCATGTATTACCACGTGTACAAACAACTCTTTTTTAAAAACAAAGAGTTTTAAACCTCTTCCATTTTTGTACACATGGCATCACATGATTAGAGGTCTCATATTTTGCCCCACTTTCTGACTCTTTTATCTGAACTGCATACCCTTTACCGCATCTTTCAGTAGCAACATAAGAAAGTTCTTCCTCTTAAAAGCTCTCAAGAGCTTAAGCATTTCGTTTTCATCCCGACCTACTCCGCTTCTTTGGTTCTTTTTAGCCTTAACTTCTTACCAACCCCCCACCCCCCCAAAAAAAAAAAAAAAAAATCAAGACAGCATCCTTTAGTTCAGGTGCCCAGAAGCCCACAATGTTTCTTTGACCAAAGTATCGGTTGCCACAAGGGTCACAACACAATGACAGGCAGGGCAGTTCATAATGATAGTTAACATGCAATCATGCTGGCTGAGGGTTCAGTGCTGTTAGGCCTGACATTAGCAGTACATTCCTTATGACGTAAGACCCATAATAGGCCAGTTCATTTGACATCTCCCAAGAAGGTGAAAACAAAGCTGATAAACAGATTGGCATCCGTTCGACCTATCATTGATGAGAAGATATGGCGACACGAGAAAGGTGTGAGGTATACACCGATCACAAGAGTCTCAAATACCTATTCACACAAAAAGATTGAATATGAGGCAGAGGAGATGGTTGGAATTGATCAAAGACTATGATCTGACCATCTACTACCACCGGGAAAGGCAAACAAAGTAGTTGATGCATTGAATAGAAAGTCGAGCCACTCGCTAGAGAGGGAGATTGAAGAATTTGACTTGGACATTGTCGACTCCATGTCAAATGTTTTGGCTGCAGTAATCATTACGCCGACTCTAGTGCACCGGGTTAAAGAGGCGTAGAAGCTAGATGTAAACCTTCAGGGTATGCAAGACAGACTCTGTACTGAACAAGTTGAAGGGCTCCAGGTGTTAAACGATGAGAGTCTTTGGTTTCAGAGGAGATTGTGTGTGCCGAATGATGAAGCCCTCAGAAAAAAAATATTGAAATAAGCATACAACTCGAGACTGTCGTTTCATCCCAGAGCCACCAAGATGTACAACGATCTGAAGAAAAGTTATAAGTGGAGTTGTATGAAGCGCGAGATCACTGAGTTCATTGCCCGATGTTTAGTTTGTCAACAAGTTAAGGCAGGACATCATCATCCAGGAGGACTATTATAGCCGTTGAAAATACCGTAATGGAAATAGGAGCATATTACGATGGATTTTGTGGCAGGGGTCCATAAAACAAGAAACGGCAACGACGTCATTTGGGTGATTGTGGATCGACTGGCGAAGTCCGCGCATTTCTTGCCAGTGTCGAGCAAAGCTATGATGGAGAAGCTGGTGACATTATATGTGGACAATATCATTAGCTTACTGTTGAAATACTGTGTAATTTAATATCATTTCTAGTTAGTTACCGTTAGTTGCTCTCTTTTGTATTCTAGCCGTTATTTGGCTTGTTGTTCTTTTTCTCTCAGCCTATATATGGCTGCAGTCCTTTTATCTTAGAAGTAGTTGAGATTATTGAATAATAACAGAGTACTTCCTTTACTAAACTGTCTTTATGGTATCAGAGCTAAGATGCTTTGTTTGTGAAATCAATACAGAAAATTTCTAGCTAAAGCAATTTTAGCAGTTGAATCTTTATATCTGAAAGTGTGCACAAGAGTATATCTTTATTATATCTCAAGTTCTTTGAGTCTGGAACTTTGCAGTTGCGAATTGAATTTGTTGAGCACTGCGTACTTGAAAGTGCTGTGGTTACTGCGTGAAAAATACATGCAGAGAATTGTATTGGTAATCAGCTGTTAAGAAAACAAAGTTCGAAAGGAAAGATTGCACTACAAGTGCAGAGAAAGTGAAGCTAGAATCATCACAGTGAAGTGTTGTGATCATTGTTGCAGCTAAGAAGATTGCAGCAGAAAAAAATCATTAACGAAAGAAGGAGAAGGAGATACAGTGATAAAAAGAAGGCGGTGATTGCAGCAGAAAAGTCAATAACAAAAGAAGAAGAAGGAGACGCAGTGGTAAAAAAAAGGCGGTGATTTTTTAATATTTATTATTTTCTATGTGTTGCCTTTTTTTTTAAAAAAAAAATTATTATTAAGAAAAAAAGGGGAACATAGAACCTTCCGTCTGTTTTTTTTTAAAAAAAAATTTCTAGAATCCTCCGCCCACTGTCTTAAATTGTGTGTAATCACACAATTTAATATATTTCTTTTACCAAAAGTAGCCGACGTGTCTTATTACATGTTCACACAGCTGTTCTTTCTTGAAGGCAGCGAAGCTTCTCTAAGAAGCTAAAATTCGATACTGATAAACAAAAAGGAGAATACTTCTCCTTTACTGCTACAATCTACCAGCTCTTGTCATAACATTCCCAGCTTCATATTCTTCGATCTGGGTTTATCAATCTTAGTTTCTCCCTATATCAAGATCAAAAAAAATTATGTCTTCCATTTCTACTCCTTCATCAGCACGAAAACCTGAAGAAGATTCAGGGACTAATGAGGGAGGAACTGATGTATCTTCTTTACCTATATCAAGTTCAAATGTTCTTGACACTAGCTCTGTGATGATCACGAACCATAAGCTAACATGCCATAATTATCTCTCTTGGAGTAAGGCAGTAAAACTATTTATCATGGGAAGAGGTAAGGATGATTATCTTTCGAGCAGCATGAAAATTCCTTTGTCTTCTGACTCTAGCTATAGACAGTATAAGACTGAGAATGCCATGATAATGTCATGGTTACTTAGTTCTATGGTTCCTGAGATAGGGAATAATTTTATTCTCTATTCAACTGCGGCTGACATCTGGAAAGCTGCAAAAGAATTATACTCTCAAACTGATAATGTAGCTGCAATCTATGAGTTAGAGACTAAAATAGCTGAAGTTAAACAAGGAGATCAGTCTGTAAACTCTTATTATTCTCAGCTCACCTTGCTATGGCAACAGATAGACACATACGAAACTCATAACTGGGGTTTGGCAGCTGATACTCTTGCATTCAAAAAGTTTATTGAAACAAAAAGAGTGTTTAGATTTTTACAAGGTCTACATAAGGATTTTGACACTGTACGAAGTAGAGTACTTGGGGCTAAACCTTTTCCAACCTTAATCTCTGCATTTTCTGAAATTAGATTAGAAGAGTCACGTCTCAGAGTAATGATGTCTCCACTAATCATTCAGCTGATAGTTCTGCTCTTAGCTCTGTAGAACCTGTTGACTCTGCCTCTTTAGCACATGCAGCCTACAAAGGACCTTCGCATGGAAAAAGACCCTACTGCAAGTTCTGTAATAAGCAAGGACATACCTTTGAAAATTGTTATAGTCGACCTGATTCAAAGGTACAAAGACCATTCTCACGATCTTTTGGAGGAAACTGGAGAAATAAAAATGGACCACCTAACTGGAAGACTAATGAGAGCTGGAGGAATTCAAACTGGAAGGGAGGAAAAGGTGGAAAAACCCAAAATTCTGATTCTATGGCAAACTTGGTAAATCAAACCAACACTGATGCATCGTCTGAAGGACACACTGTTTTTCAGACTGAATCTCAGAACGAACAGGGAGGATCTATTCAACATCAGCTTGATGCTATCTTTCGACTTCTAGGAAAACAACATCATAACTCTAATGATTTGCCAACAATACCTCTGTGGCTACTATGGCTTATTCAGGTAATATAGAAACTAAGTCTATTATTTCTTGGATAGTGGATTCTGGAGCGTCTGACCACATGACATATGATAAGACCTTACTAACTAATTATGAGTCTCTCAGTGCTTCTATGTATGTAGAAATTGCTAATGGACTTAGAGTTAACATAATTGGAACAGGAACTGTACTTCTTAAGAATGGATTAAAACTCCTTAGAGTACTTTATATTCCCAGTCTTAGCTTTAACCTCTTGTCTGTACGGTCTTTACCCTTGATAATAGTTGCATTGCCGCTTTTTCATCCACTGAAGTTGTATTTCAGGGGATACCTTCGGGGGAGAAGATTGGCAATGCTAGAGTCTTCAAAGGATTGTATATTTTTGAGACAGCAAAAAGGAGTGAAAATCCTAACTTTTGTTGTATGGTTGGCAGTAATAGTAATCAGCTTACAAATATTTTGTTGTGGCATAATTGTCTTGGACATCCTAATTTTGTATATTTACAGAAAATTATGCCTCATTTATTTTTGAAAACTGATCCAGTCAAAATTGACTGTGAAGTATGTAAGCTTGCAAAACAGACTAGAGCTGTTTACTCTCCTAAGTTATATGTACCTTCTCATGCCTTTAATTTAGTGCATTCAGATATTTGGGGACCTGCAAAGATAAGTAATATTAATGGAGCTAGATGGTTTATTTCTTTTGTTGATGATCATACCCGAATCACTTAGGTTTTTCTAATGAAAAGTAAGTCTGATGCCAATTCAATCATTCGGAATTTTGTTATTTTTGTCAACACTCAGTTTAATATGACTATCAAAACACTGAGAACTGATAATGGGCTTGAGTATATGGATCGAACAGTTCAGGAGTTTTTGAAGAGCTATGGTATACATCATCAGACAGCTTGCACTTACACTCCTCAGCAAAATGGGGTGGCTGAGAGGAAGAACAGACATTTACTAGAGGTAACGAGAGCTATAATGTTCACAAGACAGGTACCTAAATTTTATTGGGGTGAAGCTATTTTAACTGCCACTTATCTCATAAATAGATTGCCATCTAGAATTCTTTCATTTCAAACACCTGTAGATGTTCTAAAAACTTGTTTTCCCCTTACAAAATTGATTTCTACTCTGCCTTTTAAGATCTTTGGAAGTGTTGCTTATGTTCACCTTCCTCCACATATGAGAGGTAAATTAGACTCTAGATCTGTCAAATGCATATTTATAGGGTACTCAAATACTCAGAAGGGCTATAAGTGCTATGATCCACAGTCTAGAAAAATATTTGTTTCACTAAATGTTACAATTGACGAGAAACAGGCCTATTATAATCCACAAAGTGTATCGAACAAATCGCTTGATTATCATGATTTTTGGAGTGTTATTGATATTTGTAATAGTTCTACTGATATTATTAGTAAATCTGCAGACTCTGTTGTTTCTGATAAAATATTCAGTCTGCCTGATTCAGGAATTTTAGAAACAGTATATACTCTTCCAAGGCAGCAAACCAAACCTGGTATTGTACACATATATCAACGGAGAGGCTTAAAACGGCCAGGTAATGAACAGATGCAAAAGGAACAATCCTCAATTGCAGGAAATATATCAGGTGATATGTCTACAGCTCCTGCTGTTAGTACTGCAGAACCTAAAGAATCTTCCTTTGATAGTATTATTGATGATAGACCCATAGCACTCAGGAAAGGTACAAGAGAATGTGTTAAGTATCCATTGAGTAAGTTTATGTCCTATGCATCTCTGTCTCCTAGATTTTGCACCTTTACTACATCATTAGATTCTCAGCATATTCCATCTTCTATACATGAGGCTTTAAGTCATAATTTATGGAAATCTGCTGTCATGGATGAAATGAATGCATTAGAACGAAATAGAACCTGGGAAATTGTTGATAAACAGGAACACATGAAAACAGTAGGATGCAAATGGGTTTTTTCACTTAAGTATAACTCTGATGGATCTATAAACCGATATAAGGCGAGATTGGTTGCTAAGGGGTTCACTCAAACTCATGGTATTGATTTCTTAGAAACATTTGCTCCAGTTGCTAAACTAAATACTATTAGAATTATATTTTCTATTGCAGTTAATTATGATTGGAAGTTATTGCAATTGGATGTTAAAAATGCTTTTTTAAATGGAGATTTACATGAAGAAGTTTTTATGGACATACCTCCTAGCTTTGAAACTTCCCGCAACTGTTCAAAAGTGTGCAAATTACGGAAAGCATTGTATGGCTTAAAGCGATCCCCTCGTGAATGGTTTAAAAAGTTTACAAGTGTAGTTGTCAGTTATGGTTTTATACAAACATTTAGTGATCATACACTGTTTATTAAAGGACGTGGGACAGGTAGGATTACTATACTCATTGTGTACGTTGATGATATTATCTTAACTGGAAATGATCTTCAAGGTATTGAGAATATAAAGTGTCAGTTAGCTAGAGAGTTTGAATTAAAAGATTTAGGGAATATTCGTTTTTTCTTAGGGATGGAAGTGAGCAGAACAAGTCAAGGCATTTGTATTTCACAAAGAAAGTATGTACTCGATTTACTCTCTGATGCTGGTATGCTTGCATGTAAACCCTCATCTACACCAGTTATTAATAAAAACAAATCTACTCAGAAAGAACAAACTCTGACTGATAAACTGGGCTATCAAAGACTCGTAGGAAAGTTAATTTATTTATCACATACCAGACCTGACATATGTTATGCAGTTAGTTATGTTAGTCAATTTATGCATAATCCATCTATTACACATCATAAGGCTGCTATGAGGATTCTTAGGTATTTGAAAAATGCACCTGGTCAAGGACTTTATTTCAGAAAAACAGATTGCCGGAACCTCACCATATTTACGGATGCAGACTGGGGAGGCTCTTATTCTGATATGCGATCCACTACTGGTTATGTAACTTTTCTCTGGGGCAATTTAATTACATGGAGAAGCAAAAAACAGACTGTCGTGGCACGAAGTAGTGCTGAATCCGAATTAAGAGCACTGGCTGTTGGCTTGTGTGAAGGTCTTTGGGTCAAACGAGTTATGGCTGATCTGAGTCAAAGTATCTCATTACCTATTCAACTCTACTGTGACAATATTTCAGCAATTCACATGATTGAGAATTCTATCCAACATGACAAATCAAAGCATATCGAGATTGATCGACATTTCATTCGTGAGAAGATTGAAGATGGGATAATTCACATTCTGCACATTGCATCAAAATATCAAATAGCAGATTTATTCACTAAACCTCTTCAAGTACCACTGTTTCATGAATTATTAGACAAGCTTGGTTGTATCAATCCATACACCAAGCTTGAGAGGGAGTGTTGAAATACTGTGTAATTTAATATCATTTCTAGTTAGTTACCGTTGATGGTAGTAGTTCTAGGCTAGTTACCGTTAGTTGCTCTCTTTTGTATTCTAGCCGTTATTTGGCTTGTTGTTCTTTTTCTCTCAGCCTATATATGGCTGCAGTCCTTTTATCTTAGAAGTAGTTGAGATTATTGAATAATAACAGAGTACTTCCTTTACTAAACTGTCTTTACTTACATAGAGTATCAGTCAGCATTGTGTCGAACCGAGATTCAAGATTCACATCATGATTCTGGAAGGTGTATCAGCGAGTCATGGAGACCGAACTGAGAATGAGTACTGTATTTTATCCTCAAACAGACAGATAGTCGGAGAGAACCATCAGACTCCGGAAGATATTTTGAGAGTTTGTACGCTGGACTTCAAAGGAAAATGGAATAGTATGGTAAAACTGATGGAATGCACGTACAATAGCAGTCACCATAGGGCGATTGGTATGGTGCCATTCGAAGCTCTCTACGGAAGAAAGTGTCGATCTCCGTTGTATTGGGACGAAGTTAAGAAAATGACTATCCTTGGACCCGAGCTAGTTGTGCAGACGTTGGAGAAGGTAAAGATCATTCGAGAAAAGCTCAAGGTAGCTCAGAATCGCAGTAAGAGTTGGACAGATTCCAAGAGACGACCGTTGGAATTCGCAGTGGGCAAAAAAACATATCTAAAGGTTTGGGACATTGGCATATCCTCCTTTGTTGGACCATATGAAGTGCTTGAGCGGATTGGGACATTGACATATCGACTAGTGCTACCTTTGGCGTTATCGCAGGTGCACAATGTTTTCCATGTGTCACAGCTGGGGCGGTATGTTCCTGACCCGAGTCATGTGTTAAAAGCTTGACCCCTAAAGGTGAGAAGCGATGCGACGTACGAAGAACTACCGGTACACATAATAGATTGGAAAGATCAGGTGTTGAGACGGCGAGTGATTCCATAAGTCAAGGTTCAGTTGACAAACCATACGGAATGAGAAGCGGCGTGGGATCTTAAAGAAGAAGTGTGGAAGAAGTATATGCACCTATTCGACTAAGGTACAAAAGTTTCGAGAATGGAACTTTTTGTAAGGGTGGCGTATGTTTCAACCAACTAAATGAAAAAAAAATAATATATATAATGTTGCAACCCGTTGTGTATAAAAAAGATTATTAAATCCACCACTCTCCCACTTCCCCTTTCATAATCCTCATACCCCCCATTATTCCCATTACCCCCACTATATTCTATATAATTCCCCTACTTAAACACAATAATCACTTCCCTTTCTCTATTTCACACAACTGGTCACTTCGAAGAAAAAAAAAGGAAGAGTCCAGCCGAGAGTTAGAGGTGAGGGAGATGCAGAAGAAGAAAAAAAGGGGAAGAAATGTAAAGGAAAAAAAAGTAAGTACCCTACCCGTACTCGTTATATTTTTGCGATTCCTATATGTATATTTTTGTATAAAATTCAAAGATCATGCATACATATATTTGATTGCATAAATTGATGTTTATCTGTATGTATAACCGTGTGTATATATATATATGTGTGTGTGTGTGTGTGTGTGTGTAGATTTTATAATTGTATATTATGGCCTATTGGCCGATAGATATATTTGTGTATGAAATGAGTAGGTTTCAGCCTACCAATATATGTTACATATTGGTGTATAATTTTATATGTGTATAGTATAAAGTTGATGATATATATATATATATGTGTGTGTGTGTGTGTGTGTGTGTGGATTTAAATTATAAATTGGTGCAAAGTTTATATATATGGTCGAGTATTATACATGTGGATAGAGATTTAGCAAACTGATTTATGGCATAAGTTGGGTATGATTTATAAGTTGTGAAATATGTGTGGTTATATTTGATATGAATTTTAGAAATTGTATAGTTTTTGAACAAATTATAAGATTGGATATAACATGGGATGAATTCTGGTGGAAAGAGACGGTGGACAGTGGCGACGCGTAGGCCACACGCGTCAGCGAGTGGCGGCTTGTGGCTGACGACAGTGTGTTAGGGATGAACTATTCTTGCTGTATGTGGAATTAAAAGTGAGAAAATATGAGTGGTGTGAAATTTGGAGGCGGTCCAGGGGTGTAGGGTGTGGGGAAGTGAAATTAAGATTTAGGGGAGTAAGGGGAGGGGTTGGCTGATAGATTGGGCTAGGGTGGGGGTTTTGGCGGCGGGCAGCAGGCTGGCCGAGGGTGTTGAAGGTGAGGTGAGTTGGGTAGTAGGTTGGAGAAAAAATGGACCGATAGAGGTATGTGTATATGCACATGTATGGGCGTGGTGTGTGTATAATACACACACACACACACTCACTTGAGTAGTGGTGGATGGAACATCGTAATTGATAATGTGATGTCTCGTAAATTATAATTTGTGATATTTGTTATGCTGGTGATTGAAGTTGAAATTGATCGGTATTGAAAATTTGCATTTGGAACTTATCGATATTGAAAATCATTTTGGAAAATTGATTGTTTTGAAATTGTTTTCAAAAATCATGCATATTGCTGAAATTCACCATTACAAGAGAAATATATCGGCGAGCTGAATTGATTCCAAAGAAACGTAGCGTCCGTGCATATTTGACTATTTCGATAGAGCGTCCGGGTATATTTGATCGCCAATTGGAGCGCTCAGACATATTTGACTATTTCGATAGAACATCTGGGGATATTTGACCATTGGAGTGATTAATTCATAAGACTTGCGGTATAAGTCATTTGTAAGGAAAGTGCTATAGACGTCGCATCGAAATAGTATTTGGAATCGGAAATTTGATATCGCATCGTTATCGTACCGTATCTCATCGTAAATTGGATTTTTAAAAAAATGATACCGTAATTGATTTTGAGTTGCATTGCATTGTCTTGATTGCATCATCAGATTTTAACTATGATTAACATTTGACTAACTCCGAGTGATTATTTGATTTGTTGTTATCGTTGTCTTGATTTAGTTGATTATCGTAAGGGTAGAATGATAAATTATTTGCAAATGGGAAACTTGATCATTTTCTATGTTATTTATTTATTTATTACACCTGTTTCCTAGTGTGTGGTCCCATAATGAGTACTGATAGGTTACTTGCTAAGCGATGTTTTATCACTCATTCTTTATTTTCATGATCTTACATATAATCAGGGCTACGACTTAGAGTTCGTAGAGGACATGTCGAGTGCGGTCACTGAGGACGCGAGGGTTGTTGAGGAGTTTTATTTATGTACTCAATCGGAACTTGTACTTATGGATTTTAGTTTAATATTTCGAGATGTATTTTATTAAGTTTAAATTTGTAATAGTTTTGGATATTGCTTATATACTTTATATCAACAATTGAAGTTTCTTTGAGGATTTTATTTTATGCCTTCCGCTGATATCAGTTTACGTCACTCTACTGACGTGTAATTGATTTATATAGACGCCTTATATTTCCTTTAACGGAATACGACGGATGAACTGTTTCGAGTACTGATGCTCGGAAACGAGTCTCCACATTTATAGTTAGATGGTCAAGCAAATTTTGCCCTTTGAAGAGATACCACATCTTTCTTTCTATGCCACATGTCAAAGGTGGTAACATCCATTTTCTATGCCACATGTCAAATGATGATATGGTACTAATGAGTTTAAGCATGGGAAAATGAAATTTGAAAATTGTCATTTTTTACCAATTGCCTAACATCTATCATCAATGTCAATTTTTGATTCTCAGTTAACGAGTTTGTGAATTTCTTTTCCGGTCGCCTGAAATTAAAGCAAAGAGGATATATGATGTTTCTCTTCTCTATTTTTTTCCAAACGCTAATGTTTTCAATCGATTCAGAAGTTTTCATAACGAGGATAAGACGACGATCCTTTTATGACAATCTTTTTCTACTATGTTAATATTATCCGGTCGATTTGGAAATTCTCACAAAGAAGATAAGATGACGTTCTTCCCTCTTTTTTCACTATAGTAATATTTGGTTCGATTATCTCATGATTATTTTTTAAGAGATTTTTTTTATCTTACATACCTTTTTCTTTTTTTTTTTCTCTTAAAAGAAAATAAGAAAGTTTCAAGAAGATTTTGTATAGAGCATCGAGGTTTATCAATCCTTTTAAAATTCATTTTAGTCGAGAATTGGGAGAATTTGAACACATCCTTAGGGGAATTGGCCACCGGTACTTCACGACTATTACTTCCATTTCTGTCGTTTTATTACGCAAAAGATTCCCCTTTAGGTTTCTGAATTTCCTAGCAGCAGCTTACAGTAAGCATGGCCGGAGGCCAAGCACCCCCCAAGCCACCGTCCCAGAATCTTTCTTCTTCCGGTGTCAAACCCTCATTCTCCCAGCGGAACAGCTCCCGGGTTGAATCCTCCGCCCCTGCCTCCACTGTCAAACCTTCTTCCCATCAGAAACCCTCTAGCTCCGCTTCCGCCGGAGCACAGAAAACCAATCCCACTTCAAATAGAGACCAATCAACCACTACTGTCAAACCTCCAACCCCGAAGATCCAACCCAAGAAGGACAACACTGGCCCATCATCAAAAACGGATGACCCATCAACCAGATTTGAACCGCCCGCTTCCAAGCTTCCTCCTTTCCCTTTCTTGGACCCACCTCCACCTCCAGCTTATGGTTTCCATATGCTTGATCGCCGGAGTATTGTTCTCTCTGATGGTTCAGTCCGGTCTTATTTTGCTTTACCACCGGATTATCAAGAATTTTCGGGAATGCCTCCCCGGCCGGTTCCGGGCTTTGGATTCGGTAGGCCTATGCCCATGAGCCCCGACTTTAGGGGGCCGGGGTTTCCGGGCGACAGAGATAATAGGTTTATGAGGGGTAGGAATCCGTTTGAGCTAGAAGGACGAGGTGGTGGCCCAGGCCCTGATGAAGGGTCTGAGAACTTTCTGAAGAGGAAGTTTGGGGATGATGAGGTAAACGGAAGAGATGAATTTGCGAGGCAAAGACAGAAACTTTTGCAGTATGGCAATGCAGGAGGAAGTGGGGAAGGAATGTCAGGGCCTGGTGGTATTTATATGGGGAGAGGAGATCAAACAAGTTCCTCTTACAGAAGAACTAGTGAAGGGAGGGCAGCTGGTCTTAAGCATAACGAGGTTGATCAGAGTGCTTTGAAGAAGGCATTTCTGGACTTTGTTAAGACAATCTACGAAAATACCAATCAGAGGAAGAAGTATTTGGCAGATGGAAAGCAAGGATCACTGCAGTGCCTTGCTTGTGGAAGGTCTGCTATTATGATTTGATAACGCATATTATTTTCCAGGAATTTTACTTTGGCTTCTCTTAATTGTTAGGACCCAGTGACTGAACTTATAGGGCATGCTGTTTTCTATGGTTTTTGTTATCTAAACCTATCGTCTGGTAGATTTCTCATGCTTTTTTTTAAATTTTTTTTACGTGTTTATCCAGATATGCAATATTTGAAGAAAGTTTGCTCCCATGTGATTGACTTATATGTTTTACTCTCATTTGAACTCCGATACACTCATGCTTTCTACTGTTAATCCTTTTTCTCAATTGCTATTTTAAGGTACTCATTTGCTGAGGGATATATGTACCTTTTGGTTATTTCATATGTGACTTCACAGGATGTGTATCACCACCCACCTGTTTGGTTTTAGTACTGAAATCAATCTGTACTGCTGATTTTCTTGATGTTGACTGGAAGAGATGCTCAAATTTTCGTCTTGCTGATCAATGCATGAAAGAAATTTCATGTTAGCCTTCTATTTAAGTCTATCACAGTGGATGTGTAAATAGCATTTTCATGGGTAAATACTTCGATTAGCATAAAATTAATTCCTTTGTGTACTAGGTTGCTGTTTGATGTGTGGTTAAAAAAGCTAGTGACAGTGTCCACCTACTTTGGTGTTAATAAAAGATGGGGGTCTTTGATATATTTGCATTTATTGCTGTCAGGTTGTTGCTATCTTAAGTCATCTTTCTTAACTGTCATTGTGAACTCTTGCTTGTGTATGATCCTCTCGAGGCAATTCCTTAGTCAAGTTTTCAAAATTCGTGCTGTTATGACCAATACTTGGTACGATTTCTTCATTTGATGTGCAAGATTTTGTTCTCTTCTTGCTTGTGTATCCTCCATGAGGCAATTTCTCAAACGCTATTTCAGTTTTATTTGTGAATCCGTTCTGTTACAACCAAGACTGGATATGTTTAATTTTTTTGTTGTGCAAGATTTTGTCTTTTGTATATCAGAAATAAAGAAAATGAGAAGACTTGCAAGAAAAAGCTTGCCAGTTGACTGCTAAAATAATTATAGGGAAAATATAATGTTGTTGAATTCATAGGGAATTTGATTCCTGATGGATTCAAATTGTCTTCGCATGTTTTTATCATCCTCTTTACATGAGGGCTTAATGTGATTTATATGGTGACCATCTTCAGTTGATTTTGAATTCGGTTGGTTGTGGTTCAACAAGATTCTTCTCGTGCATGAATATCTGGGCTTCAGGTGCCTACTGCTATTCAAAAAATGCTGGTGGTTTGAGCATTTCTTTGGGTTTCATTCTTGTACCAAGGTCTTAAGAAAATCTTATGCTGCTTTTCGGACTATCAATCTAAGAACATCGAGTGTTAAAATCAGGTGTATCTTGGGATGGTCCTTGTTTTGATTTCATAGAAAACATTTTGGGATTCTCTTTAGTTTGGCTGTCCGAATTGTAAAGAGGGGAATGAGAGAGAAAAAGTGACCCTCTCGCATGCCGATTTGCTTCTCGCGTCCCTGGCGAACTTCAAGTCCGAGGATAGAGGAAACCCAATATTGTGCCTTTTCCTTTTTGAGTACGAGTTCAAATGTAAAATCAGACATGCAGCTACCTTCTATGATTCTAGGATCTCTAACTTCTATGATTCTAGGATCTTTGACCTTCTCCTTTTTCATGTTTCTGTTGATGGAATTTATCTTGCCTGGATCACACATACGAATGTTTTATTTGATAGGTATAAGTATTGCCGCGATTGATTATCTTCTGGATCTACCCACGTTTTGGGGCTACTTTTATACTTGAAGGGAGTGAGATTATTCTTACAGAAGTTTTCTTCTTCATCCTTACATGAGGAAGAACCATATTTGTGTAGTGACATGTTGCCATGCTCTTATGGCTTGGCGTTATAATTATTAAGGAATCATGAACTTCTTGCCATGAATTTGAAATGCATTTGTCCCTTTAGGAAGGCTATCTTCCTCATATTTGTTAATTTGATAGTTTTAGTCATATTGGTTGGGGAATCTATATGCTTCTGTTAAAGCAAGGTTCCACAACAACAACACTCAAGCCTAACTATGTAGACTCGGCTATATGAATAAATCATTTTTCTTGCATTTTTTTCTATTTTTATTTTTTTGGTTGTTTTTTTGGTTTTTGGCTCGTAACCTAAATCCCAGTCTCCTTGTGTGTCTTCTAGTATATGATGTATAATATGCATTTTAGAATACATATCTTTCAAACCTATCATATCATCTCAACCGTGATTCATGCCTAACTATCTAAAATTCTCGCTTAAATCTTATATCCTCCACATGCAATTGGCTACATGAATCAATTATCTCCAATTGTGCTGTATCACTGTCTATATGCTCCCTAATTGTCATATGAGTCATATCGTTCCTTATTATCTATCTTTGTGTCTTCTTTGGTCTCCCTCTCCTATGTTTGGCACGCATCTCATTCATTGTGTCATACCACCTAACAACGGCATTTGTAGGACGCCTTTGCTCATGTCTATATCATTTCAACCTCGACTCTCTCATCTTCTCATCTATAGGAGCCACTCTAATCTTTCTTCTTATATATTTGTTTCTTATTTTATCATTTCTTATATGTCCATACGCCCATCTTAATTCTTTTATTTACGCCACTCGTATTCTTTGTTTATGCTCATATTTGACTGTCCAACATTCTAACTTGTATAGCAGTGCGGGTCTTACTATCGTCCTGTAAAATTTTCCTTTAAGCTTTAAAGATATTTTTCTATCACAAAGAAGACCCGACACACTTCTCCACTTTAACCACTCTGCTTGTACCATGTAATTCACATCCTTGTTAATTCTTTCATTTTTATGTAGTATAGATCTTAAATACCTAAAACTCTCAACCATTCGAATCTCTTGGTCTTCTGGTTTCACACAATGTTCTAAGGTCATTCTTTTGTTGCTAAAATTAAATTGCTTACACTATGTTTTTTTCGGCTAAATTTGTAGCCACTTTCCTCTGGTTTATTCCGCCAAAATTCCAGCTTAGCACTAATTCCACTAGTCTCATCCGTCACCACAATGTTATATACAAATAACATGCTCCATGAAACCTATCTTGAATTGTGCCGAGTGAGCTCATTTATAACTAACACAAATAAGTATGGACTTAATGCAGATCTTTGGTGTAAACCCACTGTAATAGGAAACTTTGGACTTAGTCCTTCTGGAGTCCTTACGTTTGCCATGGCGTTCTCATACATGTCTTTAATACTTTATATATGTATGCTACTCTATCTTTTCAAGCGCTCTCCGCAGTATCTATCGTGACACTTTATCATATGTTTTTCCTAAGTCAATGAAAACATATTCAAATCTGAAGTAAGGTAAAAAAAAAGGTTAGCGCTTTGACACATCTGGTTTCCTGGGGATGATACGTGGATCTTTTACCAGCTTAGATGATAACTGTTAAATTTCATAGCTGGGTGCTAAAACATCCATTTTGACGGCGATGATGTTTGAATCACTATAGACTTGGGCGATACCTGCTAAATTTGTTGGATCTAATTTGTCAACATTGAAGAACACCCTATATTGATCTTCGTAGTCATTCTCATATTAGTTCAGTGGACTGATGATTCTTTGTAATTTTCTTTCTTCTTTTTGTATTCTTATAATTTTTATTTATTTGTCTGAAGTAAGTTGCTTAACTAGATGGCAAAACTTAGATGATGATGATATGGTTGTGATTTCTGGATCTTTCGGTTGGTAACCTTATTCACACTTCTACAACTTTCAATTGGAGTCAACTCCAAAATAAGCTCTTATAAAGGTCAAAAGTCTGTCTTTTTCTGCATCACATTTTAAATTTATATTTGAGCGTGATGTTTAAAGATGTGCCGGCAGCACCATAGATGGCTGTTTCTGAAGGTTCTTCCTTTGCCTTCTATCTTGTATTCACCATTCCATTTGTGTGGACAGAACAGGTAAGGAAGTCCTGAAAAATGACTGCTGCAGTGTGAGGAATTGACACTTTTGGTTCCTTTCCACCATAAAATATAATTGAGTAAGAAGTTTCAGACAAATGAATACAGTAGTCTGAAGAGAATTATTATTTTTGGGTTTAGTGATTTAGGTGATAAATATGTAAGTTCTAAGGTTGTAAATGTGGACTTTTTGGGCTTTACAGGAAGTGGTTACCTAAGTAGAAAAATGAGCCTTCATGGTGAAGGATATCTCATAAGGCTACATTGATATGATTGGAAGATGGGTTTGGGCTTTGGATCATATATGATTGAAATCTCTATGGACTATAGAGGATTTTTGAACATTGTACTTTAGTCTCGTTATTACGTTGTCATCTACTTGTGTTACTGTTATTTGTCGGGTCAAACTTGAGTATTATGGGTAGGGAAAGAGTTGTGTGAAAATTATGTTTGTTGGGGGCGTCCATTTTACACCTTTCTGTAGTATTTAAACATGATGTTCAAATATCAGTTGGATTAGATATTTGTCAAGCTTTTTTCTTTGGCCTTCGCTCCTTGGTTTCACAATTTCGTTATGTGATCAAACCCATGAGTGGGGTGAATGCCATGTTGGTTCATTATTCAAGCACTAAAAAATGGGATTAGACATTTGTGTTTCTGCAGTCTCTTCTTTTTTGGAGTTTCTGCAGTTCCCTCCTATTTTTCATCTCATTGTTCACATAGGATATCTAATTGAATATATTCAATTAGGCTTGGCAAGCTTGAGTTAGTTATCTAGGCTTGCAGCTCCGTGCATAAGCATCAAATGAAAGGTTGGCTAAGGGAAACTAGAAGAGGAGATGATGGCCTTATGATCAACGCACACCTGCAAATGGATGGTTGAGTAAGGGAAACTAGAAGAGGAGATGGGCTTATTATCAACGCACACCTGCAAATGCAATGCTGGGAATGGAAGAACTTACTAGGAACCCCTCTTTTTGCTCTAGGTATCGTGCTGTAATTCTGATTATATCACCCTGTCGAGAGGATAGAAATTTGCAAAAAGTTGTTCAGGCCCAAAAGATGACAATATCACGTGCAGAGGTTTCAATGCTTTTTTTGTGGAGGAGTTGCACTCGAAAGAGAATCAAAGAGATCATCTTACTTAGTACACTTAAATCCTCCTCAGAAGGGGAGGTAGAGTGTGCAGTAGCTGCTTCTTATTTAGTCAGTTTCGAGGGATTTTGCCTCTGTATTGGACATTTTAGGACTCCAGTTTCGCAAGTAGGATAAAGAATTTTTGCAAAGACAGGTTTCGTGTAAGGACTATCCTGAAGCTATATTTGAGCATTTTTAGCTTCCTTATATCAGATTAATAGAATTTGGGACTGCAAGGTACCCCAATCTATCAACTTACCGAGATATGCTTAGTTTCTAAATTCCTATTGAACTTTTGAATTGAGTAATAAGTCCTATTTGAACCTTAGAAGCTGGACTATTCTGTATCAGCAGTAGTTCCCATTTGATGTCACTCGGATGATTAGAAAGCTGAATTAGTGGCTAAGATTTTTTTTGGCTTTCTGGATCAAAATATCTTGCTTGAACATGTTCGAATTATCTTTCTTTTTCTCACGAAGACACGCAGAATTATGTATTCTATTTCCCATTTGTGAGCTTAGCTGTTTGGCTTCTGCAGTTAATCAGGAGGCAGATCTCACAGAAGGGGGAGGCAAGTAATTTCATTAATCCCCCCCCCCCCCTTCTGATGCAATTGCATTAATCTGGGGTACAAAAAAAAAGTGATTGCATTAATCCATCTATGTAGTTCTCTTTCCACTGGATTTATATTCTATTGAAGTGAGGGTTGAAAGGGTTGAAAGTCTAGTTTGTCCTTGTCATCGTTTACCGTATGTATCTGATAAACTCTCGACCTTATTTTTTAGGTGAAGAGAGCCTACTTGGAAGAGTGGTCTCTACTAATTGTGCTATACATCTATGTCTTTTTTGTTGCTTGGGATTTCTTGACATTATTCTTCTGGTCGTGAAGGTTACTTACGGAAAATTTAAGTTCTACTTGTTTATGTAGTATATTTGTTGGTATTGCATTCTCATGCCACTAATCTGATGGCATGAGACGGCATTATGATTTCTTGCTCTGCTTACTATGATGCTCTTTAGAATGATAATGAGAAGTTGATAAGTTTGGAGACTCGTGTTTAGAGGTTGTCTTATTTCTTTTGGTTTGGCGGGTTAAAGGTTATATACTCTCTCCAAGAAGATCAAGCATAGAAGTGGGACTTGTAAGACATTAGGAGTATACGGTTTTGCACTAATTCAGCATTTTAGGGAAGAAGGTTGGTGAGATCTGATATGTTTTGCTCAGTGTCTTTTTTTTAACTTTAATTTCTTTTTGTGGTGCACTATGGTTTTGCCTTAGTCATGCTGGCTTAATGGGTTTTATTCCCTTATCTCCTAAAATAGTGATATCAGTTCCTTTTCTCATAAATGCATTGCTGTGGTGTGAATTAAGTTAATTTTTATCCTTCTAGACTGTTTCTGTATATTTATCGATTCTTTGCCATCACGAGTTGGCAAAAAAGCTGGAAGCAAGTTTTGTCTGAAACTGATTGCTTTTCTTTGTGTGTTTGTGCATCTGTTGTGTATGTGAGACTTCTGTGCAAATGAAATAGTTGGAAAGATTCCCTTACACGGGGCTAGTGAAGAAACAAATGGAGCATAGTGTAAAGGAGTTTTTGGTCTTCTCTTTTAGCTTGATATAGCCTCGTATAGTGGCTATTTTTTTAATTTATATATTGTGCACATGATTTTAAGTGACTTACCTCAGCCTTGCTACAATGTGAAGCGGAAGACCGGCTCAGCATCCAGCTGAAATATATATTAATTAGTTTGTCGATGCTTTGCATGTATCGTCACTTGGAGCTTTCTGTGAGGTTGTGTTTCTGCTTGTACAAGGCTTTGTGCAATCCAGAGGAGTTTATTATAGTGTGCATAAATATCTATTACTTTGGACTGTGTAACATTACACTTTTAAACTTTTAACTTACTCTATGCTTTGGTTGTGAAACAGCTTTATGCAGTTAATCACCGAGACATTTGTTACGAAATATTGGCCTTTGGCTGATAATATTCCATGAAGATAGTTATGTTTCCAAACTTCCTGAATTCTGTTTCTTTAGTGCAGTGAAAATGTTTTCCAGGACTTTTGAGAAGTCATCTCTTAGGTTCTAATTGAGATGATCTGATCTGCTAAGTCCTGCTTTCATTTTTATTAGTGACAGAGTGTTCTTGTTTTTCTTCATCACTACTCCATCCAGCACATGATAGTTGATAGTCTATTTTGGTGCTTATGAAATCCTTGATATCAGCTTCCTAACACGTAGTCTGAAGCGACAACTTTGACATTTTAAAACACAGGTCATCAAAAGGATTTTCTGATATGCATGAGCTGATCATGCATGCATACAACCCTGAAAATGCCGATTCAATTGTCCACCACTTGGGCTTACACAAGGCTC
The DNA here is from genome assembly GCA_036186865.1 of Eustoma russellianum. Taxonomy (NCBI): domain Eukaryota; kingdom Viridiplantae; phylum Streptophyta; class Magnoliopsida; order Gentianales; family Gentianaceae; genus Eustoma; species Eustoma russellianum. The sequence goes on from AP025065.1 coordinate 28,832,832, forward strand.
TCTGCGTACTGATGGGTTGGAATTATAGTGCTCCTCCTGATAACTCAAAGATGTATCAGTCATTACCTGTTGATGAAGCTGTGGCAAATCAGGAGGATCTTATTATGTGGCCACCGTTGGTGATAATTCATAATACATTAACAGGAAAAGGTAGAGACCACCGAATGGAGGGTGTGGGAAACAGGGCTATGGACAGTTATATAAGAGGTATAACATTGCCTCTGTGTTATTGTTGTCTAACCATGCATCAAGCATAGCTCTGTCTTGAGGTTCGGATGATGTTTCACGAGAAATTGTTTTGTTGTTTCTGTGCTAGTGATTAACTCTCCATAGTAGGACTACTTCTGCAGGGTAGTTATCCAGTGTTCACCCAGTTGATGATATACATGTACCTTGGTTGTACCACTAATAGGTTAATTTGTTCTCTATCTTAGTATCATTTTCATTTTGCCCACCTGATGCAGATTTATATTTGTTTGCATGTGGAAGTTTCATCCCTGAATGAGGTGTACATTGGTGTAAGGAGAAGTGTATGGCTAGATTTGTTCTCCTTGAGTTGGGTTCTTGATTTTATTTCTCATTGCTGGGGTTTGCTCTAAACAAAGGAGTTAGCTGAATTTCTGTGGAGGTTTTTATTTCCCCACCATAACGGTTTCTATCAGATAAATTATTGCTCATGATGTCTCTTAATGGAATTTAAACCTTGAAAAGCTTGAGTTTCTGTTCTTCTTTAACGCTTGATAAAACAGCTGTAGTTGTTATTTTTAGCAAATCTTATTATTACTAGCAGTTAGTCCTCAAACAGATCTTATCAAACAAGCTGTTAGTCCTCCTGTAGTATATTTGTCAGCCTGGAAAGTCCAACTTTGATCAGATTGTGAGCTTCTCGGATTAATGAAGGGTTGGTCGGAGCTTTTATTTACTCTTCTAAAACATTTTATGCAAATGTGTTGGTCAATACTCATGGATTCATCATTCAATTTCAAATCTCTCTGCTCTCTACAGTACAAAGTTTTCATGGTTTCTTTTCCTATTGCTTTCTCCTCTGTTTAGCTATTTTCTGGTTATTTTTGTCTCAATATATTTATATTATATTTAGTGATGTTACTATGTTAATGTGTTATATTAAGTCTTTTCGTAGGAGCACTAAGGTTTTATTTTTCATTTTATTTTACTGTTCATTAGTGCTTGGAACATCCTTTTGGCACTATTGCTCTAATTCATGAAGTAGTTAAAGAAGATATTTGTACTTTGGAGGTTTCGATCTTTATTCCATCATCTTGGTTGTTTATTATTTCTTGAGTTAAAGGCATGGGCATTAGCTGTAGAAGTAGTCTGCTGCAAAAATAAATGGCAAGGGTGTATACAGTAGTTACATATGGGCTGGTTTCGCTCTGCCCTTGTACGATGCATTAGTACCTTGGGCCATTTTCTAATCTTAGATCCAGTTGTATACTACAAGCAGTTGGAACTTTTTTTATTAATTTTTTTTTTTTCAATTTTTATCTCATGCGGTCCAAAGATTCAACGTTTGTAGTCATGGCATAATTTTCTCTACTTTGGACCTAGAGACCTGATGTTAACTAGTGGATTTACCTGGTTTGCAGATCAAGGCAGATAACTTGGAATCTTTTCGCTGTAAACTAAAATTGATTAGTGCAATGAGTAATTTTTTGACAAGGGTTAGGGCAGTCTGGCAATGGTGCCGGTATAGAAATTGATTCTCAGTAACCGGTGTTCAAGCCTCGATCTGCCATTTTACCAGTGGCTGCACAAACACACATGTCCTTTGCCAGGGATTAACAAACTAGTTCACGCACTAGTGGAAAACTAGGACCTACTAGATAAATCAAGAATATAGAGGGGTAAAAGAAGGCAGTGATCGGCCCATAGGTTTTTCCTAGGTACTGCTACACTTGTTCACCTGCTACCATCTCATGACCTCCTGCTATTCTCTTATTGACTGTCAAATCACACAATACGCTTTCAGAAAATGCTGTACTAACAGAACATGTAGCTAAAAGTGCAGGACAACAACTGAAAGAATTAGCAATATTGATGCCTAGATAGAAACAGTTGATTCTCTGCAATGGAATACTTTCAAAAAGTACTGTACTGACAGAACATGTAGCCAAAACTGTAGGATAACTGAAAACATTAGTCATATTGATGCCTAGATAGAAAATGTTGATTCTCTTCATGTAAGATTCATGGATTGAAGGGCTTTTTGACCAATAGCTACATACAGTGCAAATGTCTATTGCTGGGGAGTTATCCTTGCTACAGATTAAACCAGGAACAATGGAGGAGTTTGCAAAATTTAATTCATGGGACACTGGTTATTCAGTTATATTTGAAACGTGTGTTGATAGGTTCAGTAGCACGCCCATATTTTTGTGTATCGCTGGCCCCACCAGGGGTAAAAATAGGACTCCTATGTTGTTTTATCTAGTTTCTTTGTTATATATTCCTAAGGTTCTGCTTGAGCACCTTTCAAGGAGATCTATTGAATAATGATGGTGTTGTTTTTGTTATTCTGGTTTGCAATGCCAACTTCATGATGGGCCCTGTTCTTTTCTCCATATTTGGCGGAGCTACATTAGTTCGATTAAATGTAAGATTTTGTGGATTTAAGTTTGAATCTGTGGGCATGAAAAACTGTTCTGCCACCATCCGACCACCCCTCCTAGCTTTGGCCTTTGAGGCAGTGGAATCTTTTGTTGAGAATTCATCAATTTCTGGGATAATTTGGTTGGTGTCTATTCTGTTGAGCTCATGTACTTCAGAGCAGTATTTCCTTTCAGAAATTTTTAGATATAGAAGGTCTACGTGTCAACTCTCCTATGCTTCTTTTTAATCTCACAGTAAATGGAGGGATCTAGATGCCTGTCTTGTTTGCTCAGAGGAGCGGATTTACTGTTTTAGATGTAAAGGAAAATGGAAAACGAAAATTTGGCTCCATGAAGAATTTACCTTTCGTTATAAATAGTATATCTACGATCAGATTTTTTGGGACCCTTGTCCTAGATCAGAACAAGCTATCAGTTAATGCTGATTGCATTTTATAAGATTCCTTAACTGTAAGGTGCTTGCAATATGATAGCCATAGATGATCTTGAGTTTTTTTGTAATAGTTGAGGGAATTAATTTTCTCTTCCTGCTGAATGCAGTATCTGTTTCAGCTTTTTGTAATAAGTAGGGAATTAATTTTCTCTTCCTGTTGAATGCAGTATCTGTTTAAATGACTTGCTTCAGCTTTTGGTGCCGTTATTGCTCGTCTTCTTCTTAGTCTCACCTGTTTTGGTGGCTTTGATTACAGATTTGTTGCATCCATTCTCATGCCATTATTTACGGGTTCGATGATCTAGATCAACTCACCTGTTACTTTTCACCATCTTGTAGTTTGTTGCCATTCCATTTTAATAGTTATAGATTACATAATTTGTCATGGTTGTACAGTGAATCCTGCCTTTTTAAGTGCCTTGGGCAAGTATTATGCGCTTAACATTGTGGAACAGTTTGTTTTTATTGCAACATTCTTGATTTCAGATCTTGGAATTCGAGGCGGCAAGTCAAGGTCCTTGTACTCTAAAGAGGGTCATCTGGGCATTACCTTGATCAAGTTTGGTGGCGATCAGGCAGGTTTGAAGGAGGCTGTACATTTGGCAGAGCACTTCGAGAGAGAAAACCATGGACGGAAAAGCTGGGCCCTCGTGGAGCCTTCAATGGCAGTCATGGACGACGAGAAGAATCCACAACTTATCAGGGTAGATGAAAGGACAGGTGAAAGAAAAAGAATCTTTTATGGTTATTTGGCAACTGTCTATGATATGGAGAGGCTTGATTTCGAGGCCAGGAGAAAGATAACCATTGAGAGTATGAGGGATATGAAGCTTCCCAACTAGAACCTGCATGAAAGTCTCCTGCTGAGGAGAAAGCTCAAGCCTGGAAAGTGAAAGCTTGGTGGAGAGGATCTCTTGATCCTGAATCAGAACATTGCGTCTTCATACATGTGAAATGATTTGACCATTTGTTTGCGCTCGGCTGTTCTTTGAGTGCCTTTGAGATATTGTTGATTTGGTAAATTTTCTTAGCAAATGATGTTCTTTTATAATTATTGATTTAAGGTACTTGGTTAAGAGTTACTATAAACCAGCTTGATCTTCATTTTTGTGTTTGGTATGCCCAGTGGTGGGAAATGTACATATAGATGCGGGAGTCTTACTTCTCTATCTTTTGGGATAGATGTATTGTTTGTCTGCCGCTCACCCTCTCCAGACTCTAACGATAGCTTTTGCTACTGTTGGGATGTACTTGGGTATAATTGATTGATGTATGCATAGTGGTGCCTGGGTATGATTGATTGATGTATGCATAGTGGTGGGATGAGATGAGTGTCTTGTATCCACTCTCCTGGTAGCTCTTTCTTATTTCTGTTGGCAATGAATGCCAGGTTTTGGCAGCTCCCCTACTCCAGTCTTCGTCTTCATGATTTGTGTTGAGGTTCTTTCTCTTACCCTATTGTTTGCCATGGTCATTCATTAGCAAGAAAAGGAAGCAGATACGTTGAGGGACCCCCTTATGTAATGATCAATATGCGTCTAACGTTATTCCGACAAATAGTTTACATGCCTTCATAATTTGGTTAAAGTTGGGGTCGGTTATGGTAAGGATGGAAAAAAACTAAACATGCATCTCTTGGAAATGTCGAATTGTCGGTACAAGTAGAGGGTGTGAGCGAGATGTCAACTATCAGTACCACTACGTGGATATCTCGTTCTAGGGTTTAGATTGAGAAAAATGGGTAATTAGTATGTATATGAAAAAGATATTGTAATGAATAATTAGTCATAAATGAATGCCATAGTAAATTAATTTGTATTTGTATCATTCAATAAGATAAAAATGATTTGATATCTGCTACATTCATTTTATAGAATATAGTATGAATAAGTAAAGCATTTGGTTATTCATGCTGAATTATATCTGTACTTTTATATTATGACATAGGTTAATATGCATAATATTGGATATTATCTCAAGATAATATTTGTCATATTTGTAGATATTATCATTTGTAGATAATATTAGTTGTAGATATTATCATTTGTAGATAATATTAGTTGGAGATGTATAGGGAATGTGGTTGAGAGATTTTAGCTAGCTTATCCCTCTTTGATAGCAACACTTGTATATTAAGAAGTCTAGCAATAGTGAAATATACAACTTGGAAAGTTCAATCAAATCTTTATGGTATCAGAGCAAACACGCTGTACACGCTTGGTTGGTTACCCAGTTCGATCGACTTCTTCAGCCTAGTCGATTTTTTTCCCTCGTCCATCACCAACGCACGCCTTTCATGGCCATCACCACACAAACCTCTACCACTGATCCTAAATCACCCTACTATCTTCATCCTTCAGATCATCCAGGTCTTGTATTCGTCACACACCCATTGAATGATGAAGGAGAAAACTATTTTGTATGGAAGAAAGCTTTCCTTAATGCTCTCAAGTTGAAAAACAAGGCAGGTTTTATTGATGGTACCATCGCTACTCCTGAGGCTGCTTCCGCCAACTATGATCAGTGGCAGCAGTGCAATGCTGTGGTTTTGTCCTGGTTGTCTAATGCTTTGTCAAAAGAGCTCCAGGGTGCTGCTGCACATGCGGATACCGCCCGGGCAGTGTGGCTTGACTTGGAAGAGCGGTTTTCCCAGGGAGTGGATGCACGGGTGTATGAACTACGCCGTACCATTGCAGGATTACGTCAAGATCACATCACTGTGTCAGTCTACTATGGTCGGCTCAAGGCAGCTTGGGGTGAGTTGCATTCTTTTGATCTACTGCCTGTATGTACTTGTGGCAGGTGCAAGTGTGAGATGACTAAAGCAGTCGAAAAATTGCGTGAAAAGGAGATGGTATTCGATTTTCTCATGGGTCTTGATGAAACCTTCAACGCGGTTCGTTCACATGTTCTTAGCATTGACCCTTTGCCTAGTATTGGTAGGGTCTATGCGTTGGTTGCTCAAGAGGAGAAACAACAGTCAGTCGCTCGGAATTTGCTCCCGCAACTCGAGGCAGCGGCTATGGCAGCCGTCCCTCAGCGTCGCCAGTCTTCTGCTAGCAAGGGGGAGCGTCCGCGTTGTTCACATTGTGGTAAGACTGGTCATTTACGTGAGAAATGCTATAATTTGATTGGCTTTCCTTCAGATTGGCGGAATCGCCGTGCTCGGGGCCTGTCTCAGTCCGCCGAACCTTCGGCTCCTGTAGGGGGTGGGACCGTGCCACCCACTGGTCCGTCGGCCTTCGTAGGTTTGACTGCTGCCCAACAGCAGCAGGTTACTCAGCTATTGGAACACTTCAAGGGCAGTCCGTCTTCGGCAGGCCAATCGGTTGTCACACCCCCTGCGACGCTGCCCTCCTTGGACTCGGGTAAATTTGGATTCTTGACAGTGGAGCTAGTGCGCATATTACAAATAATCCTGCGCTCTTGTCTGATGTTCAACGGGTTGCGGATGGGAGTCATGTCACTACACCAAATGGACTCCTTGTTCCCGTTCGTGCTATGAGTTCTGTTTCTTTTCCGCATGGTCTTTTGTTGAAGCATGTTTTGGTTGTTCCAGATTTCCAGTTTAATCTTTTGTCTATCAGTCAGCTTTCTCGGGATATGAATTGCGTTGTGACTTTTTGGTTGGATGTTTGTGTTATACAGGCAATGCCCTCGAGGACGCTGATTGGAGTGGGTAGGTTGCGCGATGGTCTGTACTACTTGGAGTTTTCGGCCCCCTTGCACTCTTCTTCGTTGATGACCACTGTTCAGAATAAAGATGCGACTGTTTGGCATCGTCGTTTGGGCCACCTCCCTCTGTCTCGTTTTCGCTTCATTTCTGATTGTTCGTTTCGTTATTCAAATAATGTATTTTGTGATGCTTGCTGTCGTGCCAAGCAAACACGTTTGCCTTTTCCTTTAAGTTCCAGTGTATCTGACAATAATTTCGATCTTATTCATTGTGATATTTGGGGTCCTTACAAAACCCCTACTTTATCTGGTGCACATTATTTTTTAACCATTGTTGATGATCGCAGTCGTTATACTTGGGTCTACTTGATGGCCTATAAGTCCGAGACCTATCGTTACTTGCTGCATTTCTTTAACTGGGTACGTACACAGTTTACTCTTTGTGTCAAAACTGTCCGCACTGATAATGGCTCTGAATTCACTAGTGATGCGCTACTTGCTTATTATTCGGCGCATGGTATTGTTTCCCAAACTTCGTGTCCGTACACACCACAACAAAATGGGGTAGTCGAACGTAAACATCGTCATATACTTGAGGTTGCACGAGCTCTTCGCTTTCAAGCACACTTACCACTTACGTTTTGGGGGGAATGTGTTCTTACCGGTACATATCTTATTAATCGTATGCCTTTGTCTGTCATTGCTGATAAAACCCCGTATGAAGCCTTATATGGTCGTTTGCCTTTGTATTCTCATCTTCGAATTTTTGGGTGTTTATGCTATGGGTATCAGTCTGCTAGGGCTCGAGATAAGTTTGGTTCGCGTTCTCTTCCTGGGGTTTTTCTTGGGTATCCTGCTGGCCAAAAGGGTTATAAAATTTTTGATCTTTCTACTCAACGTCTTTATGTTTCACGTCATGTCCATTTTGAAGAAGGTGTCTTTCCTTATGCTCGTATGACCTCCCCTACACCTTCCCCTTCTAGTTTACCCCCTTATCCTTTGGTTTATGATATTGAAACCCCCTCCCGTCCTATACCCGAACTAGGACCCGAGCCCATGCCCCTCGGTTCCCCCATCGCCCGGTCTCCCTCTGGTCTGGTTCTTAATCAACGTAAGTATGTGCTGGATATTTTACAAGAATGTGGCCTTCTTGGGTGTCGCCCGGCCCGCACGCCCATGGATCAGAAGCTTCGGCTGGCTGATGACACTCCTTTGTTATCTGATCCGAGTTTTTATCGTCGAATTGTTGGTCGTCTGCTGTATCTCACGGTTACCCGTCCTGATATTTGTTATGCTATCAATCTTTTGAGTCAGTTTGTGCATACTCCACGCAAATGTCATCTCGATGCTATGTTCTATTTGTTGCGTTATCTCAAGAATGCTCCTGGTCAAGGCTTGTATTTTCCGTCTGATAGTTCTTTCGACTTGCTCGCTTATTGTGATGCTGATTGGGCCGGTTGCTCTACTACCCGTCGTTCTACCACAGGCTATGTTGTCTTTCTTGGCCGATCCCTTATTTCTTGGCGTTCCAAGAAACAAACAGTTGTCTCGCGCTCTTCTGCTGAAGCTGAATATCGCGCCATGGCTCATGCGTCTAGTGAACTTGTTTGGTTGCGTCGTCTGCTTGCTGACTTGCGTGTTCCCTTGGCTGCGCCGGTTCCTCTTTTGTGTGACAATCAAGCAGCTCTTCACATTGTGGCTAATCCAGTTTTTCATGAACGAACCAAACATATTGAGATTGATTGTCATTTCGTTCGTCAACATTATCAATCACGGGCCATACTACCTCGTAAAGTGTCTTCTGCTTCACAGTTGGCTGACGTTTTCACTAAGCCATTAGGCCCTGATCGTTTTCATCATCATCTACGCAAGTTGGGCTTCCTTGACATCCATGCTCCAACTTGAGGGGGAGTATTGGATATTATCTCAAGATAATATTTGTCATATTTGTAGATATTATCATTTGTAGATAATATTAGTTGTAGATATTATCATTTGTAGATAATATTAGTTGGAGATGTATAGGGAATGTGGTTGAGAGATTTTAGCTAGCTTATCCCTCTTTGATAGCAACACTTGTATATTAAGAAGTCTAGCAATAGTGAAATATACAACTTGGAAAGTTCAATCAAATCTTTACATAATAAAAGAGAAATCCAGTTCCTCGATTGAATAGGGACTAAACGTCTACGAAAAGACTGGTTGAGTTGACGATCGAGGCTGAGATGATGACTAAGGCTAAGGTGGTGCTTGCGGTCAAGATGACTAGCATTTAATGTGTTTGAATAAGATTGTGTGATGCTGACATGAGATATTTGTCGACATTGAGGTGGTGGCCTGCGTCTTTTGGGCCGCGTCGACTTGAATGTGTAATTGGACCTGAGTAGTTGAACTGAACCTTAGGCGACCTGCACACTAGTAGGGTCAATTACGTCAACTCAGAGAACCAGGCCAATCAGTCTTGCTAACTAAGAGAGGAAGGTTGGTCTCCAGTAATGGACAGAAATTTTGATTGTTTCGCTGCTGCACGTCTCTAATGCATCAGTTTTTGAGTAGTTGTTCAATTGACGACGACGATGATGAGATTTCCTAGCGTACTTTCTAAAGCGATAACAGGCGTAATACCCTTGATTTTAATCCTCAGCAAGAATATTTTTATTCCCCCCAAAAATTTTTAGATCAATTGCCTCCGCTTTCATCTTTTTCTCACTTTCTTCTTTCTTCGGTTTCGTCCTTCTTCTCTACTCTCAATTTTCAAAAATTTTTCTCCTTCGTGCATGTTCGTCTCCCATCTTCATCTCCGACCATTCTTCTTCGTCAACTCCTTCGTCCAAAACTGACCAAGTACTAGTCCTACCCTCTTTCCTTTCATTCTTTTGAATCATGTCTTCTCTTAGAGATTCTCAAAACGTTTCCAAGGGGTTTTCCTAAGTCGGTGGCGTTGGGGAGAGGTCCAAATCCCCTGCCCTCGCCCCGCGAAGAGGCAAAGAGGGGTGGTGATCGCCTTGGCTAGGCCTAGTGATGCTGCTGGACCTGCCTTTCTCGAACTGTGGAACAAGACGTCGGTGTGTTGGGCTGAACCATCTAGGCTAATTCAAAGTTTTTTCTGCACAACGCACCAGGCCGACCTGGTGAGACTTTGCAAAGTCCACTAGGTCGACTATGATAGATTCGACCCTATCCTACCACCTCCTAGTCGGACGGCTAATGACCCACATCAAGGCTATTAAGCTATCTATGAGGAATACTTTATAGTAGGTTTTAGCCTGCTCATCCCTACTTCTTTGAAATTAATTCTTCTGTTCCACCAACTTAGGCTTTCTTAGATCATGCTCAATCGTTTGACAACTTTAGCATGTTACTTTCTTTTTCTTCGAGCTGTTCATGTCAGCTTCGACATTTAGACTTTCAGGGGTTTCTTCATGTATAACTCTTCTGAAAATTGGTTCTACTTCAGCAGGTGGACCTTGAATAAGGCGTTCAAGTTTACTGAAAACCTGCCTTCCTTCACTAAAAACTAGAAGGGTCCGTTCTTGTATGTCAAGAAGGTCGGCTCGATTAGCCACGTGTGGAGGTTCCAGGCACTAACCTTCCCACAATTAGCGATTTCATTCCACCGAAATATGGTACTGGTAAATGCTGTTTCTTGGATTCCACCAATTGGGTTTTACCTCCTTACTTTACTGACCTGACCTTGTTACCCTTTATAGTTTAGGACCATACAGATGGAGCTTATGAGCCAGGCAAAGTAAATGGATGGTCTGTTAGAAAAAAAGTAGACAAACAGATCACCTTTGTCAAGACGTCCAATGAGTGAGTGAAAAAGATCACAAAGCTCGAGGCTGAGCTCGTGAAACATAGGAAGGGGAAAGAAGAGGCCGACATTGCACTGGCGACCTCTAATTCTAACGTCAAAAGTTTCAAGAGCAAGGCTTCCAAGTTAGAGTCGTTTTTAACCGAGGCTCAATCTGCCAATGAATCCTTGAAGGAAGAGCTAAAGGAGGCAAGTGAATGTATGGCCGAGGTGAACTCTGAGGTCCAAAGGCTAAAATGGAAAATTGCTAATTTTCCTCGATAGTTGGCCGATGCCAAGGAGCTTGCCGTTGATGAGTTTAATAAGCCCCCATTTCTAGCCGAGAACTTTGCCCTACTCTAAAGTTATGTGATGGAAATAGAAGAAATTGATGCAATCAACGTCTGCGGTGAAATGGAGCTCTTGCTAAACAAAAAAGACTCTCGAATTGCTGAGTTATACAATTTCGAGGCAAAGGCAGAATCCAATGAGTAGTACAAGCAGTTTAGTGAGGGAGTCGATATGAGGAAGGCACTTAAGTAGACGTTTGATGGTCTTCCATTGTACCTTTGTAAATTTCATTCAAAGTTTTGTAATGTTCAAACTCTTAAGGAAATACAAGATTTTTGTTCAAGTATTCTCTGTTCATTCTTCTCTTTTTGTTCCGCTCTCCGTTTAGTTATTTTTTACTTGCTAACTGCTAATCAGAAAGACTGTCAAGCATAATTAATTTCCCGAGTATAATCACGGCCGCCTTTTAAACTAAACTGACGAATTGAACTGAACAGTGAATCGCAAAAATCTTTAATGTGATATCACTCTTCTGGTGGATGAGTCGAGACGAGCGAGATAAAAAATCGCAAAAATTTTGACTAAAATTTTTGCGAAGTGTAATCACCTCGGACAATTTAGGATAGACCTCGCCTTGGTTGTAAGTCGCCTTGAAACTGGAACCAACTTCAACATCAAAATGTAATCATCTCGGACTTTCAAGGCTAGATTAAATAAAAACTACAAAAAATATCACTGATTTTTGCATGTGGCCACCTCGTCGTCCTTGTAAAACCTCCTGAAATAGAGTTCAATAAATTATCAAACAGTATTTCAAGTCTAGAAAACATTTTCTGGTGTCATGTCAAAAATGTGTTTGACTATTAACCTTGTCTGAGTTGAGAAGACTTGTTCTGTTGTGTCCCCTTGTTGAGAGGACATCCACCATTAAGACATAATGATTATTCAGACTCGCCAAGGTCAAGTGCGAAAAACATGTTTCACTTAATCCCCTTGTTGGGATGACACCTAGAACTGTAGAGTATTGAGAAACATGTCATGTGTCTACCGTGAGGCATAATAATTGCTCGGACCTATTGAGCTCATTTTCAAAGAACCTGTTTCGTTTAGTCCTCTTGTTGGGGTGACACTTATACATGCTGACGCCGATCGAAAAACCTGTCCTGCGTCTATCGTTGAGACTTTATGACTAGTCGGACTTGCTAGGGCCATTTAGTGATGATTTGGATATATCGAGATCATCGAGTTGAGGACCTTCCTCGAGTACATTATATTGTGACTAAGCTATTTCTACTTTGAAATAATATGAACAACAATGAATGAATAAATCGACTTGATTTTTGTTGAAAGAAAATTTACAAGTATTATACATAAAAATGTTTCAAATTTGATACATGCTAACTGCGTAATCATACCAACTAAGGTTTTTAATTTGTAAGCTCCGTAGGGAAAACACCGATGACATAATATGACCCTTTCTATTTTGGATAAAGTTTTCCTGGAGAGCTGACTTGACTTGTAGTGTTCTTTTAAAGGACGAGGTCTCCAACCTTAGAGAATGTATGTCGTACTCTCGCATTATGGTATTGAGAGATGAGATTCTTGTACTATACCATTCAAATGTGAGTCTGGGCTTTTTTTTCTCTCCAAGCCGTCTACATTAAGGAGAATATTCTGATCGTTATTCTGGTTAGAATAATTCTCCTCTAGTCAACATGAAGCTAACCTCAGCTGGTATCACTTTCTTGGGGCCGTACTCTAAGACAAAAGGAGTTTTCTTTGTCGAGGTAGAAGGAGTTGTGCAATACACCCACAAGATCTTGAGAAGTTCATCTACGCTACCTGTTATGGCTTTTCCTCGTCGTCTTTTCAATCCTTCCTTCAAATTACGGTTGCCAAGTTCTGCCTGACCCTTAGCTTGAGGGTGAGCCATTGAGGTAAAATGTTTTTTGGTTGGAATGCATATATCGTATTAACCAAGGAATCAAGACATTTGGCAGATGTACCCCTTACAAGTGACCCTAAAGACATAAAGGAACATGATGCCTTAGCATTTATTGATCATTGTATATAGCAAAATAGTAGTAATAAGCAACAGGCTGCCTTAGCTAATAGCTACCAAGTGTGTGTACAATTTAAACACAACCATGTATACATGTGTACGTATTCTATGAGTTACATCATTTGATGCCAAAGATACATCTTCAAAAATATTTTTGTCGTGGCCTGCCAAATAAAAAAACAGTGGTTGCAAGCACAATCTTAGCAGCCTTGGCCCACAAAGTTTTTCCTTTTAGATGCTTTTTGCCACAAGATATGACTTGGTTTAGCATGCCAAGATTAGTTGGCAAGCCAAGCCAAGCCAAGGACCATGAAGACATTGTTTTTTCAATCTTCTATGTTGGATATGGATATCCAACACTACAAGTTGGTGTTGCATTGTTAAACTTTCTCCTGCGACCACCATACAATCTTTACAAACTCTTGTATCTCTCTTATGAGTTATATAATCTATCTACGACTTACTTGATCCTCTTGAATGTAATCAAGTGTTCATCTATTTTTTCTTTTCTGAAAAAATGTATTAGCCACTATAAGTTTATACGCTCTTGTAAAATCCAAAATTAATCTTCCTTCATCATTCTTGTTTCCAAAAACAAATCCACCATGCACCTTATTGTAATCCTTATTCTCTTTACCTACATTTCCATTTAAATCTCCTCCTATAAAGATCTTCTCACTCATTGGAACTCCACGCACTACATCTTTTAAATCTTTCTTAAGTAGAAACTCTACAGCCTCCTATAAACCTACTTGAGGAGCATATACGCTAATAATATTGATTGTTTCTTTTACAAGCACCAACTTAAGAGATATAATTCTAGTTCCTTTCCTAATAATATATACTATTTCGTCTAGGGGCATTTATAATAATTCCAACTCTATTTCTTGCCTTATTCTTTCTTATATACCAGAGTTTAAATCATAAATTCTCCAACATCCTGTCTTTCTCATCTATCCAATTGTCTCTTACAAAAATAGAATATTTATTTTTTTTCTTCTCACGGTGTTCACTATCTCCATTGTTTTCCCCATTAGAGTTTCAATGTTCCATATTCTAATATTCTGGCATAACCTAGTATTTTCTCTCTTTGTATCTGACTTACAGTCTAAGAACTATTGTTTATTTTTCACGACACTGAGTTCTCTAAGAGATGCAGCGGTCCTAGTTCAATTATCGCCGCATTCAGACCATGCGACGGGGATCGTTGCTTATTTGACACTACATCCAAGCTCTTTAGGTGAAATGGTCTTTGCCGAGACATGAAATTCGAACCATATGGTCGATTCCGTATGGGGAATATCCTAGCATTAGCATAGTTCTTTGTTTGATCTATAATCATGTTTAGTGACAAAATTTTACACTGTTTATCAACCTAAACAACTCTCATCCTTTACCCAGGTTTGGGACCGACAAATCGAAAACTAGATCAGGCAGAATTTTATATTTATATACATACAACACATATATTCTAATCGCTTTTGCGAAAAAAGAACGGAACTTAGAGCTTTTACTTTCGATCAGCGTACCTTTTGCATGATAGACCTGCAAGAAAATGGGAAAGGCGGCTTAAGCCATTAGATTTAGGCGCTTTCCAAAGGTGGAATCTTCTAGCCAAATAGTTAATGATTTAATCAAGTTCAATTCGAGTTTTTGTTCGACTAATTTGGTTTGATAAACCTCAAAAATTGAACTTAACTCTACTTGAATACTTAATAAATCAATCTTAAATATATTTATATTCGAGCCATTAATTCGTGAACATACTCAAAGTTAAAATATATTTCAAAATTATATATGATTTGGCTCTAACTAACAATGGTTATTGACAATTATTGAAACGATAATAAATTCTTCACAACGATAATATTAGCTAAAAATGAATGTTTAAACTATATATTTAATTTTCAGAAACTACATTGTTGATTTGAATTCTGCTTAAATTTGACTCGAATTCGAAGACGTTCAAACTCAAATTTGGAATCAAATAACACATAAAGATCGTTCTATACTCGAATTCAAGTTAAACACTTTAAAAAAAAATGCTAAGGCACAATTTAAATATAAAAAAAATACTTGCCTCCACTCGTTTACTGCCTTGGATTCGCCCTATTGAACGGAAGGGACACAAGGAAAAGACAAGAAAAAAATTCCAGAATTACACGAATTAACAGGTAAATATTACACCAACTTACTGTTAGTAAATCGCGATGATCACTGCTAAAACGCCCAGCGGAAAAACAAAACTTGATCTCCGATTTGCTACCCAGGATCCATGTTGTTCGTTTAATTCGATAAAAGAAAATCAAAACATTACATCTGTAGATTCGAAATCCGCAGACGTAGGAGGTGTGATGACACGAACACCCTCTGTCGGTATCCACAAGAATGCTTCCGTCCGGAGTGCTAGCTCTTGAACGGCACGGCTGAGAGAACTCGTTTTTCTCCAAAAACGGCTCTAGGGTTTTTCTGTTGTGTGTCCTCTAATACGAGATATACCAGTATATATATATGTATATGTATATGTATATGTATATATATATGTACATGTATATATATATATGTATATGTATATATATATATGTATATGTATGTATGTATATAGACATCAAAATCCGATTCCAGATCGGATTAGTTAATGCCGATCATAATCCGTATCAAATACGGATTCTGTTAGGATTAGATAAGACCAATCAAAATCCATATCAGATATGGATTCTATTGTTATTATCCGATGATACATATAAGTATAAATAGAAAAACGAAAATAATAATAATAATAATAATAATTAATATCTAATATTAATATCATTAATATTATTAATATCAGCCTATACGCATTCTTGTGTGTGACCCGATAGGCCCATATTAATTGGCAGTCTGGTTTGAACATAAGTCATGGTCAGAGTCATACTTATATTGTTCAAACATTTGATTACTCGACCTTCAAGTAGACTGATAAAACAAATGATATTGATCACACTATCAATTCATTTGAGCACGGCCATGCATTTCAGTCTCACTAATCGAGGGGCCCAATGATATCTCTCTCAAAAGAGAGGGACAAATTCTATCTTGATTGTTCAATATCCTCTACATAATTTCTATCATGCTCAATCATGAACTTTATTATTATCTAGTTACGGATAACGTTAGATCATGTCAAAATGTAATAGTCCTTATGTTGGAAACTATCACAATATCAAGTCTAAGGATTAAAACATGACTATCATGAGATTTACTTATGACGTTAATCCATGTAGTAATCTCATGATAGGTCTATCCAATACACTGTTCTCTAACAATTATTTATGAGATTGATTTGTATCACCATACACATAATCATCCCATGATTATCAAATCAATACTCATACTGGTTATAAATTATTTTATCTCTATAACAATAATGAACCAGGGACATATATCATAATTGTGTAACATACTAAACAACAATAATGATAATAAAACGTTTTTATTAATAATAAATGTATAACATAAACATCCAAATCACGGCCCTAGGACACATACACTAACACTTACTGAGCTAATGCCAACAATTTAAGCCTTTTCCAACATCAATAATCTCATTCCCATACAACAAGAAAAGGGCAAAAAGGAAAAGAAAATCCCAGACACACATGATAGAAGCACATAAACATCCAACCACTGGGCAGCAGTTCTGCTCAACTTGGGTCCATGGATCCCTCTGTCACTTTTTATTGCACTAGTTGTTCATCACACGCTATAATTTAGCTGCGAATAGGAGAATAAGATAAGGCATGGCGAATCATTTCTTTGCGCTTAGACCACAGGCTTCCAAAGCATTACCTACAAATGAATATCAATGTGTGAGACATTGCCTTTCATGTATCGGAAGCATTCTATTTGCATTTACTAAATTCTTTAACTAACACACTAGCACACTGTATTTCTATTATTGTGTCATTTATACACGTACATATATAGACGGGTCTCATTGGAAGCAAACTCTCTATCCTTTGGGATTGATATATTGTTTGTCTGCCTCTCACCCTCCCCAGGGCGATAGCTTTTGCTATCGTTGGGATAAAGTGGGTATGTGTTGTTGTAGACATTGCCAAAAGTATAAATGATTTAGCATGTAACTCCAAGCCATAAAAGAAACAATTCATTTGACTCTACTAAGATCAATTCAAGGTGATAAGAACATCTCCAAGAAACGATGATAAAGGTAGTTCTGAAAATCTCAATTTCCCCCTGGTTTATTTTCTTCTTGGTATAATGCAACTTGCCCAGCTTTAGATCATGGTCTGATCTAGACAGGGTTGGGGACTAAACCCGTTAGTAGGAACAGAAATCTCACCATCTGGATCAAAGAAGAAAGCTTGCTTGGTCTTTCCATCTGATAAAGTCATCTCCTTATACTGGATCCCTTTCTCCTGCATGCGCAGGAACATTAGATGCTTATCATAACACTAAGAAGTTAAAATAAATGAAGGAAGAAAAGAAAGAGAAATACAGGCTCAAAATCAGTTCCATCTCGGGTATATTTCATGCTCCCAACATATCAAGGATCCTGATTCAAACATCCAAAGTATGTAGCCGATTAGGCCTTCCTTCTAGGTTGCACAAATAATCAGTAGAATTCCAGGAACAATTACCTTATAGAACCCCCAATTATTTATGGTGATCATTTGCCACTAAGATTGGCAATTCCGCCGTTTCTTAATTCTGATATTTCACTTGGTACACAAAAAGACTTTCAGTGTCATGCTCTTAATAAGAAGGGAGAACTACTCCTTATTACTTTTGCACCACATATTTCTTACTAAAGTTAGAAGTTTGGTTTGACGCCTCTCTTTCATGAGCTCTTTTTCTCATTAATAAAGTTGCGGCGGCGTCGCCATCATGGAAGACATGGTTTTTTGCCATTTAAAGCCCCCCCTTCCTCCTCCCCCCTAACCCTCACCCAAAAAAAGGAAAGATCCTTTATCATACAGTAGAAACAACAGCCCATAATGAAAGGAATGAAGTCATGGAAGATAAGGAACCTTCACAATGACCTTATTGGAAGTAAAGCATGCATACATCCCTAAACAAGGAATATAGCCACCTACAATGAATTGCACCAACATTTTTGTGACAAAATCAGAAACTTGTGATTTGGTATTTCCGTGGCAACAGAATAGCACTTTGCAGAAGTCCCTGATGTGGGAGCAAGATCAATGCAAAGAATAACACTAACAATGGTTACATAGAAACAACGAGTGTAAATGAAGAGTATTTGAAGTGACCCTGAAGCAGATTCAAAGAAAAAGGAAAAACTAGTTCCACATAATGACTCTTGAGGTGACGAAAAGTTTGAAAAATGCTAATATTTAGTGGCTCCTAGAGCTTACACAGCAACATAATTAGACTCATATGTAAACATAAGTAGACAATGCTAGCAGAGATGTTCAGTTCCCCAATTTGCTCTAACATATTTTCAGAGACACATCTAAGCCAAGGTCTTGGTCCTCTTGAAATTAATTTCTACTGTAAAGCCATGAACAGTACTAGCAAAAAGATCTGAAACAAAACGTACATGTCCCTATGTTATCCTAGTCTTATATTTTCTTAAGTACTAAATTGATTTCCCCAGCTTCTCCTAATTGCTTCTCTATGAAATTCTGTACCCAAATTTCCAATCCCTGATTGCTTAACCTGAACTTGAGTACAGAAGAATACGCATCAACATCAAAACTTGTCTTTCTTTTCTGCTTTACCAAAGACTTCCCCAGGGATGCACTAAGGCGTAGTTCAACAATAACAACAACAACATTTCTCCATTGACTTAGAAGCTCCTGCCTATGGCAGCATAAGAAGACGGGTCGGATGTATGCAACCTTACCCATGTGTTGGAATAAGGTGTCGTTGATGTACAAAATTATATGAAAACAGAGCACGAAATTCAATTGCTTACACCAACGCAAAAAGGGCTCCCGTCAACAGAATATAGAAGCATCATGAACCATATAATCAAGTGCACAATTTAAACATATCACTTAAAAGAACATTCACAGCCAACTCATTTCCAAGAAGTAATCTGTTATATAAAAGAACACAAAATTACCTCGAGGGTCTGAGTAAAAGAGTCATAATTGGAGACTGAAAAGCACATGTGATGACCTACGACTGTATTCTTGGGGTCAGGTATAACTAATGTATCTACATTTCGGTCCTTCTGAATCAAATGAAGCAGAAAAGATGAAGGCAATTTCAACCATATCACTTCCCTCATAAATTTCGGAGGTTCCACTTCCTCAAAGCCAAACATCTGCAAAATCCCACATGACCAAATCACCATTTGTTGTGAAGAACAGTTTCAGTACTAATGTCAAAATAAAAAGGAGTAATTTTTCTTTCTTTTCTTGATTAATCAGAATGTACCTCTTTGTAGAATTCAGCTAAGCGTTTAATATCTGATGAAATTCGGGCAACGTGATTGAGGGATACTCCTTCAGCTGCTGGCATCTTGAGGAAGTAGAGTCAAGTGTTTATTGAATCGGATCTGTGTGATATATAAAGTTCAGTAAGGTGGAGGTGGAGGACTTGGGCGTCGAAGACGACTCAGAAAACAGCCTAAGAGCCCAATAATGAATGACGTATTTCTTTGTAAGAACGAAAGTTTAAATTCCTGTCTTGCTAAAAAAAAATTCCTGTCTTGCTAAATGTTTGACTATGTAACAGCCAAAAAATTAATTATAAGATTTCGCTGTTTCTAATGTATCTAGACGATGCGATATTTATATGACATCATATCACGGCGTTGTAAAAATCGCAATCACATATATAGTAAATAAATGTAAATTTGAATTTTACTGAAAATCCAAACTTTGATTTACTACACATCTGAATCACGGTGTAATAAACATCGTCATCCTGGCATGTAACAAATACAAATTTGAATTTGATAGAAAGCTCATACTCGGATTTACTACTAATCAGATCACGATTGTATGAGGATGTATTATTCACCGAAATCTGTATGTGTAGTTGCAAAAGTTTTTTACGAATTACAAGTGGAGACGTGGAGCAAATTTTAGCAAGAAAATGTACCGGCCGGCGTCTCCAACCCTCTCAAACTTTTATATATATATGTGTGTGCTGGTGTATGTTTATATAATTCCCACACTTATATATATAAGTGTGTATATACACACACATTTATATATATTGAATATAAGTATTGGGAAGTGAAAGAACATGTAAAGATTGATAATATCTAAGGTAATGCCTCATAAATTAAAAACGTGTGGACGTTACCTGGACGTGACAAACCTATATACGTCAAACAAATTTAAACATCATTCTCGATTACTCGAAAATCTTAAATCTCCATCAAATTTAACTACTTTTATTTTTGTATGACATATGATGGCATTATTGTCAATTTTTCATAGGTGAACCAATGTAAATTACATTTTACAGGAGGGCAATGATCCGACTGATGTATAGATAGCATTCTTCTAAGAAAAATATGTAGAGGGCATGTGAGACTGGTTACGTGTCAATTTTATTACTTGGTATTAATTCTCATATGATATGTTCAAGTTTCGAAAATGTATATTTAATCTTATAGACGACAAAATTAATATATAATTTTCTAGTAATAATATTACATATTGCTAATCTCAGTTTCGACGAAGACAGGCGAATATGTTATTGACCACGAGGATGCCATGTCAAAAAATTTAGAAAGAGCCCACCTGACATCCTCTTAGAATTTTTATTTTCTTGACCTAGAGGATAGTTCATTTGGTACTCAGGTTTATATTTGATCCAAGAATTCAAGAGTTCGATTTCAAAGACACGCACAATGTGGATGCTGCTAAGCCTAATACCTAGTTTGCAGGCGCACCTTATATGGGTCACTGCATAAGTCCTCACCCAACGTAAGAGGCCGCTGAACTCTTGATTTGCATCCTCTGTAATGCTTCTTGGGGATGAGACAGTGAGGCCCTCAAGGCCACGCTGAACTTTTGATTTGTATCATCCACAATGCTTCACAATGCTGCTTGGGACTGGAGCGTTGAGAGTCCTCGGGACCAGAGTATGTCCTTTTGCTCCAAGAATTTTTATTTTCTTGGTGTTAGGTAATGGTCTCACTCATTGACTTCAATTAAGACACTGGAGTTTGTTTTCCACATGAACGCTATTCCCATTCATTTTTTCCGTTAGGTATAGAATGAGACATTGATGCTAAGTTTAGAAGTTATAATTTCGTCTATTGAGAACATGAGACTACTTGGTGTTGTTGACTAGATGAGTCACAATAATGGATATATTTAAACATAGATTTGTTGAAGTGGACTTCTCGAAAGTGTTTTATGTTCTCCTTTGTTTCTTAAAAAGACGACGATTAATTTTTTCTGTTTCAGATTCAGTATGCTCTCAATATTAAAAAGATTCATATTCTTCACTTATATCCGTAGAACATGATGCTCTTTCGGATTGATTTCTAGAACCAGAGTGATAAGAAAACATGATTTTAAGGATAAAATAAATAAAAGCTTAATCGGTTGTGATGATTAGAAGGTTGAAGACGAGAAAAAATTTGCACAGATTAGACAAGGAAGAAGAAATGAGCAGCAGAAGGGTTTGTAGGATCTATGAAGACATAAGGTTGAAGAAGATGGAAATAGATGGATTTATACTTTAGGGGAGAAAATATCTGTTCCTTAAATTTTTCAGCACCTTACATGAAATTTGGAAATAACCTATTTAATGTTTATGTTGTATATATTTTTTAATTTAATTGTTGAATTTTTTTTTAATGATCATCCGACGACTAAAAGACATATCATGTATGCTTGTAAAAGATATTGTAGATGTTATCTAATTGGGATTTAAGAATTTGCCAATATTATTCCAAGTCTTCATAATAAAATTCGTTGAAGTGAGTTTCAAAAACGGTAGGTAGATCTGTATTTATTTTGTTCCTACATTGTTCTCCCAAAAACGTGTGAACTCAAGAGATTCTTTTCCCTTTTCCTTTTTGAGATAAAAGATTTCTGGAGGTTCATGCAAACAATATATTTATTTGTCTAAAAACAAAAAAAGTTGAAGGCTTAGTATTATTAGCAGGTTTGGTTAGATATCAGCTTTAGAAACTGGAGTCAATATAAAATAATTTGAAAACACAATTTTAAGGTTAAAGATATGTAAATATTGTGAGAGATAATTCGAATGCTTAAATATGATAGATGACAAGCCCTAGACTATAAGATCGTGTAATTTTTCATATAACTTAGTCACTTGAGTTGCACTTACATCCAGAATGTCGTCTTAGGCAAAACTGCTTTTGGGGACGGAAAACCGTCCACTTAAGACGCCATTCAAAATGACATCGTAAGTGTTCAAGGCGCATTGGATGTGTATAGGGAGGTTTTTGACATTTCTCTAGTAGGATCATGGTTGATCATCGATTAATAACGGCATTTTTCAAAGGCGAATACATGAGACCCGCACATTTCATCTGCCTATAGGTGAAGTGACTGTAAACCTATAGGACATAGCGATTCTCTGTGGATTATGCATTGACGTCAAGCCTCTTACAGGGATGGAATCTAGGTACACCATAGAGAGGTGGCTGGATATGTATATGATGTTGGGTTGGACCTCTGTGTCTCAGGATTTCCAAGGAAACCGTTACTCGTAAAGGGCCAGTGGAGTAGATACATGCGATCCCCAAGCAGAAGATGCGTCTGTCTTATAGTTACAAGTTGAGCAGAGGGCGTGAGCGATGTTGCTGTATATCACACCATTAGTATCTGATTCTACTACTAGCCGAGTACAACTGGTGCATTTACATTTTCCATAGGACTTTGATATGGTTGCCACGTACTCTTGGGAACCAGAGTGCTTGCTATCTATACTGCATCCTCTGCGATGCTGCTATGTGTAGTGCTACGCATGATGTTTCATGACTGATGCACCTCCTGCAGTACTAGATATAATAGAGATTTCTTGCACTGCGTCCTTTTCTACTACCTATTATGCCTCATGCAGTTGCTCCTCTTGAATATGCTTCGTGCGACCCGTTGGCTTAAGAAACATATTTTAGAGAGTTCACTAGACACGTGGTTGATGCGATGCGTGATCAGCTAGACATCATGAAGGCGAGTGAATTTATATGAATGCCCTACACCAGCAAGAGTATTATGACACCGCCGAGTGTGTGTCAAGAGAGGTCAAAGCTGTGGCAAGCTCGGGTTTCGCTCATCCTGTGGGAGATATTTGAGTCACATTTACCTGATAGGGTAATAAGGTAGTTTCTCTGGCACACGGAGTGCTTGCTACTATTTATACAGGTTTGAGATGCATCAATGTGAGAGCCAAATTGCTAGACTATACGGCTTGGATCCAGAAGTATCTGGCTCAGTGGGATAAATACTATGATAGTATAGTGCAAGGGGAGCGCTGCACAGGCTACATGGTGGGTTATTTCACCATATATGTTGTTGTATAAACCTTGCACTCTCATCACACACGGTCAGTGACGTGTTCAGTGCATTGGTGATTCCACATGTTGTGGTTCATCAGCTGATTCACGTACAATGGTACGTTTGTTATCATTTTAACATTTAAAATAGTATTATTTGATATGTTAAACTATACCAGATGCTAATGTTAAATGTTACATGCAGGTCATCTACCGCGTGTGTTGCATGCACTTCAGTCAGCAGATTGTACCACGATTCAGCGGATCAGTACTGATAGTCTTTGATCTGAGGGTTTCAGAGATTTGATAGACTGTCCACCAGCTGATGCAATGATGCAGTGGACTATAAAATAGATGCCACGGTATAAGGTTATCTAGACTCAGTCTACGACACATACACATGTAGGGCCTTCAGGTGGGAAGCACCCCACCTGTACATGAGAAATATGCGTTCGAGGAGGAGACTGCATGTGACCCCGATGAAAGGTTCAAAACATTATTTTTTGAATACTTTTTCATAAACATAATGAGCTACTAATATTTGTCAAAAATTACAGGCTCTATTACGACCTATATGGTTTTTTGGATTCACGAGGTAGGAGGTCTAGTCAAATGGATGA
This sequence comes from Eustoma russellianum, assembly GCA_036186865.1. Taxonomy (NCBI): domain Eukaryota; kingdom Viridiplantae; phylum Streptophyta; class Magnoliopsida; order Gentianales; family Gentianaceae; genus Eustoma; species Eustoma russellianum. The sequence continues at coordinate 28,856,798 of AP025065.1, forward strand.
TGCGGAGATGTTCAGATTATGAGCCGATGAGTGCAAGACCGACTTATCCTCGGGATGACGAGATAGGACCATCTCATGTTGAGTCACAGTCAGCACCCATGTACACCGCTATCACTCAGACCTACCAGACCTCTCAGACGTGGAGAACAGAATGTGCGCAAGAGTTTATGGGGTAAAGGTGGACATATTGGCGATGATTAGATTGTTCATAGTCATTGTACTACTTTTGTATTGTCTGTATACTATATGTAATTGATTGCAAAAATAGTTTTGTTGGTTCATATTATTGTAATGATTTTCGTATTATTGTGTACTACATGTATCTCATTGTCGATCATCAGTTGTTTAATATTTATGTGTATTGTTTACGATATTTGGACTATTTCTTACAACACAATCTAAAAGTTACAGTTTTTACAACACTGAACGAACTTTACATCGTTTAATGAACAACTTCATAATAAAAAATGATATAATAAAATTCAAGATAATTTTTACTAATTGAAGATGTAAAACGAAACTAAAGATAATTTTTTCATGCCTTATCATCGCGATTATATAGAGCACGATTAATGGATTGCATTGCATATGATTATTGCAAAACCCCATTTGTACCCAAAACGTCATTCTGAATGGCATCTTAGATCGTTCTGAATGACTCTATAATTATTATTTGAATTTTTTCAATTTGTCCTGTTTGTGGTTTTGAATTAAAACTACATTTCTTTTTGAAATTTCCTCAAGGAGTATAGCAGTTAAATTGCAACTATTCTTACGAGATACAATAACAATGAATTCGTGCATTGACTTATAATAACCGCAAGTCTTTTTTAAATAAATACCCCAACAAAGGAATAATAGAACATGTAAATTATCCAATTATAATAGGGAAAGTATGTAGAGATATCGAAATGTAGGATAACTAACGCCTCATTAAGCTGGTCAGGTTTAACGGGGGTGGATAGAGAAACACGTTTAATTTTCTGAAACAAAAAGTCAATATCCCTGATTTTATCGGGTTCTACCACCTCAGTTCTAAAGAGTTTCGTAGAAGCTGCTGATGAACCAAAAAATACCATCTGTTAGTCAACAACAGTCAATGGTAGGATATGGACATAAAAATGTTAAGTCCCGTAGGTCGGCACAAAGCTCGGCAAGGTCATGTATTTACAAGTGATTCATCTCGGCCACAGCGCATCTCGGCCAAACGGCCACATCGCACCTCGGCCAAACGGCCACATCTCGGCCTCAGCTCCATCTCAGCCTAGAGGACACATCTCGGCCTCAACCCCATCTCGGCCGACGATCGCAGGCCACACTTGTGATGTCAATTGCGATCATCATGATAGGCCGACCTATGTTCTCTAAAGTCGGCCACTTGCGTCTCATCAAGCCGACCCCATGGCCCAGGCCATCACGGGCACTTCTGATTATCTTTGGAAGGTTTAGCCTCGGCTCTAGAAGTTTACCCTGAGTAATTCCACCAGGTAGGTTTAGCCTCGGCTCTAGAAGTTTACCCTGAGTAATTCCACCAGGTGAAACTCCTAGCCAATGACAAAGCACCATGAAACAATCGCCATAAGAAGAGACTGACTATCGGCCATTAACGAGGATCCCAAATATAAGCATGAGAATACCTTCGTGCGACACATCCAACAAATGTCATGCAGTGCTAAGTGTAAAATGAGAAATACACACATTGTTTAATACAAAACATAATATATTCATGATAAAATGATGCGACGTCTTGCTTTTACGCGAGACCAAGTTTTTGTTCCTTTTCTTTTATGTCTTTTATATATGCATAGACATCCTTCAATTACATTTTCTGAATTTAGTTCCAGATGTTTTAATGTCAACAAATTAACCCAAAACGTTTTATGAAGTTTCAGTCGCCAATAAGTCAATAAGACTACTTTGGAACTGTGAATTCCAAAACTTGTAAACTTTAGGTCTATTAAGAACTAAGGTAGCATTTGGTTCACACTTAGGTATCGAAATTAGATCGGAATGAGTATGACATGGTATGAGTTTGGAGTATATGGATTTGGGATTAAAAGTGATAGTTGTTTGGTATTGAAGTGGAAATAGGTATGGTAGACTTTGATGGTGTTTGGAACGTATCAAAATTGAAATGAGTATCGAATGTGGACGGCCAAAAAAATGGCCAGAAAAATTTGACCGGCCAGAATAGTGACCGACCGACGACGTTGGCCGAACATACCCTTATTTCCCCATAGTTATAGACAATAGGGGCTAGTATATCAAAAAACGATATCCATTACCAAATACTTGGATATCAAACTGAAACCCATACCTCCTATTTCTCCGAACAAACAACTTTTTAGATTCCTCCAAACCCATTCCCTTATTCTTAAACCTTCAACCACCTAAAGCAAAGAAGTTTGTGAAGTAAATCATTGATAAAGCCATAGAAATCAGACTGGCTTAAGAGAGGGGGGGGGGGGGGGGATCTGGAAAAAAATAGAAACTGAAATGTACCCCCTGTTCTCTAAGTTCAAATCTTGGCACTGCCAAATATAGTAATTCACATATATTAATAACCACTAAATGATGACTTAGTCCATAAACTAGCAGATGCAAATAAATTCTCAGGGACATCAACAGGAAAACCCCTTCAAGACATCAAATTTTTCTCAAGAATCTCGACCAGCCTTGATTTATCTCCTTCCAACCTCCCCTTCATAGCTTATATTCTAAGGTAAATCACAAGGAAAATCCCTCAAGAGGGGAATACTTTTCAAGTATCTGAGCCACCTGCTCTGCTGATCTCTTCCTCTTAACCTCCCATTCTTGCTTCACTGAGTTAGCCATCTGAATCTCGCGAACGATCTTAGGAAGACTTTCCATAACCCTTTTCTGAGCAGAAGTAAAGTGAACTATCCTTTTGTTGGTCCCTTTTATGATTTGAGTCATTTGCTGTCGCCGTGCTTGCAAGCTAGCAATTTGCTCCTCCAACTCTGTTATATCAGACATGACGGAAGCTTCTTCAGCCTGCAGAACTTCCATATCGTCCTTTGAACTACTGTATTCGCTCCTAAGTGCAGCTATCGATGCAACCTTTGCATCAAGTTCAGCAAAAAATTTACCAGCTTGCCCTGATACTCGCCTGGCCTCTAGGAAACTCCTGTAGGTGAGTGGAATTTCTTGAATCAATTTAAGCATGGAATGTTCTGTAGGACTGAGGTTTGGATCATCTTGCAGCTTGGCTGACAAGGTACAGAGTTCACTCAGTCTGTTGGAGGATGCCAAATTTGAAAATCCCATAGCAAGGAGGGAAGAGAGTTTCTCTCGAGCTTTTTCCATGGTTAAGTCTTCTGCTTCATAGGAGAATTCAGTTCTAAAGAATGGCATAGACAGCATTTCATCAAGGGAATTGACATAGCCATCGAATTCCTCATGAGTTAGACCAGCGTTTGATTCATCAACCGGATCTTGAACTTCTGTTCTACATTTGATAGGAGTACGAGAACCAGAGTAACCTGGCGGAGCAGCAGCCTGGCTATGAGAAACTTGAATCTGGAGATTCTCGCTCCCTGTACTCTTGTTTGCATTACCACCACTTGCTGGTGTTTTCTCAAAAAGTTTTCTGGTAGATGCACGACCTTTTTGCTTCCCTGTAGCTTTTCGTGTTTTCTTAGACTTTTTACTACTTCCTTCTGTAAGTTCTTTTTCTTCTTCCTTCTCCAAGGACATGCCGTGTGATATTTCTTCAGCAAATCCAGCAACAGATGCCCGGCCTTTTCGTTTTGGTGTAGTTTTTACTGTTTTCTTGGACGTTTCACCACTTTTTCCATTTGCAAGTTCTTTTTCACGAGAAGGAGGTGACTGAGGAAGAGTCACAAGTGCCGGAGGACTGATGGATTCTGCAAGAAAGAAATTGATACGGAGAACATCAAAATGGTATTGAAACAACCACGAGACTTGCGCCAAGGCCTCAGAATATTCAATTTGTCATATGCAGGAGAACAAACCAAAAGTCGAAAAGCATCAACATGCATGGCGGTATTTCTTCTAGTGAATCAAATTCAATAGGAAATTTCTTAATCCTAAGCAATGATTTTGTTGGATTGGCAGCTTCTCCAGACAGCCATTTGCCAAAACACATGGAAGCTTTTACCCTTAAAGCTGCCTCTACATTAAAGTCTGAACTTAACACAAGGAAAAGGAAACGTCCACCAAGGACCATTGAATTATTCAAAATTTACAGGTTTAACATAAACTAATTTTCAGGACAAATTAGACTAAACTTTTTTTTACTCCAGTCAGGCATGAAAAAAATCCATCCACTTCTTCCACAACTTCCAAATGGAGGTCAATGACCCTTTTTAAGGGTCAATGAGCTCTAGAAAAGGTTATTTTTCCGTCCGCTAGTAAATGCTCACATAGAATTTGCCATTTGAGAACCAGCTGTTTTTGCAATTACAGATGAGCACCGCAGTTCAATTGTCACGTGAAAAAATGAATGATGTGGACCAATGAGTGGAAAAGGGTGTGTATGTTTATACCTCTCTCTCTTTCACTCATTAGTCCACATCATTCACGTTGCCACCTTCATGTTATAGTTTTACAATGAAAAACATTAGTCACTATATATTCATGGATTTTATAAAATCTTAGCAGCAGACATGCACAAATCAAATATAGGAGTAAAATTCACAAAGGTTTGATCAACTAACACGACACAAGTAACACATTTGGCTACTGCACTATTTATCATACTCTTCAAACTCATTGTGCAGGATAAAGAAACCTATATCAAGGAGGGCAAAGAACATCTGCAGTATAAACATCTACTGATAACCAGAATAAACTGATTACTTAAGTAAAGCAACAAATTCCATGATGATTCTTAGTGTTAAAAAAGATATAGAAAGTGGTTCCTTCTTTCTCTTCTTTATTTCAACATATAAGAAAAGCAGAAATAGCTATGCAACTTGTACAGCTATAGTCTGTATTAGATATCACATCCGTTTTACCTGGACGAGTAGTACCCCCACAGAATCAAGGTAATTGAGAACTAAAAACGTGAACAGCATCTTACGAATTCTATAACATAGTTAAAAATCATCCTCCAAATATCTAAAATAGAAAAATGTTAAAGAGGACTTGTATTTAACCTTTGCTTTCTGTCAGTTCAGCTGGAATATCCCACGTGAACGAAGCAAAGAATGCATCAACATCAGCTCCAGGGAACTGTGATTCAATGTAACGGTGAACAGATACCTTGCTTGCAAACACTAATGGTTTGCTCGGTTTCTCTTGGAGATTCTCTGGAGCAGATAAGAACCTGTCCTTGTATATGCCATCATTTCGGATTCTCCTCCCAACTTTCCAACCCCAAGTATCTCCAGGATTTGGCCAATCTACGGGAGCATAGGGAAGACCTTTACCTGATTCACTAGGCAAAACAAATTTAACAGGAGTATCTGATTTCGTCATTGCAGGTGCCTGGCCTTTGCTTGTCTTCCTTTTATTACTTTCCATGTCACCCTAATCATTGAAGTGTTCAAGCAAAGGCAAAACTTAACAATCCAACATAAAACAAGTAAACAGAATACAGCCACTATCAGCCACATAGCCAAGCGAAAAACAAAAATCACCACTCTATATCTCACTTAGTAAACTTTACGATAAGAAAAAAATGAATCTCATTGATCAAGTTAATCGATTCAAGAGTATACAGTTACATAAAAAGCTACTAATCATGACCAGATTCAGACTAAAGCGTGTGACACGCTAAATCCACTGGACAACAAAATTCTGTCCAAAACCCAAACTTCATTGCTTATTGTGTCAGAGAATTCAGCAAGCAAAAAGAGAACGTGGCACTGTCTAAAAGATCTAATGTAGAACCAACTGCAAAGAACCCGCAAAGTAAATGCGCTCAAAAACAGCTAGAAAGCACAACGCCCAGAAAATTAAGCACAAATTCAAATGTAAAACGAAATAAAGCTACAAAATCTATGAAATGAAAAGATCTATATCCACTGGTTAGCTAAGAAAAGCAAATTAAGTAAAACAAAAACGAAACCGAAAGAAAAAGTGGAAAATGAAGAATACATAATTAATAAAGATTCCTCCAGATTTTTTTGCTGAATTTCAGAAAATCACAGAAGAAATCAACTGAAGTTATCGGCTTTAGTTATCGACTAATAAATGTTTCAATTGAACAAAAAGACAAAATAAAGGGGATTCTTAGTCGAGCTCACCAGATCTGAACGCACAAACAGCAGATCAAAATCAAAGGCGATTACTGATGCTGAAATTACATACCAGATCTGGAATTCTGAAAGAATTCTAGAGAAGATAATATCGAGACAGTGAAATTTACCTGGAGCAGGATGGCTCGGTCACTTGACACTTGCTAGTGAGGGGAAACAGTTTTGACTGTTTTTGGGTCACACGTATATGTAGGGGGAGTGGGGGCTCTTTAGTCTTTTTATCCTCTTTATTTTTTTTATTTTTCTTGTTTCCGTGAAAACAAATTTTAAGGTTAAGTTGTTGTTTGATCAATCACTATATGTATATGATGGTTTATACTTTGGCCAATTAATCATTAATTATTATTTAGATAAATTTTATGTATCATCATCTTATTATAGTATTAATTGTTTTATAGTAATGCAAAACTTGAGTATCAAACTATAGTGTTAACGGCAGGGTGGTGAATGGGTGGCGACGCAGCGGGGAGTGGTGGGTAGCAGAAGTGATAGTAGGTGGCGATACGATTTGGCGTGTGAGAATGAAGGAATGAGTCTTGATGACCGTAGGTTTAACTTGAGTATCAAACTATAGTAAAATCCACACATTGATTCTAATATCTTTGAAGGAAACACAAAAAAAGATATCATTCTTTTAATACTATTCTTTGATTATAAAATCTACCAAATAAACGCCTCCAAATTTTTCTTCTTAGAAAAAGTTGTGTCGGACAGGAAAAAGTGGTGACGGACGACCACCATAAATGAAGCAACAACAAAACATGTAAACTAAGTTACATAATGTAACTTTATTTTATCTATTGTTCTACTTCAAACATTTAAATCTTACCTTTTTTTCTGGATATATAGACTACAAGATCAAAACCATAAGCAAAGAAAATTATAATTTGGGAAAGTGCTAGAAGCTTTATGCGTTAATATTTAATTTCATGTTTTTTTCTTTTTATTCTTGTGTCCTTTATTTATTTGTATATGATACTAATTTGATAATCATCTATCGTATCATTTTAAGCAATATTTTTACTATATATACATATACATACATATATAAACACAAACATATATATGTATATATAAGTCATAAATACTAATAAACTAGTAAGGTGCACCATGTTGGTTTTTCTAGTACTCCGTTTCAATCAACGTCTGTCTTTTTTAGATTGCCTTTGATTCCACGCTCCCCATCCCAGCCCCACGTGAAAAAATGACTACCAAAATATCATACCGAAATGAGATATCTAGCTGAAATAGACAAGTATAGAAGTGCCGAGCTGAAGTGCCGAGCCGAAGTGCCATACCGAAGTGAGGATCAGAGATAAAAGGCGTGCCAAACTAAAATGAGACAGAAGTAAAAAGAGTACCGAGCCGAGGTGCCAAGCCGAGACGAGGACATAAATAAAGTGCGAAGTGAAGAATGAAGAGCCGAGGTGGAGAAGTCAAGATGTAGCGAAGCCTAAATAAGAAGTGCCAAGGTGAGCTAAAATAAGAAGTGCCGATGTGATAAAGGAGCTGAGCTAAAGGAAAGAACATCAGTCTGAGGTGACGAAGTAAATGCACTAAAACATCAACAATGGGATGCCGAGCTGGGGAGACGAGGTGAAGGCAAATGAATTGACAAGCAGATGTGCAAGTTGTGCAAGGATATTGACAGCAACAACAAAGAGACTGCACTGCCGAGCTAAAACACTTCAAAAAATATGAGAGTCTTAAAGGCAGCACTGAAGAACACAGAAAATACAGAAAAAGAGAACTCATTCGAATATATTGTACATATATCCACTAGCTCAGTGGATTAAAGAAACCATTGTAAATAGAATATAGCCGTTGATGGCTTGAGGTTTCTTACCTCTCCGAAGCCTTATAAAAGGCAAACTCATATACATTCAAACGTGTAGAAGTTGTGTAGAGGTTATGAAGAAGACTGAATAAAATTTTAACTGTTCAGCATCCTATTTCTATTCTTTTATTTTACAATTCTAACTTCTATATTTTCCAATATGTGCTTCCCAAATGCTTCATTCACATCTTCTGCATTTGTATTTTGCGTAAACATCAAAAGAATTTGACTCTTCACTTTAAATTGTACTACTAGAAACAGTAAGCACAAAAGTAAGACGCGAGAAGAATAAGTCGACCAAACAGTAAGATTGGAGTGGGACAACAACAGAAAATTAAGGAGCTGGATCTCATGTTATAACTTCTCAACATAATATTTTTTAAGGAGTTGTATCTCATGTTTCTTCTTTTTCCCTCAAAAATGGAAGTTCAGCACAGTAACATACTTTTGTTGATAGTCAATGCAGCAGAAAATCACATGCTTCACAGTCAGAACTGTGCACTGAATTATTTATACATATTTGAGTAGTATCGAAATTCGCGATCAAATCAACTGCATTACTGGGGGCAAAAATATACAGAAGACTATTCTCACAAGTGAACGACCTGTTATCTGCTCCATGCAGCAGGAAATCAAGCTGGAAAGGGAAAAAAGTTCAATAAATGATATATTACTCTTTCCAAAAATCCGAAATACATTATATATATATATAGTTGGACAATGTTGATGAAGTAGATTTTTGTAACCACGCGTATCTTGAAGTTGATTCAGTCTACACTTGCTCATTTCTCACCGGTCACTCTTCTCTTCGCGGGCTCAGGCCCCCTCAATGGGTTCTAATTCGTTGAAGAGGGGTGGTGCCGTGAATCAATCAAAAAGCTTATGGAGTGAGCTCCATACTTGAAGCGAGTAGAAAGACGGGTTACATAGCTCTTTGATTCTCTAATTATGCTTACAACGCCTTATCTCTGTAATAACTGGATGTCAGTAATATGATGAACCACGGCAATTCCGGTGACGATGTACCAACTACATGTGGGCAATGCTGTAGCATCAACTCAGTCAACGGTATTCCAATAATTGCAAGTGGGAAGTTTCCAGGATGGCACTTCTCCTTCCTTGGAAATGATATTGTGATTCGTGTATTTTATACATATCAACCCTTTAAGATTCCATACGCCCACAATCTCTTTGATTTGTGGTTACAAGAATCAGATTGACCCAACCAACTTTTCAGACAACAAAAGCAAAGCTCTTTAGAAATTGAAGTAAGAGGAAGAGAAATGGAGAACCCAGTAGCAATGAATGGCGGAGAAGGCCCCAACAGCTATTTCAGGAACTCTAAGATACAGGTTCCTCTTTGCGACAATTTTATAGCTGTAAAAGCACCATTTACATTTGGGTCTTTTCTCATCAAGCGTATTACTATATATATATATATATATATATATATATATATATATATATATATATATATATTGTGAAGGGAATATTACTATTGTTAGAACTATGAAATTTTTTCCCTTAAACTTCCACGATTTCATTAGCCATGACCTAGTACATTTGCACTTCTATGAGTACATGTTCTAGGAGTTCATGGAGACAGATAATTAAGGTTAATGAGGTTTAGGTAGAATATAGGGCACCTTAGACTATATGTAAGGGCTTAGACGCTCTACACTTTAGATTTACTTTGCATTTTTATGTGCTTGTCTTTATTTTTCATTATTTGTGCAAATACACAGCTGTGATTATCTTAATAGTAGAGATGTTCCATTTATATTTACTAAATCCATTCACTAACACACTAGCACAACATATTCCTATTATTATGTCATTTATATTGCTATATATAGAGCGGTAGGTTTCACCTATCTATCCTTTGTGATACAGGTACTGTTTGTCTTCCTCTCACCTCCCACACTTTAGCGAGAGCTTTTAATGTCATTGGGATATACTGTGTATGCGTTGTTGTTGTTTCATTAGAAGATCGAGATATTGAAATCTATGATTTGACTTAGCTAATAATTGGATCATCATCCACAATCTGTTAAATAGGAAAAGGGGATAGACCAGGTAAAGATTTTATTGTCTACAAGCATCGAAGAGTCGCTTGAACTAGAAAATGTGCACATCTTCTCCATCGCGGATTTGGGCTGTTCAGTTGGTCCTAACACATTCAACTGTGTCGCGAACATGATTGAAGCAGTTGAGCATAAATATGCCAACCATAGCCATGATCTAAAAGTGCCCGAATTTCATGTGTTCTTCAACGATCATGCTTCCAACGATTTCAACACTCTTTTTAAGTCACTTCCATCGCACAGACAGTACATGGTTGCTGGAGTCCCAGGGTCCTTTCGAGGCCGAATTTTCCCCAAATCATCTATCAATTTGATGCATACATCTTTTACTCTTCACTGGCTCTCCAAAGTGCCTGATGAAGTGACAAGAGAGAGCTCTCCTCTATGGAACAAAGGTCAAATCACATATACGCGAAGCCCACTTGAAGTACAAGAGGCCTTTAGGAATCAGTTCATTGAAGATTTTCAGGCATTCTTTTCGGCAAGATCAGAAGAACTCAAACCCGGTGGATTATTGGCGATCTTAGCGCTTTGCAGGCCAGAGGAGACTCCAGCTTCGATGGCAGTTGGAGGGTTTTATGATATCGTAGGTGATGCTCTCAATGACATGGCAATGGAGGTAACTAACTGTTCTTTCGCTCATGTTTTGTAAAGGGTGACAAATTTTGCCAAGGGCATATTACAGTTTGTATTCGGATTGAGATTTGCTTCAAGAAGTCAATAGTTCGATTTTAAAGACACGCACAATGTGGCTGTTACTCAGCTGCTAGGCCGAATGTCTGGTTTGTGAGAGGGCACTTTGTGTGGGTCACTGCGTAAATCCTCACCTAATCTAGGAGACCGTCGAAATACTGATTTACATCCTTCATAGTACTCTTTAGAGTTAGGGTCGCTAAGGTCCCGGAGCAAGGAATTTCAACTTTTTCCAAGGGTGACAATTTTTTAAGAATCCATAAAGTAGGTTGACTTTAGTAGCAGGCTAGCAACCTAGCTCATTCTTAAAAACTTGATGCATTCTATATATCCGGCCACATATGTTTTCAGTTTTTAATAAAATTGAAATCAAAATGATTCATTAAATTAGCTGTGCTTTTTATATTATGAAGTAACAATAGATCGGCACAGCTTGACACAATTTTCATTATGGGTCACTAAATTGGATGCGTTCTTTATATTGTGAAGTAGCAGTTGATCGACACAGTTTGACGCAATTTTCATTATAGGTCATCGGAAAACATTCTCCGTGTGTTTCTAACACATGAATATGGTTGTGTATATTCGACCTCTATATCCCACCATAGACAGGAGTCTCTAATACAATAGAGTAATGTTGTTGTTATTGTACAATGAAAAAGAGACATGATTAGACACGTATTGATATCAAATAATACAATAACATTTACCATTTGACTTATTCTGATTACTATGCATCCATATAGATCTAGTGATGCATCGAAAAACAACCTCTGTATGTTTCTAGTACATACGTATGATTGCGTATATCTGATCCCCCATATCCTCCATAGACAGAAGCCTCTAAGGTAATGGGTAATGTTGTTGTTGTTGTTGTTGATGCTATTTTCTTTCTTATAGTCGCCCCTCATGGTTGATCAAGTTTAACGTTCCTTTTATTTTGGTTGCCTGTTGTAAATTATTGGATCATCTGAATGTCATTGCACTCATCTGAAGGGAATACTAAGTGAAGGATTGGTGGATTCTTTCAATGTGCCAGTTTACGTTCCTACTGCCCATGAAATCAATCAACTTCTTTCAAGTATGAAGCATCTTAGCATCCAAAAACTTGAAAAGATATCCCCATCTGTAAAGCTAAATAAGGTGGAAAACATTGACCTTGTGTTTAGGCTTGTGAGATCAACTTTGGAGGACTCCTTGTGTAAACACTTTGGAAGCGATGTTATGGAAGAACTCTTCTTCAGATGCCGCATGAAACTCGACGCTTTTGCAAAAACACCAAGTTTTAGTAGCAATCCCAAGACTGAGTATCTGTTTCTGCTAATCAAGCTTTCTCATTCTTCCTCTTGAATTGATGCATCCAAATGCAAACGTCTATGTTAAGGGATCTTGCTACCCCATCCATGTCTTTTATTTCCTGTATTTCGGGTTGAATCATGCCTGTCTTCTTCTTCTTTTTTTTTTTCTTTTTGGTATGGGACTCGAAAACTTGATGATGTTTAAACTTTTCGCCAGTTTGTAAAGATCTAAAAATCTATGCCTTCATTTACACAATCATTTTACAATAATTGAAAGATATGTTTAACAGAAACGTACATGAGTAGAAACAGTTTTAATGAGGAAAAACTTCAACTTAGATTTAGACAACTTTTATTCTTCCATGGAGATTTCTCTTCACTAACCCTTTCTTTGATGTATACTTTGATGGATAAATAAAGACAATGACAAGAGTAAAAATGACTTTCATCTATATTTATATAGGCAACCAAAAAGTATGTCCATCATAACCATTGGATTCACACCTCTTTGATAAATAAACATGTTCCTTTAATGAAGATTTATGTCTCTTAGACCTAAAAACGTAATCTTTCAATATAACTCTTTATAAATAACCAATTATGATTTAATTATAAATCATATAACCATTGTATCACAGAGGACAATTCCTTTTGGCATTTGGGGAATCACATATCTCTTGTATGCTAATATAGATGACTATTGTATAAATGTCCATTTATTGTTACAAGTTCTCTATTCTCATTGTTTTGAGCTCTATAAAACATAAATGAGGTATCCATCCGTACAAATTAAATACGAACTGCACGGACGCGTTCCATTAGTGTATTGAAGGACAGCTACGGTGAGGTGAATCCAGATAAATGAATCATAAACTATTGTTCACTAACTCTGATGAGGCTATAACCGAGCTGCTGAATACGACAAAAGGCTTTCACGTCAATAGGCGACAGTCAACGTAAGTCAAGTTCGGCTGCCTCTTGTTGGAAAAGTACGTCAAAGTACCTTACCGTGTTCTCCAAACTTATATAGAATATATATGAGATTGTTTGGGAGGTTGATGTGATGTGTTTCAATGCTGAAAACTTTCAGTCGGACGTGGATCTCTCACGTCGATCGATCGACGTTACGTCGATCGATCGATGTTAGAGATTCATGTTGATCTGAGGTTGTCTGCCCGACGTCGATCGATCACATCGATCGATCGACGTGGCGTCGATCAATCGACGTGCCAGCGGATAGAACTTTTCATTTTGGGTTGCAACTTTTGATCCAAAGATCATCTCCCTTCACCTTTGAACGGTAATCAACGGCCATAACTGGTAGAAAAACTGCTGAAATGAGTTTCAAACATGGTTTTTAACACAATCCAAGGTCTATATATATGAGATCTTTATATCTTCAAAGATATACAACATTCTTGCAAAATCTATAGAATTTTCAGCAATCTTTCTTCTACCTTTCTCCTTTATCTTTCTCTTCAATATCAAGTTCATTCTTCTTCTTCTAGAGCAAAGGAAAAGAAGACAGTCGTTATATCTTAGGAAGCATTAGTCTTGTTGTCTACCTTGATCAATCGGTAGAGGCTAAATTGGTTTAAGGACAGAGTCATCTTGAGACTCGTCTCGGCTTTTGTTTGATTATATTCTTGCTTGTTTGCTGCACTTTTCTAACAATCTTAAAGCAATTTACGATGACATCTAAGCAAGCTTTACCCGATATGTCCAAGATGGAGCCATTTGATGGCAAGTTCTACAAGAGGTGGGCGGCCAAGGTGCTGTTCTTCCTCGAAATGCTGTCAGTTTCGTATGTACTCAAGATCGACAAACCCAATTATGAAACTGAAGCACGAAAGTATGTAGTAGACAACACTACTTGCACAGGCCACATACTATATTTTCTATCCAACTCTCTATTTGACATCTATGTCAAATTCACGTCTGCAAAAGAGATTTGGTCAGCATTGGAGAGCAAATATGGTGCTGAAGATGTGGAAAAACGCAAGTACGTGATGAGTGAGTTCTTGAAGTTCCAGATGGTTGATCATTCTCCAATAAATGATCAAATCCATCAATTCCAACAATTGGTGGATAATCTGGAACATGAAGGTATCAAGATCGATGAGACATTCCAGGCGGCTGCGCTGTTGGAGAAACTTCCTCTTTCTTGGAGCAAATACAACAAGAGAGGAAAACATGATGACCGCCAAGTTGTCTCTAGATGCCGTAATTAAACACATACGTATCGAAGAGAACAACTGACTGGAAGATGAGTCTCACCATGAAGAGGGAGTCAAAGCCAACATTGTGGAGCATGCTGCGAAGAAGCCCAAGTTCCACAACAACAATGGCGGCCACAGCGGAGGTAAAGGTAAGAAAGTTGCTGTGTAGGGCCAGAACAAGATGAAGGGAGTGTGCTGGGTGTGCGGGAAACCGGGACACCGAGCCGTCAACTGCAGGAAACGGAAGGGCCAGCCAAGCAACCAGGCAAATCTGATAGAGGCCAAAGGAGCAGCAGACGACGTCATCATCACAGCGGTCGTCCTAACGGAGGTAAACCTTGTTGGTGGCACTACGGAATGGGTGGTAGACACGGGTGCTACCAGGCATATTGCTACCAGTAAAGACCTATTTTCTGAATACAAAGAAATAGACAGTGATGAACAAGTTTTCTTGAGAGATGCACATAGTACCCAAGTCCTCGGAAAGGGTAAGGTGCTTCTCAAGTTAACCTTTGGGAAGAGACTGGAGCATAGCAATGTGTTGCATGTTCCTGCTACGCGTAGGAACTTGATCTTCGGAGTGTTGTTGAACAAGGCCAACATTAAACTTGTTTTAGAGTCTGATAAACTTGTTTTGTCTAGAAATGGAGAGTTTATCGGTAAAGGTTTTTGTAATAGAGGTCTGCTTGTACTCGATGCTATTTTCTGCAGTAATAAAGATGCATCTAGTTCTGTTTATTTCGCTGAGTCTCTCGATATGTGACATACTAGATTAGGACATACAAATATAGGAGCAATAAAGAAACTCAAAAACATGAATGTGATTTCTTATGATGATGACAACTTCAACAAATGTGAACATTGTGTTGAAGCAAAACATCATAAGAAACTATTTAAGAAAGTTGATAGAGTTTCACAAAAACTTGGCTTGATTCATAGTGACTTAGGTGATTTTAAGAATCACATGAGTAAAGGTGGTAAACGGTATTATATTACCTTTATTGACGATTACTCTAGATATACGAAAGTATATTTGTTGAGTCACAAAGATGAGGCCGAGTCTAAGTTTATAAGTTATAAAGTTGAGGTTGAGAATCAACTAGACTTAAAAATCAAAAGGCTTAGGACTGATTGAGGTGTTGAATATTGTACAGACTCTTTACAAAAGTTTTGTGAAGAGAATGACATTATTCATGAAGTTACACCTCTGTACACACCTCAGTCCAATGGAGTAGCCGAAAGGAAAAATAGAACATTGAAAAATATGATGAATGCTATGTTGGTTAGTTCAGGATTGCCGGACAACTTGTGGGGGAGGCAATCTTGACTGCTTGTCATATTTTGAATAGGATACCTCATAAGAAGTTAGATAAGACTCCTTATGAGTTGTGGAAAGGCTATGCTCCTAACTTAAATTACTTGAAAGTGTGGGGGTGTCTAGCCAAAATTGGAATTCCTGATTTTAAGAAAAGTAAAATCGGGTCTAGGACAAGAGATTGTATATTCATCGGTTATGCTCAAAATAGTGCAGCATATAGATTCATGGCTATAGATAATAGTTCTATATTGGAATCTAAAGATGCTGAATTCTTTGAGCATATATTTCCTACGAATAGACAGTCTGTTGGTGTTTCCAAACTTGAGATATGCGAGTCTAGTAAATCCTTAGTTGAACAAGAGGTTGATGAACCTAGAAGAAGTAAGAGACAAAGAACAGATAAGTCATTTGGAAGTGACTTTATTACAGCTTTCATTTTAGAGGATGATCACAAAACTTACGGAGAAGCGATTAGGTCAGTAGATTCTAAGTTTTGGAAAGAAGCTATAGATAGTGAGCTTGAGTCTATACTAAGTAACAACACTTGGGAGTTGGTAGATTTGCCTAGAGGGTGCAAACTTATCAGTTGTAAGTGGGTCTTTAGGAAGAAACTAAATGCGGATGGAACGATTGATAAGTTTAAGGCTAGGCTTGTCGCAAAAGGGTTTACTCAACAAGAGGGTGTAGACTTCTTTGACACATACTCACCGGTTGCTAGGATAACTACGATTAGAGTCCTAGTAGCACTTGCCTCCATACACAGCTTGTTATTCACCAAATGAATGTGAAAACAACGTTTTTAAATGGAGACTTAGAAGAGGAGATTTATATGAAGCAACCGGAGGGTATGATAGTTAAAGGTCAAGAACACAAAGTGTATAGGCTTAAGAAGTCTTTGTATGGTCTTAAGCAAGCGCCTAAGCAATGGCACGAGAAATTTGATAACGCATTAGTGTCTAATAGTTATATAGTAAATGAAAGTGACCGTTGTGTGTATAGTAAATTCAATGATTGTGATGATGTCATTATCTGCCTTTATGTTGACGATATGTTAATATTTGGAACCAACATAGATGTAGTTCATGATACAAAATCATTGTTGTCTTCTTTGTTTGATATGAAAGACATGGGGAAGGCGGATTTATTACTTGGTCTCAAGTTAATAGAAAAATGTGGGGGTTATTTACTTTCTCAAGAACATTATGTGGAGAAAATTTTGAGAAAGTTTAATCACTTTGATGTAAAACCTGTAAGTACACCTTATGATTCACATGTTACTTTGACTAAAAACAAATTCGAGAGTGTGTCACAATGTGAATATGCTAGGATAATTGGTAGTGTAATATATTTGATGAATTGCACTAGGCCTGACATTGCATATTCTCTGAGTAGGCTTGCACGATACACTCATAACCCGAATGAGAGTCATTGGTGTGCATTAAGACGTTTATTGAAGTATCTTAGAGGAACAATGAATTTAGGACTCATGTTTACGGGGTCACCTGCTGTTTTAGAAGGCTATTGTGATGCTAATTGGGTGACTGATAATGATGAAATAAACTCCACTAGTGGATATGTTTTCACTTTGGATGGTGGAGCTATTTGTTGAAAGTCATGTAAACAAACTTGTAGTGCTAAATCTACAATGGAGTCTGAATTTATTACCTTAGAACTTGCTAGTACAGAAGCCGAGTGGTTAAGGAATTTACTTGTTGATATTCTTTTATGGTCTAAACCTATGCCTTCTGTATCTATTCATTGTGATTCTCAGGCTGCGATCGCACGTGCAAGGAACAAGATATACAATGGGAAGAGCCGGGACATCCGTTTAAGGCACAACATTGTGCGTGACTTGATTAGTTCTGGGGTGGTTAACTTGGAATATGTAAGAACCAAGGTTTACCTTGCGGACCCCTTAACTAAAGGACTAAACAAGAAGTTAGTCTACTAAACATCAAGGGGGATGAGACTTATTCCATCTGTAGAGAATTCTTCATGACGGGAACCAAACCCACTATTAGTAGAGATCCTACAAACTGGGTTCAATGCGGTAAGAACAAGTTATGAAAGAGTTCTATGTTGCACTATCTAAGTGTTCCTCCCTATGGTGTTGTTGTTGATAGTGCTCACTGTAATGACTTAAGGGTGAGATTTTAAGAATCTTTTAATGAAAAATTCATAGCCATAATGTTTGGTGGTGTGAACAGTGCACACTTGATGAATTTCACCTATATAAACTTGGAAGTGGTGCCGCTTCCTATGAGAGCCTGGAAAACTCTTTAGAGAGCTTATGAATCCTGAGATAGGTGCATGGACGATATCGCACCAAACCGCGAACTTGAAGAAGTAGATAATGATATGTCTTCTTGTTGTTCATATAAACAATAGTGGAGTAAGATTCAAGACGAAGTTCATCTTACTTCCGTTTATATAACACAAGTTGTACTACCGGCGATTCAAGACCACAAGCCATCGTATCCGTTATGTGTCATTATCTGCGATTGATAATAGAGAGGTTAGTTGTTTAACGTTCTGAAGTTGTTTTTTATATAAGTTTGGATCATGTGAGGGATTGTTAGAAAAGTACGTCAAAGTACCTTACCGTGTGCTCCAAACTTATATAGAATATATATGAGGTTGTTTGGGAGGTTGATGTGATGTGTTGCAATGCTGGAAACTTTCAGTCGGACGTGGATCTCACGTCAATCGATCGATGTTAGAGATCCATGTTGATCTGAGGCTGTCTGAGGCTGTCCGTCCAACGTCGATCGATCACATCGATCGATCGACGCGACGTCGATCGATCGTCGTGAGAGATCGACGTGCCAGCGGACAGAACTTTTCCTTTTGGATTGTAACTTTTGATCCAAGGATCATCTCCCTTCACCTTTGAACGGTAATCAACGGCCATAACTGGTAGAAAAATTGCTGAAATGAGTTTCAAACCTGGTTTTTAACATAATCCAAGGTCTATATATATGAGATCTTGCTATCTTCAAAAATATACAACATTCTTGCAAAATCTATAGAATTTTCAGCAATCTTTCTTCTACCTTTCTCCTTTTTCTTTCTCTTCAATATCAAGTTCATTCTTCTTCTTCTAGAGCAAAGGAAAAGAAGACAGCCGTTATATCTTGGGAAGCATTAGTCTTGTTGTCTATCTTGCTCAATCGGTAGAGGCTAAATTGGTTTAAGGACAGAGTCATCTTGAGATTCGTCTCGGCTTTTGTTTGATCATATTCTTGCTTGTTTGCTGCACTTTTCTAACACCTCTTGCCCAACCAAGTTTTACCTCAGCATCAGACCTTAGACCGATCCACTCCGGCAAACCCAACTTCTCTTGAAGAGTCCACAGATCAGACCGTAAGGCCGAGGCATGAGCTCCGCCTCGGCCCCACGTCAGCTCGGCAAGGGGCCGAAGTAAATCAAGTTCTACGCAAAGGTTTTAGTTTCGTCTGATTAACCTGATCAGCCAGCCTCAGCTTTCACATAACCAAATAATCTCGGATTGTCAACTCGACTAATTTACCTTCCTTTAGCCAGCTTAGACCTCATGTTCGGAAAGTAAAACAAGGCATTTACTGAAAGCCACCGCTGACCTCGGCCCGGACACATAAGCAAACTCCTGCTAGGTGTCAAACAGAGCACAAGGTTAAAACAGCTGGCACCACATGTCCAACATGTAGAAGCACACATCACCATCGCTGTTTAACACGTGTCACAAGATCAATAACCAAATCATGCATTGGATGCTCTAGACACATAAAAACAAAGGAAGAAGGAAAAAGAAGAACAACGTAAATATGTTATATTAGGAACTTTCTGGGTAGTAAATATAGGATTATTTTTTTCTGGGGGTGTGGCCGTAATTTTTAATGGTTCAGGGGTTTGTATGACCACTCCAGAAACTTCAGGGACCTGGCTAACATTTTCATAAAACGCAGGGGTATCACAGGCAATATTTTCGGTATTTAAAGAATCAGGGTTAAGGCAATCTTTAACCCTGTTAACTTCGCTGCTCTCTGTAGCCATGGCTGCGCCGCTTTGCTCCTTTCCCTCGCTGTGCTGATTGTCTGCGTCTCTAGCGTCTGAAACTCCTTCATTGGTGCTTTGAGCAGCTGCAGCCTGAGCTTTTTTCTTGTATTCCTCCCACCAATCTGGGAACACATGAATCAATATTGATTCTTTTTAGAAAATAATTTAACGATAAAAGAAAATCACAGTTCTTTTAGTGTGTTATTTACATACTATGGGAAAAGCACAGAACAAGCAGTCTTCAATTGTTTAACAATCTCAATTCTCACATGTATGTTGTGGATTCATACTGAGTATCTCTAAAAATTAAAATAAAGAAAAGAAAATCAACGTGTTACTTTATTTTTATTTTTTATAGAAATCTTTAATTTGCTACTTGGAGACATCCGAAAATAAAAAGCAAGAAGCACGCACTCTTCAGTAATTTGCTTTAACACCCTCAAATGTATGTCATGAATTAGTATTCACTTTATTTAAATTGAGAAATGAAAATCACAGTTATAGTAAATAGACATATGACCTAACCTCAATGCTGAGAATATCTCATGTATGTGATTTGGACTTTCTGGGTAGTAAATGTAGGATTATTTTTTTCTGGGGGTGTGACCGTAATTTTTAATGGTTCAGGGGTTTGTATGACCACTCCAGAAACTTCAGGGACCTGGCTAACATTTTCATAAAACGCAGGGGTATCACAGGCAATATTTTCGGTATTTAAAGAATCAGGGTTAGGGCAATCTCTAACCCTGTTAACTTCGCTGCTCTCTGTAGCCATGGCTGCACCGCTTTACTCCTTTCCTTCGCTGTGCTGATTGTCTGCGTCTCTAGCGTCTGAAACTCCTTCATTGGTGCTTTGAGCAGCTGCATCCTGAGCTTTTTTCTTGTATTCCTCCCACCAATCTGGGAACACATGAATCTGGAAGCAATTTTCTCGAATTTGCCCTCTTTTTTTGCAGTAGGTGCATTCTTGAGTATTTCTTCCTTCTCCACGCTGTGATGGATGCCCTGAGCGTGGATTTCCTATCCCCTTTCTCTGTTTGCTATGATCTCCTGAGGGTTTGACTGTCGGCCTTGCCCTATCCCAGATGACTGTCTCTGTTCTGATGGGTGAATCACTTCGTTCTGCACCCCTGCCCTTCGAAGCTCATTGTAACATGTCTCCACAGTGGGTCTTGGCACCTGCTTCAGTAATTCTTTCTTCGTATCTCAAAAGCTATCATCAACTGCCAGGCGCAGTTGATATAATCTCTGTTCTTGCACTTTTTTTGTATATGTGGCTATGTCTTTTAGGGATTCCATGGGATTTGGGTCCATGGTATCGATTGTCATCCATAGCCTTTACAATTGATTCCATAAGACTTCCGGTGAGCGATTTCCCTGTTTAATAGAGTAACACTGCTTGTGTAAATCGAAGATCTGTAATGGATCCCCCCAGATCCGTATGTGACTGCAAGGCTGTCCCATAACGCCTTCACAGTTGAGTATTTCGATACATTGTTCACAAGACTATCATCTATATTGTCAATGAGCCAAGTGAACACCATCTGACCACTATGTTCCCATGCTGGGTAGGCAGAGTCTGTGGGCAGGGGGTGAAGGTACCCTGTTATATGGGAGCTCATCCCTGTGCCCCCAAGAACCATTTTCATCAACCTGCACCAGAGAGTATAGCTGGTGCCATTAAGCTTGACCTTCAATGTTAAATTTGCAGATGGAGCTGGAGATGGAGGCACCACCAAAATTTGTTGCATAAAACGTGCAAACTGTTCATCAAAATCGGGCTACATAGGGAAGTTGGGTTTATTTTCTGTTGATTCCTGACTCGTGCCTAGAGTTGGTGACATTTTTGGTATGTGGTGCTTTGCAGGTGATAAGGATAGATACTTTCACTTGCACTTGGTCCATCCGAGAGAGATATGGCAATGATGAAGCTAAATCTGAGCCACCAAGGTACTCAGATATGAACAGATATGGTATTTGGTCAAAGGTATGTTTTGGCTATGATGTGAGTAGGGTATTGAGCCAGTGTTCTTCACACGGCTGGGTCTAGGTAAGTATTCTGCCAATGATGAGAATGAACTCTGAGCCAATCTAGTATTCAAACACACTTAGATTTGATTGAGAGGTTAAGCATGCTCTAATACCATGTGTAAATGAGGAGCAGAAGACAATTGGGAAAATTTTTTATATTTCTCAATGAATAATATTTCTGTACACATTTATGTTTTATAGCACACTTTTGTATCTATACAAGGTAATGAGTCAATCAATGACAATTTCGTATTGTGAGGTAATTACTGCACAATCTTCATTTCCTAATTCTTGATTTCTTATCCCTGATTTCTTGGGATTGATTCTGTTCAAATTGATTTTGCCGACACATTTTATACATATCAACCCTTTAAAGTTCCATACGCCGACAATCTCTTTGATTTGTGGCTACAAGAATCAGATAGACCCAACTTTTCAGACAACAAAAGCAACACTCTTTAGAAATTGAAGTATGAGGAAGAGAAATGGAGAACTCAGTAGCAATGAATGGCGGAGAAGGCCCCAACAGCTATTTCAGGAACTCTAAGATACAGGTTCCTCTTTGCGACAATTTTATAACTGTAAAACCACCATTTACATTTGGGTCTTTTCTCATCAAGCATATTACTAATTTTTTTGGAAGGGAATATTACTATTGTTAGAACTATGAAATTTTTTTCCTTAAACTTCCACAGTTTCATAACGCATGAACTACTAAATTTGTACCTCACTGAGTACATGGTCCAGGATAGGAGTTCATGAAAGCATATAATTAAGGTTAACAAGGTTTAGGTAGGATATATGAGCACCTTAGAGCATATGTATGGGCTTAGACACTATCTACACTTTAGGTTGACTTTGCACTTTTCTGTGGTTGTCTTTATTTTTCATTATCTGTGCATATACACAGTTGTGACTATGTTAATAGGGGAGATGTTGTATTTGTATTTACTAAATCCATTCGTTGACACACTGGCACACCATATTCCTATTATTATGTCATTTATACTGGTACGTATAGAGCTGATAGTCAAACTCTCTATCCTTTGGGATATAGGTATTGACTGTCTATCACCCTCACCTAGCGAGCTTTTGCTGTTGTTGAGATATACTGTATATACGTCGTTGTTGTTGTTTCATTCGATGATTGAGATGTTGAAATCTATTATTTGACTTGGCTAATAATTGGATCATCATCCAAAATCTGTTAAATAGGAAAAAGGGATAGACCAGGTAAAGATTTTATTGTCGACAAGCATTGAAGAGTCGCTTGAACTAGAAAATGTGCACATCTTCTCCATCGCGGATTTAGGCTGTTCAGTGGGTCCTAACACATTCAAATGTGTCGCGAACATGATTGAAGCAGTTGAGCGTAAATATGTCAACCATGGCCATGATCTAAAAGTGCCCGAATTTCATGTGTTCTTCAACGATTATGCTTCCAACGATTTCAACACTCTTTTTAAGTCACTTCCATCGCACAGACAGTACATGGTTGCTGGAGTCCCAGGGTCCTTTCGAGGCCGAATTTTCCCCAAATCATCTATCAATTTGATGCATACATCTTTTACTCTTCACTGGCTCTCCAAAGTGCCTGAGGAAGTGACAAGAGAGAGCTCTCCTCTAAGGAATAAAGGTCAAATCACATATACGCGAAGCTCAATTCAAGTACAAGAGGCCTTTAGGAATCAGTTCATTGAAGATTTTCAGGCATTCTTTTCGGCAAGATCAGAAGAACTCAAACCCGGTGGATTATTGGCGATCTTAGCGGTTTGCAGGCCAGAGGAAACTCCAGCTTCGATGGCAGCTGAAGGGTTTTATGATATCGTCGGTGATGCTCTCAATGACATGGCAATGGAGGTAACTAACTGTTCTTTCGCTCATGTTTTGTAAAGGGTGGCAAATTTTTAAGAATCCATAAAGTAGGTTGACTTTAGTAGCAGGCTAGCAACCTAGCTCATTCTTAAAAACTTGATACATTCTATATATCCTGCCACACAATGAAAGGTAAATGATTCACTAAATTGTCTCCGTTTCTGAAGTAGAAGTTGATCGACACAGTTCGACACAATTTTCATTATGGTCATCGGAAAAAAACCTCTGTATGTTTCTAATATATAGGTATGATTACATACATCTGATCTCTCATACTCCCTCATAGACGGGAGCCTCTAAGGCAATAGAGTAATGCTGTTGTTGTAATAAAATTGAATGCAAATTGAAAACTAAAAGCAACAAATATTTTATTGATTTCTCTACACTCCTATATTTTATCGCACTAGGCGAGATCATATCATGTATACTAGTTTAACATCAATTAAATGCACATAGCATGATAAAAGATAAGATAAAGGTTAGAATAGAAGACCTTTTTGTTGGAGAAATTTAAATGGGTGAATGAGAAGTTAATGCTTCAAATAGGGATAAAATGATTTGAAAGTCGGTTTCTTAACTGTAATTCAAACTTGAGAATCGGTTACTTAACCGTAATTCGAATTTGGAAAATCAGTTACGTAACCGTAATTTAATTTTGAAAATCGATTATTCAAATTTGAAAAACGGTTGTCTGTTATCTGATATAACGGTGACAATCTGATCCGACGGCTGTGGTTAAACTGTCAATTAACCACCCTAATCAAATTTTTATCTATAAATAGTAGCTAAGCTGACCTCTTTGGTCACACTCACTCAGAATCCAATATTCTCCTCTCCTCCTCCGTATACACGAGCTCTTCTCCTCTCTTCTCTTTCTATATTTTGCATCAAGTCCGAGAAGTTCAGGACATCTTACAGGTTCGTAGAGTTCATACGCTGCAGTGTCGCTCATCTGAACTGACTTCCGTTGTATCCTGGGAGACAATTGTTCCATCCGGTTGGGCACAGTATACCGGAGCAATACGTCTTAAGGACAGAGTTCTGGACTCACTTCGGATCTCTGCTCAGCTGAGCTGTTGAGGTTATTGCCGAGCTGAGCTCTGCTATTGTGCTTAGAACATTCGTTGTTCTGAAGCGTTGTCTTGCTGGCTTTGCTTTGTGCTGAGCCCTGCTGTTTGGCTGAGGACATTCCTTGTTCTGCAACTCTGCCGTGCTGAGCTCTGCTCGGCTAAAGCAGCTGAAAGCCCAACTTTTGTAGTTGTGCTGAAGTGCCGAGGTCGGCAGATCGATGATCAGTCCAGAATGCAAATACAATTTCGCTGACTGGACTGATCTGATCTGTCTGATCAGTCTGACTTTAGTTCAGCTCTGCTGGAGAGCTGATAGCACAGAACCACTGTTCTGAAGTGCTATTCAATTCAGGTCGGCTGACTGTTCAGAACGTGAACACATTTGCGGTATCTGAACTGTCTTGACTTAGCAGATCTATCCAGCCTATCCTGAGCCCAGCACGTCGGCCACTGCTTTATTCCAAGAGCAAATTGTACAGAAGTCAATCTGACATGAATTATTCCCAACAATTCTTAAGACGTTATTGATTTGATTCTGTACTGAATCTTGTTTCTTTCTGATTGTCAGAGACTAAATGGAGAACACGAGTTCAAACTCAGTTCAAGGCGCAGACGTGCACAGCTCTGCTCCTATGGCACCAAATGCTGGGGGCCAAAGAATGCTCATGCACAGGGTCTTGCTGTGGCCCAAGTAGAGAAACCAGAGAAGTTCAGTGGGAGCTTCTTCAAACGTTGGCAGCAGAAGTTGATGTTCTTTCTGACTGCCGTGGGAATGGCTTCGTTTCCGACCGAGGACCCGCCTGTAGGGGGTTTCGAGGAGGACCAGACCCAATCTATGGACTACAAACTCTCTGTTGGTGCCTGGAACTTCAACAATTATGTTTGTCTGAGCCATATTTTGGGGTGCTTGGACAACTCTTTATACGGTTTGTATTGCACGTACAAAACCGCAAAGGGTCTGTGGCAGGCATTGGAAAAGAAATACCGTACGGAAGATGCTTGCACTAAAAAGTTTATTGTCGGTAAATTCATGAACTTCAAGATGTCTGACTCTCACAGTGTTGTTTCTCAAGTTGAGGAACTTCAGACGTTAGTAGCCGATATGGAAGAGGAGGGCATGTTGCTCAGTGAATCTTTCGTGGTGGCTGCGGTGATTGAGAAGCTACCTCTTTCGTGGAGGAAATTCAGAAGCTATCTCAAATACAAGTGAAAGGAGATGTCGTTGGAAGATCTGATTGTCCGACTCCGCATAGAGGAAGACAATCGCACATCTGAACAAAAGCCACAGACAAGTGCTGGTCAAGCCAAGGCCCATGTTGCAGAGGCCAAGAAAAAAAGGACCAGCTCGGGGTGAACAAGAAAGGCAAGCAGATCTCCAAGAATTTCACCGGAAAATGCTACAACTGTGGCATTCAGGGGCATGTCAGCAATGAATGCAGAAAGATCAAGAAGAAGCAGACCAAGGCAAAGGCGAACATCGTTGATGCCATGGATGATCTAAACCTCTGTGCGGTGGTCTCAGAGTGCAATGATGTGGGGAACATACGCGAATGGTGGCTGGATACTGGCGCTACTAGACATGTTTGCTCCAGCAGAGAGATGTTCTCGGAATATAAGTCTGGGAACAATGAACAACTATACATGGGGAACTCGGCCTCTTTGATGATTGAAGGCGAGGACATGGTTTTTCTGAAGCTCACCTCAGGGAAGCATCTGACTCTGCAGAATGTACTGCACGTCCCCAAAATTCAGAAGAATTTAGTATCTGGATCTCTTCTAGTCATGCATGGTTTTAGACTAGTGTTAGAATCCAATAAAGTTATTCTTTCGAAAAATGGCATGTATTTGGGGAATGTGTACTTGTCGAATATGATGTTTAAATTGAATGTCATCAATATTGTACCCAAAAGAGATTTGCCCGCAGAGGCTAATAATAATGCTTCCTCTTTTGCTTACATGCTTGAGTCTTCTTGTTTATGGTATTTTCGTTTGGGACATGTTAATTATAAGTCAATACAACGAATGGTTAATCTTGACTTGTTGTCCAAATTAAATTTTGATAACAAAAAATGCCAAATATGTGTTGAAGCGAAGATGGCAAAGACGCCATTTCCTTCAATAGAAAGGAACACTAAACATTTGGATTTAATTCATACCGATGTGTGTGATTTAAAATTTGTGCAAACGAGAGGTGGTAAAAAGTATTTCGTAACTTTTATCGACGATTGCATACGATACTGTTATGCGTATTTGCTAAGTAGCAAAGACGAGGCCCTTGATGCTTTCAAGGACTATAAAAATGAAGTTAAGAATCAACTTAGCAAACGAATTAAAGCAATTCGTAGTGATAGAGGTGACGAATATGATACACCGTTTAATGAATTCTGTTCAGAACATGGCATTATTCATCAAACGACTGCACTATATTCACCTCAATCGATTGGTATTGCTGAATGCAAAAATCGTACTCTAAAAAAGATGATGAATGCTATGTTGATGAGTTCGAGTTTGCCTCAGAACTTGTGGGGGAAGCAATTCTCTCCGCCAACGTTATTTTAAATAGAATTCCATCTAAGAAGATGAATGAAACCCCATACGAGCTTTGGAAAGGCCACAAGCCTAGTTACAAATACTTGAAAGTGTGCGGGTGTCTGAGAAAGGTTGCTGTACCTAAACCAAGACAAGTTAAAATCGGGCCTAAAATGGTTGACTGCATATTTATAGGATATGCGACTAACAATAGTGCATATCGGTTCTTGGTGCACAAATCGGATATTCCTGACATACATGAAAACGTTGTCATGGAGCCAAGGAATGCAGTGTTCTTCGAAGATGTCTTTCCTAGGGAAGACATAAATAAAGAAGAAACAAGAATTGGTAAGTGAATACGTGAGGCGACTCCTCAAGGGGATAAGGAGCTTCGTCAAAGCAAGCGTGCCATAATGCCAACTTTTTTGGACCGGACTTTCTAACCTATATGGTAGAAAATGAGCCAAGAAACTTTTCCGAGGCAATGTCAACTCCAAAAGCTTCATTCTGGAAAGAGGCAATTAACAGTGAGATAGACTCGATTCTTCAAAATCAAACTTGGGAGTTGGTTGACCTTCCACCTGGAAGTAAACCACTTGGTTGCAAGTGGATTTTCAAGAAGAAACTAAAAGAGGATGGAATTATGAAAATTATAAAGCTAGGTTGGTAGCTAAAGGCTATCGACAAAAGGAAAGCTTTGACTTTTTTGACACATACTCACTAGTAAATAGGATCACTTCTATAAGGGTGCTAGTTGCTATTGCTGCAGTCTATAACTTAGAAATCCATCAGATGGATGTGAAAACTGCTTTTCTGAATGGTGGGTTGGATGAAGAAATATATATGGAACAACCTGAAAGGTTTTTGGTTCCAGGACAAGAGTCGAAAGTTTGTAGACTCGTTAAGTCGTTGTACAGACTTAAGCAAGCGCCTAAACTGTGGCACTTGAAATTTGATCAAGCTATGCTAGCTAATGGTTTCAAGTTCAATGAGTGTGACAAGTGTGTCTACATTAAGATCACACAGAATGCATATGTAATAGTATGTCTCCATGTGGATGACATGCTAATCATGAGAAGTACTCGAGACATCATCTTAAATACTAAAAAGACGTTGACGAGGAACTTTGACATGAAGGATATGAGAGTCGCTAACGTTATTCTAGGAATTAAAATTTCTAGGAAAACCGAAGGACTTGTATTGTCACAGACTCACTATATTGAATCTGTTCTAAAATGTTTCAATATGCTTGATGTAAAACCAGTGAAGACTCCGCTTGACTTAAGTACTCACTTAAGGAAGAACCGAGGTGAGCCAGTAGCTCAATTGGAGTATTCGCAAATAATCGGAAGTCTGATGTACATAACAAATTGTACAAGACCAGACTTAGCATGTGGGGTAAACAAATTGAGTAAGTTTACCAGTAATCCAAGTGAGAAACATTGGAATGCTCTGAATAGAATAATGAGATACTTAAAGTATACAATGAATCTTGGATTACATTAGTCAAGATATCCAGAATGATTGGAAGACTATTGTGATGCCAATTGGATATCAGATAGTAAGGATTCTAAATCCACGAGTGGATATTTATTCACTGTAGGTGGTGGTGCTATGTCGTGGAAATCCACGAAGCAAACGTGCATAGTTCGTTCCACGATGGAAGCGGAGTTTATAGCACTTGATAAAGCTGGGAAAGAAGCTGAATGACTTCGGAATTTCCTGGAAGATGTGCCCTGCTGGCCTAAGCCAATTGCTCCTATCAGCATATACTGTGAAGTCAATCGGCTATATGACGAGCTCAAAGTAGCATCTATAATGGTAAGTCTCGCCACATGTGCCGAAGACACAATACTATTAAGCAGTTAATCTCTAATGGCGTGATTTCCATTGATTATGTAAAATCAAAGGATAATCTTGCGGATCTGCTTACAAAAGGCTTGCCAAGAGATCGGATGTCAATTTTGACAAATGGAATGGGACTAAAACCTATAATGCATGAACCTTTGTAACGGTAACCCAACCTTGTTGGCTGGAGATCCCAGAATCTTGGTTCAACGGGACAACTTTTTATAGAGTTCAGCGAGCACTTACCCATTCTGTTAAATAAAAGTGTTGTCTGCAGAGAAATGAGGGTAAGCTGAGGCTTTTAATGGTTCCTATATCTTGATATGTTAAGTAGGGTATGACAGAATACTCTTGAAAGGAAACACCTATGTAAGTGTGAAGTATGGCCGCTTCTATGAGAATTTTGTAAGGCCAAAGTTCTCTAACACATTTTCTGAAACCACGCGGTTCATGGCCAAAACGAACACAATCATGAGAACCAAAAAAAGGTGTTAAAGGAAATATTGTGTGAGTACTATTGTCTAGATTCACACTAAAGGCCGGTTAGTTCAAGACATTAAGTTCACTAATTAGACGAGTGGATCCGATAGTATATCACTAAGAAAGGTTCAAAGCCAGAAGCTACCTCTTCTGATGCAACATTTTCTTGTCTGACTTCTCAGTAGAGTCTGCATAAACACTTGCATTAATTCCCATTCATATAGGGGATTGTTGGATAAATTGAAATGGGTGAATGAGAAGTTAATGCTCCAAGTAGGGATAAAATGATTTGAAAGTCGGTTTCTTAACCTCAAATTTGAGAATCAGTTACTTAATCGTAATTCGAATTTGGAAAATCAGAAAATCGGTTATTCAAATTTGAAAAGCGGTTGTCTGTTATCTGATCTAACGGTGGCAATCTGATCCGACGGCTGTGGTTAAACGGTCAATTAACCACCCTAATCAAATTTTTCCTATAAATAGTAGCTAAGCTGACCTCTTTGGTCACACTCACTCAGAATCCAATATTCTCATCTCCTCCTCCGCATACACGAGCTCTTCTCATCTCTTCTCTTTCTACATTTTGCATCAAGTCCGAGAAGTTCAGGGCATCTTACAGGTTCGTAGAGTTCATACGCTGCAGTGCCGCTCGTCTGAACTGACTTCCGTTGTATCCTGGGAGACGATTGTTCCATCCGGTTGGGCACAATATACCAGAGAAATACGTCTTAAGGACAGAGTCTTGGACTCACCTCGGATCTCTGCTCAACTGAGCTGTTGAGGTTATTGCCAAGCTGCTGCTTTGTGCTAAGCTCTGTTATTGTGCTTAGAACATTCGTTGTTCTGAAGCATGGTCTTGCTGGCTCTGCTTTGTGCTGATTTCTGCTGTTTGGTTGAGGACATTCCTTGTTCTGCAGCTCTATCGTGCTGAGCTCTACTCGGCTGAAGCGGCTGAAAGTCCAACTTTTGTAGTTGTGCTGAAGTGCCGAGGTCGACAGATCGGTGATCAGTCCAGAACGCAAATACAATTGCGTTGACTGGACTGATCTGATCTGTCTGATCAGTCTGACTTTAGTTCAGCTCGGCTGGAGGGCTGATAGCAGAGAACCACTGTTCTGAAGTGCTGTTCAGTTCAGGTCGGCAGGTCGGCTGATTGTTCAGAACACGAACTCATTTGCGGTATCTGAACTGTCTTGACTTAGCAGATCTATCCAGCCTGCAAGCCGGCCACTGCTTTATTCCATGAGCAAATTGTACAGAAGTCAATCTGACGTGAATTATTCCCAACACTTTTCTCATATTTTTGCGCTCTTGATGTGTACATATGGCTTTAAGAAAATTGATTAAAAATTATGTAATTTCTTTTAGTCACTAACCTTGCATTTCCAAACTCAATTATTATTTAGAAAACTACACATATAGTTGCCCCTCATCCTTGATCAAGTTAAACGTTCCTTTTATTTTGGTTGCCTCATGTAAATTATTGGATCATCTGAATGTCATTGCACTCATCTGAAGGGAATACTAAGTGAAGGGTTGGTGGATTCTTTCAATGTGCCAGTTTACATTCCTACTGCCCATGAAATCAATCAACTTCTTTCAAGTATGAAGCATCTTAGCATCCAAAAACTTGAAAAGATATCCCCATCTGTAAAGCTAAATAAGGTGGAAAACATTGACCTTGTGTTTAGGCTTGTGAGATCAACTTTGGAGGACTCCTTGTGTAAACACTTTGGAAGCGATTTTATGGAAGAACTCTTCTTCAGATGCCGCACGAAACTCTACGCTTTTGCAAAGACACCAAGTTTTAGTAACAATCCCAAGACTGAGCATCTGTTTCTGCTAATCAAGCTTTCTCATTCTTCCTCTTGAATTGATGCATCCAAATGCAAACGTCTATGTTAAGGGATCTTGCTACCCCATCCATGTCTTTTATTTCCAGTATTTTGGGTTGAATCTTGCCCGTGTCTTCTCTTTTTCTTTTTTGTATGTAACTTTGTAAAACAATTTGGCACTTCAAATCTGCCTTTTCTTATTCTACTACATTAATTTATATAAATACAATTGGAAAAATAAATCCAAACTAATCTTATTACTATCAATTAGGACAGTAGATATATACAGATCAAATCAAGTATGAATATGCGACACTTATATGAAGCATCAATCAGATAATCAATCAGATAAACTCATATATGCCTGCAATCTCTATCCAATTGTCAAGCTCGACTTGGTTTGATCAACCTCGTCAGGTCAGGTCAGGCACAACATTTAGCCCTGATGCAGTCTCAGACGATAAGCTCAGTAACACAGGTTAACTCGACCGAAGCAAGTCAGGTTAGCTCTGCCGAAGCAAGTCAGGTAGGTCAGCTCGGACTGAAAGGTCAGCTTGGACAAAGTTAACAAATTTTAAAACTTGATGATGATTAAGCGTTTCACCAGTTTCCTTTTGGCATTTGGGGAATCACATATCTGTTATATAGATGACTATAGTATAAATGTCCATTTATCACGAGTTCTCTATTCTCATTGTTTTGAGCTCTGTAAAACATAAATGAGGTATACATCCGTACCAATTAAATACGATCTATTGAAGGACAGCTACGGTGAGGTGAATCCAGATAAATGAATCATGAACAATTGTTCACTAACCCAGTGATTAGACCAGAATTGCTCACCGGGTGGATCAGAGATGTTCCGAGTTGTATGCCATTAATCTTCTGTCTAAATCCGTCAATGGAACCTGAGAAGGAAGAGAAACGTTAGAGGTCCCAGAGCGCTACCCCGGGAAAACTCACCGACGCTTAAGTCAGTTATGGATGTTTTGAATAGTCAATTTATGCTGGAATAAGGTTCATATGAAACCTGTAATAAGATCTCCCTGAGTATATAGCTGGTGATGTATTGGTTAGATGGAGTTCATATGAGAATACTCCAAAAGTTGTTTCCAAAGTTGGATCTTTTTTCCCGTCTGGATAGGGATGTATTTATACTCAAGATTGAGGAGGTCTGACCCCCTGCCCGATGATGGGATTGCGATGTGTCTGAGATGGCTGTCTTATTTGCTGCAGAGCCG
This sequence comes from Eustoma russellianum, assembly GCA_036186865.1. Lineage (NCBI taxonomy): Eukaryota > Viridiplantae > Streptophyta > Magnoliopsida > Gentianales > Gentianaceae > Eustoma > Eustoma russellianum. Next base: position 28,889,436 of record AP025065.1, read on the forward strand.
CAGTATGATGGGACAGATGTCTGAGAACGTAGCTGTGTCAGTGGCTGACTCTATGTTATGTAGGTCGGCATGTAATGATGGCCTTGTACTGAGCCAGTTGATGTTTGACACCTGGAAAGTATTATTCATAACTGCCTTGGTGGGTCCCAGATGCCCGTAAATAATATCTTCCTCTGATCTTATCCGAGATACTATGAGCAACAGTGTTTATGAGAGCAGAACTGAGATCAGAACTCTGTTGATAAGAAACCAAGGCCGAGGCCGAGCTGAATAGGTGTCCTTTAAAAGTTGTGCATTGTTGATTCCTTTACTTGCCGAGGTTGACTGTAAACGGTAGCTTTGACTAAAGCTTTGCCGAGCCAAGGTGCAATAGGTCAAGCTGTCCTTGTGAGATTTCATACCTAATCAGTCTTGGTCATGTTGAGCAAGTGCCGACCTGACTCAGGCGTGCGGCCGAGCTGACCAAGGTTATACTTAAATTTGCCTTAGCCGTTTTAATAAACTGGCTTCAGCTAAAGGTATAAGAGTGCCGAGCAGAAATGCATCTCTACCGAGCTGCAGGAGTTGTCTCAGACCCTAATTTGTCGTTGACTGTTTGTTGACTAACTGACGACTTTGTCTTTTCTGAGCAGGTCAGATTTTGGTTCATCATTTGCCCCCAGATTAGTTTGGCCGAGCTGACCAGAGAGGGTAGGCTAATCGATTCAGAGCCTTTAATGAGTTGTCCTTTCAAGTGTGACGTGTCTGCCTCCGATTGGGCTGCTCTGCACATTTATTTTCTGCTCAGAGTACGAAGCGTCAGTTACGCACCTTTCTATTTCTGGCGGTTACAGAGATCGAGAGCGAAAGCATCGAGGTGACCCTTGGGCTGCCGAGATGAAGGCTTATAAATAGGGCCTTCAGGGTTATAATTTACTTCTTCTGCTTTATGCATTGTACTCTCTCGCACCTTCCTTCTCCAGTATATCTTCCTGTTTCCTCCGGCGATCCCAGTTTTCTCCGGCCTTCTTCCTTCTTTTTCTTCAGCTTATCCTCTTTGTAAGTCTTCTTCTCTTCACTTTTCATCATGTGTGCTTCTCTTTCTCGCGATTCCCAGAATTTCTCTGAGGGCGCTTCTTACACCGCCGGTGGTGGAGGGAATTCTAGATCTCTATCTCCGTCTGGTAGGACAGTCTCTGCTGATGATCGTCCGATAAGTAGTATGCGCAGAACAGCTGGTGACACTGTTCAGTCCAGCAGAGCCGTCACAATTGTTGACTCCTCGCCGGAGCAAGCAGGGACTGCTCCTGCTCCGGCATCTGTAAATCCCCCAACTCTGCTAAGGGATCCATCTCTGTTCACGAGGGTCCTTGAAAGAGGTCTGCCGTCTCTTTTGGTTCAAAAATCTTTTTGTTCATTGTCCGAGACCGATCTGAATCGGATCTGTAAAACCTACAGAATTGACCGGGATCGGTTCGGACCACTTCTGCCTCTGCCTGGTCAGATTGCTTACGATCCTCCAAAGGATTATGAAGCAGTCTACGAGGACTACTTTAAGACGGGGTTCACCTTCCCATTCCTGGACCCCTAGTTCGTATTCTTCGTGCTTACGGTCTCAGAATTCCTCAGATCCAACCTAATGGTTTGAAACTTATCCTTTGTTATATCCTCTTTCTTAGAGTAGCTGAGTCTCCTTTTAACACTCATGTTTTTAGAGCCCTTTTTGCTTGTCGGGTTTCGCATAACTGGTATTATTTCAGCAAGCGAGCCCCTAACAACGATTTTCCCTTCGCTGTTAATATTCCTACCTTTAGCAAAAATTGGAAAGGTAAATTCTTTTATGTCAAGAGGGCTGAGCTGTCGAAGGGGAACATGTGGAAGTCTGGCCGGGCAGACAACCTGAAGCCAGGCCTAGATTACTGTAATGAAGCAGCCAGACTTCGGAGTGTACCAATCGTCATTGACTGGCAAATGGTGGATTATGACATTGTGATGGTGGCTGACCTGAGCCATTCGGATGTGGGTCAGAACTATCTGTCCCTTGCTCCCGACAACTTGATCATTGTCAGAGGTCGGTCTTGATGCACTTTTCCTTTAATATTTTTCTTACTTTCAGTAGCTAACTGTTTCATCCTTGATGAGGCTCAATGGCTTCTAGAAACACTTCTCATGCTAGCATAATGGCCGAGGCGGCAGCCAGAAAAAGAGCTCGTAAAGCCAGAAGAATGGATGCTCTTACCCCTGCTAGGGAATCCTCTGCTCCAACTCTGCCCCCGGTTCCTTCTACTGCTGACCCATGCATGAAGAGCCCCAACCAGGTAACTAAAACTTTTTTCAACATAAGTCTTTCACTTGGTTGTGATTTGGATCTGACTCATTTGATGTTTCTTGCAGCTCTGCCGATTGAAATTCAAGATGACGAGCCCAAGGTCCAACCCCGACCTCTGGCCTCAGCTGAATTTGAAGAGATGGCAGAAGCTGGTGAAGGCTCGAGCCTTCGCCCAAGAAAAGGCAAAGGGGCGAAGGTTCTAGTGGCCGAGGTGCATGACCGTCTCAGCCTCTAGAAATGGCTTCAGCCGAGCCAGCTGAGGAAGCCCTGCATCAGCCAGCTGAGTCGCATGACCCAATCCTTATTGGGTTTTCAGAGGGTGATTTGGCTGTGGACCCAGCCATAGCCAAAAAGTTGAACAAAGTGGCTATCCTGCCCTTGGATCATCAGAAGTTCGAAGCAGTCCCCTGGGAGAATCTAAAGGAAGTCCTCCATTCCAACATCACTCTGGTAAGTACATGAAACTTTTTCTAAGTGTTCATTTAATTTCACTTATCTTTTTTCTCACTTTGTTATCCTGACAGGTCCGAGCCCAAGAGATGGAAGCCTTGCCTCATGGAGAAAAATTTTATGAACATCTCCAAGTCAAGTCCCGGGAGCTTGAGGAGGCCAATCAGCAGAGAGCTGGGCTGACTCAGCGGATCAACGCTCTGTAGGCCGAGGTATCCACACTCCAGCAAAGGGCGGAGAATGCAGAGATGAGGTTGGCCACTTCCAACTCCGAGGTGGATGAGTTGGAACACAAAGTGGCCGGCCTGGAGATGGTTTCCACTCAATCTTTGACTGAAATTGAGGTTTTGAAGAAGGAGAAAGCTGAGCAGTTGCAGAGGAGCAACACTTTTGAAGAGCAGCTGGATCAACTGCGTCAACAGTTGGCCGAGACTGAGGTCAAAGCAGTTGCTGACTTCAGAAGATCCCAACTGTTTGAAGAAAACATGGTTTTGCTGCAAAGTTCAGCTATGGAGGTCGGCCAAACAAAGGCCATCGACGTCTGCTCAGAGATTTATCCAGATTTGAACAAAGAAGAACCTCGTCTGACTAAACTATACAATTCAACAGCTTCCCAAGAATTCGACACTCAGTTCCAGCAATTCTTGGAGGGAGCTGACTTGAGAGAAGACGATGACTAGTCTTAGGATCTTCTTTGTAATATTGCTGAGTAGACATGAATATATTTTGTACTCCAAATTTCCTTATCAATGGAAGATTTTCTAAGTCTTTGCAACTTGTATTTTCCTTCTGTTCTGCTCTTCAGTTTCAGATTTTTTGCTAAATCTTTACTTTCCAAACTTATCGCTGTCGAGATCCAATGTCGGCCTTGACAAACTTAACCAGTTTAATTGAAAATAAACTAAGTTACCAAGCTTTAAAATGTGGAATAAACCTGTTATTCTGCCGAGCTGAGCCAAAAATTGGCTACGAATGAATCTTGCATTCCTTTAGCCGAGATTCAATCTGAATAATGCTTAATAATATCCCAAGTCTTTGATCCGACTCAGCCAAAGTATTTAGGCTGAGAAAATCTTTCGGCCCAGGTTTCCCTTGTAGCGGCCGAGAAAAGTTTAGCATTATCTAAACTGAACTTTTGTAGAGCTAATCTGGACTTCAGGATCTGCTCTGCCGAACATTTCTTGGATTCTTCCAAGTCTTGATGGATAAGTCATTTACTCTTATAGGACCGATCTGGACTCTAGGGTCTGTCCTATATTATATTTTTCTGCTCAACAATTCTTGAACTAAGCTTTCGACAAGCCGATCTGGACTCCAAGATCCGCTCCGGTAAACGTTTTTGGGATTCTTCCCAGTGTTAGACTGATGAGTCATTTTACTCTCATAGAACTGATCTGGACTCCAGGGTCTGTCCTATATTATATTTTTCTGCTTTGCAATTCTTGAACTAAGCTTTCGCTGAGCCGATCTAGACTCCAGGATCCGCTCCGCTAAACGTTTCTGGGATTCTTCCCAGTACTGACTATTGAGTCATTTTATTTTTATAGGACTGATCTGGACTCCAAGGTCTGCCCTATATTATATGGACCAAGTTTCCCTTGTAGCGGCCGAAATAATTCTGCTCAGCAATATTTTGGACTGAACTTTCACAAAGCTGATCTGGACTCCAGGATCTGCTCTTCCCAACACTTTTTGGATTCTTCCAAGTGTTGACTATTGAATCATTTTGCTTCTCATAGGACCGATCTGGACTCCAGTGTCTGCCCTATATTATATTTTTCTGCTTAGTAATTCTTGAAATGAACTTTCACAGAGCTGATCTGGACTCCAGGGTCTGCACTTACGAATGCTTCTTGGATTCTTCCAAGTATTGAGACTAATGAGTTATTCCTTTCATAGGACTGATCTGGACTACAGGGTCTATCCTATATTATATGGCCCAGGTTTCCTTTGTAGCGGCCGATATAAGTCTATTCAGCAAGTCTTTTGAGTTGAACATCTTTGAGAAGACTGATCTGGACTCCAGGATCCGTCTTGTTGAGGTGTGAAACTTGTCACAGTTAAGATTCCTTTGAGATCATTTTATAGATAACACATGGTTGAGCCCCCACATGGGAGGACATTTTTTCCGAGCTGAGCCATGCCAAATTAGAAGGCTAAGGCCTCGAGAGAATTAAGGTAAACCCGTGACAAGCCTTAGAGCCGAGGTCGATCGTGAGGTGGACATGCACGTTGAAGTGGACCCCTGATAAGCCCCAAGTCTAAGGTGAACCTTTTCCGTGGTTGGAAGGATACCATATTACTTTCTTTACCTAATGAGCCATAAGAGAGAAGTCATCGAGGTGGAAAACTTGTGCCCCGAGCCCCTTTATGAGCCATAAGGCAGAGATCGGCTAGATGCGAATCTTGTCGGACCCCAATTCTGTTACAACCAGAGCTTTCTTACACCTAGATGAATTCCTCAGTATGAACCATAAGGCAAAAAGAAAATAAATATGCCCCCAAGCCAGGCTAAGTAACTATGTCTGGCCAAACTAATATGGACCAGACATCGCCAAATAGATGTGCCGAGCTGAGACGGCTGAAGGGCTTGATTAAGATGACATTTAAATCCCATTTGTCGATAAAAAGCACTGCTTAATATATGGACAACTCTTTTGCAAATAGCAACTTTGTAATAGCCATTAATATATTTATGTACATGAGAATTTCAAATACACACTAGAATAGTGAAACATGACTCTTTTGTGGGCTTATGCTTTTAGATCAGACGTATGCTTTCAGAGACCCGCAATCTCTGAATCTGAATCTGAATCCTCATCTACTGGCGACATATGCCGATGTCCAGGTCGGCAGTTTTCATCCGGAGAAGGCCTGCTAAAGTCCAACCTATTGTGCAGTCTTGACCTTGGATTATAGAATTGTTGTAGGTGGCCGAGCTCAATAAGACGCCCGATCTCTTGGCTGAGCTGCCTGTAGTCTTCTGTATTATGCCCAATATCATGATGATAAAGGCAGTACAGTTGATAGTTCCTCTTGTGGGTGGCCCTGTAAGGGGCTGAGGTTCCCTTGCTAGACTTTTCTTCCTCATGTAGGAGAGGATATGAGCCTTTGAGGCCAGCAAAGAGTTTTTTCTTTTCATTGGCCTCCTAACCGAATCTTGACAGAACGTCTCTCTTGTAGCAGAGATCTGCCTTTATTGTCAACTTCTCTGTTATGTTTGAATGGCAGCAGCCTCTTCTGTGTGCGTTTTAAGCCTTGGTGGCTAGACCCTGTCATATGCTCAGCCTGACGCCTGGGATGATAATCAGGCCGAGTTGGAGAGTATTCCAGGAGTTCTTCTCATGGAAGAGAGTTACTGGAATGGAACCCGCTGGGTCCCACCGCAGAAGCTTTTCCCTTCATCTCCTTTACCATAGCTTGGAATACATTTGGATTTTGAGCCACATAGCGTATGGCCCGCATATGCTCCTCATATGTGAAGGCAGCAGCAGGAGTTGAAGAATTTTCAGGCTCCGAGGAACACTGTTCCGTTTGTTGTGGAAGAGGTCGTTGACATCTTCTGGATGTCATAGGTTGCTTGGACCCTTTCTCTTCCTTTCTATCCATCCTTCCAACGTTGGATTGGTTGGATAAATACTAATAAAACCCTTGAAAGGCTGTTCTTAAGGGATACGAAGGCAAGCCAGGCCCTTCCTCTAGCGCCAAATGATGAGACCAGAATTGCTCACTAGGTGGATCAGAGATGATCCGAGTTATATGCCGTTAATCTTCTGTCTAAATCCGTCAATGGAACCTGAGAAGGAAGAGAAATGTTAGAGTTTTCAGGGCGCTGCCCCAGGAAAACTCTCCGATGCTTAAGTCAGTTATGGGTGTTTTGAGTAGACAATTTATGCTGAATTAAGGTTCAGATGAAACCTATAATAAGATCTCCTTGAGTATATGGCTGGTGATGTATTGGCCGAGATGGAGTTCATATGAGAAGACTCCAGAAGTTGTTTCCAAAGTTGGATCCTTTTCCTCGTCTGTACAGGGATGTATTTATACTCAAGATTGAGGAGGTCTGACCCCCTGCCCGATGATGGGATTGCGATGTGTCTGAGATGTCTGTCTTATTTGCTGCAGAGCCGCAGTATGATGGGACAGATGTCTGAGACCGTAGCTGTGTCAGTGGCTGACTCTATGTTATGTAGGTCGGCATGTAACGATGGCCTTGTACTGAGCCAGTCGATGCTTGAAACCTGGAAAGTATTCTTCAGAACTGCCTTGGTGGGTCCCAGATGCCCGTAAATAATATCTTCCTCTGATCTTATCCGAGTACTATGAGCAACAGTGTTTATGAGAGCAGAACTGAGATCAGAACTCTGTTGATAAGAAACCAAGGTCGAGGCCGAGCTGAATAGGTGTTCTTTAAAAGTTGTGCACTGTTGATTCCTTTACTTGCCGAGGTTGACTGTAAACTGTAGCTTTGACTAAAGCTTTGCCGAGCCGAGGTGCAATAGGTCAAGCTGTCCTTGTGAGATTTCATACCTAACCAGTCTTCGTCATGTTGAGCAAGTGCCGACCTGACTCAGGCGTACGGCCGAGTTGACCAAGGGTTGTAATTAAATTTGTCTTAGCCGTTTTAATAAACTGGCTTCAGCTAAAGGTATAAGAGGGCCAAGCAGAAATGCATCTCTAGCGAGCTGCAGGTGTTGTCTCAGACCCTAATTTATCGTTGACTATTTGTTGACTAACTGACGACTTTGTCTTTTCTGAGCAGGTCAGATTTTGGTTCATCACCCAAGAAAAGTAACTGTATGTTCATGTTGCTTCTGAAATCCATTTAATAAAATTCACACATGAATGGAAGAATGAAATATTAACCATGAGCTTCCTTAAGTTCGATTCTGCAGTTCGATTCTGCCTATGAGAATGGAGAAGCATTTCATGGCCAGGTGCTTATTGAGTTTGATTCCACCTATGAGAGCAACAGAACATTTTATGGTCAGATGTAAAAACCTCCAAATAGAGAGTTCTACGTATCAAAATGGATTAGTCACTATTGTCGATAGTGGATATCTTTAGCAAACAAAAAAAATTATAATGGTATTTGAAGTTTTCTTTCTTTCTTTCTTTTGCATAGTAAAACACACTTGAAGCTCATGTGATTGAATGTTAAAACTATTTTGAAGACGGAGTTTACAAAGTCAAGTTACTAACGTGCTCTGTAGTTGGCTAGGCATGTAACGATTCGGTGTCGGAGACTGAGTTTACAAGGTCAAGTAGCTAACGTGATTCATAGTTGGCTAGTCATGAAACAGTTCAGAATTAGATATTGCTCCGTTAATAATAATAGAAGGTAGGCGATGAGGTTTCACTTTCATGACTAAGAGTTCCCCGGTTCATACATGCAAAAAGGAAAAAAAATCCATTATCAAGTATTATAGTGGTTTAATTTTACGTAGTATAATGGTTAGTTTCGTGATTTATCCTCCATCATACTATATGATGACAGTGACACATGTAGTTCATGTAAAAAGGATGTTAATAACATGTAAATGACATATGTGCTTCCAGAAATTCTATAAGAAAATAAGTAACGTACTAATAGAAGACTGCAAACAGCGACAATATATCAAGAATATACAAAAATATAATTTCAACTTTAGACGATGTTATGCTAAGTCAAAATTGAACGTTGCAATGAGTCTATGCAAAGCCTTGCCAATTTAGAAGGTTACTGAGTTCTTGATTTGCAGCTGATGATGTCAGATTTATCACCAAGTAATAATTATGATGTGGGGGTTACGCTGTTAATTCTCCGTCAGTTGTTTGTAGTGGACTGTCAGCCGACCTGCACAAGGAACAAGGTCAGAGGACCCGGGATCTATGGTCCCGGGTAATACCCTCCGACGCTCAAGTCAGTGGGGGCCATTTTCTTGGAGAGGTTTATATACTGATGAAAGTTTGTATGTAGAAGGTTTTCTGGTAAACCTGGTTGTTTTCACCGTGGGAAAGATGAGTCACGGTTGTAATTTGTGAATTTTCACTTGCCTTTCTCTCTCCTGTTTTCTGCCTTTTATATGGCTGCTTGGGCCAATGCATGGGCAGAGTTCAGAAATCGTGACATGCAAGGAGGTCACAAGGATGACTCTTACTCTTGCATGCTCGCCAAGTGGCACTGTACTGAGCTGAGTAAGCTGGCTTGGGACACCTGGCTAGGAGTTTTACCTGGTGGAATTACCCAGGGTAAACTTCTAGAGCCGAGGTTAAATCTTCCAAAGATAATCAGAAATGCCTGTGATGGCCTGGGCCGTGGGGTCGGCTTGCTGAGACGCAAGTGGCCGACTTTAGAGAGCATAGGTCGGCCTATCATGATGATCGCAATTGACATCACAAGCGTGGCCTGCGATCGTCGGCCGAGATGGGGTTGAGACCGAGATGTGGCCTCTAGGCTGAGATGGAGCTGAGGCCGAGATGTGGCCGTTTGGCCGAGGTGCGCTGTGGCCGAGATGAATCACTTGTAAATACATGACCTTGCCGAGCTTTGTGCCGACCTGCGGGACTTAACATTTTTATGCACATATCCTACCATTGACTGTTGTTGACTAACAGGTGGTATTTTTTAGTTCATCACTTGCCCCCCAGATTAGTTTGACCGAGCTGACCTGAGAGGGCAGACTAATCGATTCAGAATCTTTAACGTGTCATCCTTTCACTGACGACGTGTCAACCTCTGATTAGACTGCTCAGCACATTTACTGGCTGCACAGAGTACGAAGCGTTGATGGCGTTTTCGGCCGAGCTGATCAGACCGAAGTGACCAGAGTCATAATTACACCGTCTTTTTAGCATGTGTCTATCTCTGATTGGCCTGTTCTGCGCATTTACTGCTCGCGCAAAGCACGGAGCATCAGTTACGCAGCCTTCCGTATTTGGCCGTTTCAGGTATCGAGGACGATTATATCAAAGTGACCTTTGGGCTGCCGAGATGGAACCTTATAAATAGATCCTTCCAAGGTCATTCGAACCTTTTATTCGTTCTTGCTTTCTACTCCGGCGTTTTGCTTATTTCTCTGGCAACTTTTTTAAATTCCGACGACTCCGATCTTGCTCAGCCCTCCTCCAGTCTTCCTCTTCCTTTCCTTAAGGTTTTCTGTAAGTATTCTTCTTCACTTTTTCATTATGTCTTCACCTTCCCGTGATTTGCAAAACTTTTCTGAGGGTGGTTCTTACGCCGCCGGTGGTGGAGAGACCGTCAGGTCTCCATCTCCGTCTGGTAGATCAACCTCTGCCGATGATCTTCCCATCGGTAATTTGCATCAGACCACTGGTGACTCTGCTCAGTTCAGCAGAGCCCTCACCGTGGTCAGTTCTTCGCCAGAGCAAGCAGGGATTGCTCTTGCTCCGGCATCTTTAAACCCCCCTTGCCCCACTAAGGGACCCATCTCTGTTTTCTAGGATCATTGAGAGAGGTCTACCCTCTCCCCTTGTCCAGGAGTCTTTCTCTACCCTGTCTGAGGCCAACCTGGAAAGGATTTGCAAATTCCACAAAATTGACAAAAACCGGTTCAGCCCAATCCTCCCCTTGCCTGGTCAGACTGCTTATGATCCCCCTAGGGATTATGAAGCGGTCTACGAGGACTACTTCAAGTCGGGTTTCAACCTTCCTGTTCCTGAGCCACTTGTCTGCATTATGCGGGCTTATGGACTCAGGCTTCCTCAAATCCAACCTAACGGCCTCAAACTCATTCTTTGTTATCTTCTTTTCCTTAGAATAGCAGAAATCCCTTTCAATGCTACTATTTTCTGAGCTCTTTTTGCATGTCGGACCTCGCATAGCTGGTATTACTTCAGCAAGCGAGCGTCTAACACCAATTTCCCTTTTGCCCTTGATATTCCCTCTTCCAACAAAAGATGGAAAGGGAAATTTTTCTATGTCAAAAAATCTGAGCTGCCGAGCAGAAACATCTGAAAGTCTGGCAGAGCTGATAACACGAAGCCAGGCCAAGATTACTGTGATGAAGCAGACAGAATTCGAACACTTCCAATAGTCATTGACTGGCAGAAGGTGGATTCGGAGATCTGGATAGCGGCTGACCTGGACCACTCGGCTGTTGGCGATAACTACTTGCCACTCTCCCCAGATAACCTACTTATTGTCCGAGGTTGATATTGTTGCATTTCTTTTCAACAACCTTCCCTTCTTTCTATGTTTAACTGTCTGATCTCTAATGCAGGTGCAATGGCTGGGTCTTCTTCTCGTTCTAGCAAAATGGCTGAAGCAGCAGCTAGGAAGAGGGCCCGGAAGGAAAGAAGAATTGCTACCCTTGGTTCTGGGGGAGCTTCTACCTCAGCTCTGCCCCCGGTTCCAACTGCTGCTTCTGCTGAGCCCGAGCCAGCAGAGCTTGAGTCAGGTAACAACTTTCCTCAACTGCAAAAATTTTCTAAGTGTTGAGACTTGTTTTTGTTTTGATGTGTTTTGCTTCTTTGCAGCTCTGCCAATTGAAATTGTGGATGATGAGCCTGAGGCCGAGATCCAGTCAGCAGAGGCTGATGAAGGCTCCAACCTTCGCCCTAGAAAGAGGCAAAGAGGCGAAGGCTCCAGCAACCGAGATCCAGGGCCATCTCAGCCTTCAGAGATGGTTGTTGCTGAGCCGGCTGAGGAGAACCTACCTCAGCCGAACGAATTTCAAGACCCAATCCTCATTGGGTTTTCAGAGAGTGATTCAGCTCTGGACCCCTCCATAGCCCAAAAGTTGAACAAAGTGGCAGTTCTGCCCTTGGCCATCAGAAGTTTAGGGCAACTGTCTGGGGCGAGTTGAAAAACGTCTTTCAATCAAATATTGCCTTGGTAAGCAAAAACTTTCCTTGAGTGCCTTGTGCAATTTTTACTAGTTAATTTCTTCTTACTCTATTTCCCTTGCAGGTCCGAGCTCAGGAGTTGGAGATTCTCACTCGTAGTGAAGAATTTCTTGAGGAGCTCGAAGGTAAAAATAAAGAACTTGAGGAGGCCGAGCTGAAAAGAGCTGAGTTGACTCAAGAAAACACAAATCTGCGGGCCGACATTTCCCAACTCCGGCATAGGGCTGAAGATACTGAAGTGAAGCTGGCCACTTCCAACTCAAAAGTGGATGAGTTGGGGCACAAGGTGGCAGATCTGGAGCTGACCTCCACTCAGACTCTAAATGAGAATGAGTTTCTGAAGAAACAAATTGCTGAGCTCATGCAGAAGAGCAAAGCTGATAAAGAGCAACTGGGCTTACTGCATCACCAACTGATTGAAGCTGAGATCAAAACGATCGTGGACTTCAAGAAATCCAAGTTTTTTGAAGAAAACATGATCCTTCTGCAGAGCTCAGCTATGGAGGTCGACCGAAGAGAAGCCATTGATGTCTGCTCAGCTAAGGATTACAAAGAGAACCCTAAGCCTAATCATCCTCTTCCCTCAAGTCAGCTCCATCTACGAATTTTTTAATTGATCTTCAAACTCTTGGGAAGCACTGGGATTGTACAGCTCAGCCAAGCGGGGATTCTCTTTGTTCAGATCTGGATAAACAGCAAATTAGCTCCGTCAGTTAACTTGAAGAGTTGTTAACTGGGCAGAAAGTTATAGCTGGAATAACCTCTAAAATATCCTGCACACAAGATAGCACGGGTCAGAGGACCCGGGATCTATGGCCCTAGGTAATACCCTCCGACGCTCAAGTCAGTGGAGGCCATTTTTTTGGAGAGGTTTATATACTGATGAAAGTTTGTATGTAGAAGGTTTTCTGGTAAACCTGGTTGTTTTCACCGTGGGAAAGATGAGTCACAGTTGTAATTTGTGAATTTTCACTTGCCTTTCTCTCTCCTGTTTTCTGCCGTTTATATGGCTGCTTGTGTAGCGCCCCGACCCGGACAGCAGAATCCAAACCGGTACACCCGTCGTAGCTTACTGAGAAGACTACAAGACGTCTCATCTCTCGAATACACATCATCATTGACGTACTGCATTGATGGTTTAGATTGACGAGATATGTTTCCGCGCTTATTTCTCTTACGTCAATGATGATGTGTATTCGAGAGATAAGACGTCTTGTAGTCTTCTCAGTAAGCTACGATGGGTGTACCGGTTCAGATTTCGCTGTCCGGATCAGGGCGCTACAGGTGGTATCAGAGCCTAGGCTTCAGATCTACCTCGGAGACCTAGGTTATGACATATAGAGTCTTAAGTTATGCTCTTTAACTTAAGTTGATCTTTAGGTCTAAGTATGTGATCCTATATGTAAGTTTGATTGGGATGGGTGTGTGTATGAGCGCGACTAAGTGCAATCAGTAAATGTTATTTATTTTAACTTATGAATTCCACCTTGTACAACGCATATGGTCCTTCAGTACTTACTTTTTGGAATTGCTGAATGCTAATAAGCGTTGATTTTGCAGAAAATGCCTCCTAGACGTGACAATCAAGGAAACGGTGGCAATGGGAACAACAATAACCCTCCACCACCACCTCCAGTCTTAGTACCCCAAGCGCTGATTGATGCTATCACAGTGATAGCACAAGGAGTTGCGCAATAACAGCAACAACCCCCTCCTCCACCACCTCCCCAGCAAGGCATCAGATATTATATTGGGGAGATGCGGAAGATGCATGCCCCTAATTTCGAAGGGACCACTGACCCAGAGGTGGCTGGGTTTTGGCTCGATGAAGTAGAGAAATGTTTCAGGCTTGTACAAGTGCCTGAATAACTCAAGGTAGATGTAGCCACGCCATTTCTGACTGGCAGAGCAAATGCATGGTGGAATGGTATTCTGCCAAAGATGACTCATCCGATTCTATGGGGACAATTTGTACAGGCATACAAAGACTACTATGTGCCTGAGACTGCCATTTTGAAAAAGATGAGGCAGTTCGACAAATTTGAACAAGGGAGGATGACAGTTTCCGATTACGCTGACAGGTTCCATGCCTTGGGCAAATTCACACCCTTGGTATTGGAAAATAATCGGATGAAAATGCTGAAGTTTGAAGAGGGTCTGAATCTCCGCATACGGACGGCTATCGCGGGGTCGAGTTTGAAAACTTTTGAGGAGATGCTGGATGCATGTTAGCGAGTGGAGAGTGACATGCGACGGTCACAGAACAGAGAGGCTCGTGAAGACTCGAGCAAGAGGCCGAGGGCAGAGCAAAGCGGAAGTAGACCCGGACGTTGGGTCAAGATCCCTAGGAAAGGACAAGCGGGGCCAGTTCAAAGGGCACCGCAGCCAAATCAACCCAATCCCCAAGTACCAGAAGAATGTCCACACTGCCATAGGAGACACGCAGGTGAGTGTTGGAAGATTACCGGAGCGTGCTTCAAGTGTGGAAAGACGGGCCACAGGATTAAGGATTGTCCTGAATGGGACCCTAAAGCTCAAGCCGGAGCGGGGCCAGCCCAGCAGCAGAAAGGCAGGCCTAATGCGAGAGTCCACGCCATGACGGACGCTGAAGTCCAGGAGGGTGCAAATGTGGTGACATGTATGATCTAAGTTAAATAATAGTTGCTTAAGCTGAATTTTAGCCCTTTAAGTTGATGATTGAATATGTGTTATGTGAAACTCTTTATGTGTTACCCTCTTGTGATTAGGTGTGATCTTAGTTAACAAAGTATCCGCCAACGTGTTATTTGATAGTGGAGCTAGTCACTCCTTCATTTCTAAATGATTCGCCAAAAGACTCGACTGTTTACCCGAATGGCTTGAGAACCCATTTAGGGTGGAGGCAGCAGGCGAGCAAGTACTGGTTTCCCACCACCAGTACAAAGATTGTGAGTTGGAGTTGGATGGAAGGATGTTTTCGGTGACGTTAGTTCCCATTCCAATGAAGGACTTTGATGTCATATTGGGCATGGATTGGCTGACCAAGAATCATGCCAATATTGATTGTAAACTTAAGCAAGTGACCCTCAAGGACCCTGAGATGAAGGACATCACGATACAAGGAAATGTCAAGATGACCAAAGCTCCAAGGAAAGTATACTTAACAGCGATTAAGGCCTTTAAAGCCTTACAGAAGGGAGCAGAGGGATATATGGCGTATGCATTAGATGTGAAGCATGAGGTTCCCTCTATAGATCAAATTCCGGTGATCAATGAATTTAAGGACGTATTTCCGGATGATTTACCGGGAGTTCCGCCATCGAGGGAAGTGGAGTTCGAGATTAACTTGATACCCGGAGCCGAGCCTATATCTAAGGCACCCTACAGAATGGCTCCAGCTGAACTTAAGGAGCTAAAGGGGCAACTTCAGGAATTGCTAGACAAAAAGTTAATTCGCCCCAGCGTATCACCGTAGGGAGCTCCAGTTCTATTTGTAAAGAAGAAGGATGGCAGCATGAGATTGTGTATTGATTATCGTGAGCTGAATAAGATTACCATCAAGAACAAATATCCCTTGCCAAGGATTGAAGATTTATTTGATCAGCTAAAGGGAGCTCGCTGGTTTTCAAAGATTGACCTTCGTCAAGGGTACCATCAGTTGCTTGTGAAAGCGGGAGACGTTCCAAAGACCGCTTTTCGGACTAGATACGGGATTTATGAATTTTTGGTGATGACTTTTGGATTTACTAATGCCCCAGCGGCATTCATGGACTTGATGAACACCGTGTTTCGAGAGCAGTTGGACCAATCCGTGGTGGTGTTCATCGATGACATCCTAGTCTACTCTTCCGATGAGCAAGCACATGCTGAACACTTAAGAGTGGTGTGCAAATCTTGAGGCAACAAAAGCTCTACGCCAAATTCAGCAAGTGTAAATTTTGGCTAAGAAGTGTAGCCTTTCTCGGTCACGTGATTTCGGAGGATGGGATTTCTGTGGACCCTAAAAAGATAGAAGCCATCACCGAATGGCCAAGACCCACCAACATGACTGAGGTAAGAAGCTTCCTAGGCTTGGTAGGCTACTACAGGAAGTTCGTTGAGGGATTCTCAACAATAGCAGTTCCATTGAGCCGACTTACACAGAAGAAGACCAAGTTCGAATGGACTGCCGAATGCGAGCAGAGCTTTACCGAGCTCAAGAAGAGATTGACCACAGCCCCAGTGTTGGCACAGCCCTCCGGCACCGAGGGTTTTGTGATCTATAGTGACGCGTCTAAGAAAGGACTAGGTATGTACATCATTACAATTAATGCATTGTATATACATATGCTAGCCTTAAATTAACGTTCTGTATATAGGTTGTGTCTTGATGCAAAATGAACGAGTCATTTCGTACGCGTCAAGACAATTGAAGCCATACGAGCAGAACTACCCGACGCATGACTTGGAGCTCGCAGCTGTGGTATTTGCTCTTAAGATCTGGAGACACTACCTATATGGAGAGAAATGTGCTGTGTTCACTGATCACAAGAGCTTAAAGTACTTATTCACGCAGAAGGAGTTAAATATGCGACAGAGAAGATGGTTGGAGTTACTCAAGGACTATGACTTGACCATCAACTACCATCCGGGTAAGGCCAATAGAGTGGCGGACGCATTGAGCAGAAAGTCTAGCCACGCGAGACAATCTCTGTTAGAAAGAAAAATCGAGGAGTTTGATCTTGAATTGGTGGATTCAGTGGCAAATGTTCTTACAGCTTTGTCTATCAGCCCAGACTTGGTAGATAGAATTAAAGAAGCGTAATATGAGGACCCAGCACTGAAAGAAATCTGCGACCAATTATCCACAGGACCAGTAAAGGATTTCCAGTTGCGAGGAGATGGAAGTCTATGGTTCCAGAATCGGTTATGCGTGCCAGGTAAAGACGAACTCCGAACGGAATTGCTCCAAGAAGCGTATAACTGAAGGATGTCTATCCACCCCGGGAGCACTAAGATGTACAAGGATCTCAAAAGAAATTATTAGTGGATAGGGATGAAAATATCCATAGCGGAGTATGTTGAAAGGTGTTTGGTTTGCCAACAAGTCAAAGCCGAACATCAACGACCTGGTGGTTTGATGATGCCACTGGAGATTCCAGAATGGAAATGGGAACACGTGACGATGGACTTCGTAATGGGACTACCCAAGACCAGAAATGGAAATGAAATGATTTGGGTGATTGTAGACCGTTTGACAAAGACAGCTCACTTTATAGCTATGACACATGGTACGTCTTACGAGAAGCTTTCCAATATATATGTGGATAACATCGTGAGCCTACATAGAGTCCCAGTCAGCATTGTGCGGTCATTGATCATATATTCTTGTGTTGTACTGCTATACAACACATTTGGAGGTATTTTACCGATTTATTGGACATTACCGCCTCCCCTTCTTCTCTTCGCTCGTATCTCATGTCTTGATGGTTATTATCCACCTCCCTCTATGGAGACTTTTGCGCGTTTTACTGCCAAGAATGATTGTGTTAATATTTGGCATTTTTACACGAACGTGATATATGATGATCATTCATGGAGTGCTTCGTCATTGTTTGCAGCGATACGAACGGATGTATATATTTGGTGTCGGAGTATGGATGGGAGTAAGTTGTCGCATACCTATTCAATTTTATTCCAGACCGGCCTGATGCCTTTTCTACGCTTACACCGAATACAGATTGTGTTGGTTGCTGCCTCTTTTGGACCACATGAAGCTCAACACAGATGCCGTCATTGGACGTGTCATCTCAGCAGGATGAGTGATACTAAGGGACTCGAATGGCCTGTGTATCGCCATTGGAGGCGGAGGCTCAAGCGCCGCTTCTAGATTTGATATATTTCCTTCCACGACATCTTACGTTGATTCTAGAGACAAATTGTTATGCGCTTGCACAGATGATTGCCATGGCTTCCTGGATGCCACGGATGCTAGTATATCGTCGGCTGCAGAGGATTCTTCAGGCGGGTAATGTCGAGTTCTTATATGCGCCGCACGATACTAACAGCGCCGCCCATTTTTTAGCACATGGCATGGGGGAGGATACCAATTGTTTTTTCACTTCATCATCTGTTTTACCATCTTTCCTTCGAGGTTGTGTCCTGAGCGATCGATTTACTAGATCATTAAGGAATGTCTCGCAGGCAGAAGTTTTTTTTCCTCCATGATAGCGCGTATTTTGTACTAATAATGGTTTTCCTCCGCCACAAATGATTCATTACTTTATAAAATTATTCTTTCAAATATATATATACACACACATGCACACATATAGACACGCGGTTAACCAATCATAAGCGACAGGACAGTTACCTCCATTGCCATGTCATTCAGATTTGAGAGCATCGCCTATCATATAATAAAACTCGCCACCGAAGCTGCAGTCTGCTCTAGCCTGCAGAGCGCTAAGATCCCCAATAATCCAACGGGTTTGAGTTCCACAAACCTCCAGCGCCTTCTCAGCGCCACCGGAACCGGAGGTGGTGACGGAGTCTCTCACATACTTTCACCGGCGCTGTTTTTTCATGGAAGATGAACTGGGTTTCAGTTTGTGAGCTGTTTTGAAGATCTTTTCGCGCTCAGAACGCAATTTCTTGACGTTGCCTTCAATCAGGCCTTGGAGACGATGGCGCTGGAAGCTAAGGCCACCCGTGGACCAGTGGGCCTCCTCGGCCTAGGATATTAGTGGGTACATGAGGAGGATGGGTGGGTCAACTCTGTGGTCATTGAGCTTGACGTCAGTGTAGATCCGTGGCTTTGGCAAGCTGCTGCCGTAGAATTTTCCGGGGCTTAAGGCTACAACCATGATTTAGATTGATGATTTTTCTGAAACAGAGATTTTGATGAGATGATTGTGTTGAATTGGGTGACTGCGTGTGTTTTATTATAGAGGGAAGAATTGGGATAATGGCAGTAGTGTATGTATAGCTTATCCCTAAATGTGAAAAGCTTAAGCTCTCTTCTTTAGCTTTCACAGATGACCTATTCATCTTGTCCAAAGTAGATAGCAAGTCTGTTCTCTCTGGTTTGAAGTCAAATCTACATAAGTGTGAAGTCACTTCTGATATCAGCTTCCAGGATAAAGCTGAACTTGCTCAAATTGTTGGTATGCCACTTGGTGTCTGTCTATCAGATAGCTTGGTGTAGCCTTTATAGCAGGAAAGTTATCATACTCCAACAGTGGGCTAGTTTTGGACAGGCTTACGAGCAGGGTACAAAGCTGGGCTAACAAGAATTTTTCTTATGGAGGCAAACTTCAGCGGATTAACTCGGTGTTAATAGCTATCTGCAGATACTGGACGACATCATTCTTCCTGCCTAGAAGGATTGTCAGAGAAATTGAGAGAATTCTGAAAGGGTTTCTTTGGGGAAGCAAAAGGAAAGCGAAAGTAAAATGAACAATGGTTTGTTAACCAAAAGAGAGAGGAGGACTGGGAATCGCTTACCTTGTGTTAGTGAATAATGCTTGTATCCTGAAGAACATTTGGATATCTGTCAATTGAAAGAATGCCTATAGGTTTAATGGGTGCATGTTGTTTTTTTGAAAAGGAGATCAATTGGAGAAATAAAAGCCAAGTGCTTGGATTCTTGGCTTTGTAAAAAGTCTTTGGGAGTTCGAGACAAATATGTGCATTATGTATTCGTAGAAATTAGAAATGGAAAATAGACTTCTTTTTAGAATGACTTATGACATCCATGGGATATTTTGAATACTAATCAACCAGAACTGAAAAGAAAGTTGTCCATCTTTGATGAAGCAAAGGTTTCCTCTATTTTGGAAGGGAATGAATGGAGAATACCGCATGGTAAAGGATTGGATGACCAGATCATCCAATTTAGCATTGCTTATAGAAATATCAATAGGAAACAAAGGGAAGATGGCTAGATATGAAAGCATATCAACAAGTTCTCAGTCAAAAAAGCCATTAAGGTCCTTCAAACTCTTTTACCTTTAGTTAACTGGAGACAAGTATTCTGGTGTAATCCCTTTCTTTCAAGATATGCAATCATTCTATGACTTGCATGTTGGAAAAGAATGAATACACTATATAAGTTATTTGAATGGGGTATAATTCAAACTAACATATGTGTCTTGTGTGGCAGGTGCGTATTGAGTTCAGGAACATCTATTCTTTCAGTATCAATACTCAACTCATGTCTGGAGTACTCTAATGAAGCAAATTAAAAGCAATTGCAGCACATTTGGTTGACAGAGTATAATTAATTGGCTCAGCTCAACTACTATCTAAAACTCAAAATTACATAAAAGACATTACTCATTTTGGCTTCTCTTCAGCGGTCTACCACGTAAGGCCGAAAAGGAACAGAAGAATACACCAAATTAGGAAAGACCACAAAACCATCCTAAAAGAGAGATTGGATATCATTTGCTATGCTGGTATATCATGGAGAGGATACAAGAAAAATATGTTCAATACAGAAATAGACATAAACCTTGGATTATCAATGAAGATCTTCACAATACTTGCTTCTGATGTTGGCTCTTGATCTCCTTCACTCACATGAACTCTCTGCTCCTTGCTCTTCTCCCCCTTCACTGCGTTGCGATCTTCTCCCCCTTCACTGGAGATATGTTGATTCAAGTTGGTCATTTTCCATTTAACCTCACTCAATGAGACATCTTCTCTTCTCCATTTAAATGAGGTATGCAACTGCTGCTTTTATACGCCTAAGAGGTATTTCTGAAACTGTCTCTATGGCAAAAGCATACAATTGGGGGATCATAGACCTTTGGCTCCAAAGTGGAAAGCGTTGGGAGTTGGTACTATTTCCAAAGTCTACAATAACTGAGTCATGTTTCTGTCTACTTCACCGACGTGGTCTTCATTGGAACTTTTGCATCCCCTCCTAGATTTCATCACTATCCTTGGGCCAGTCTATGTCTAATGGGATGAGTTTTGCGCGTACAATGGTTATGATGGATCTCTACTTTGCATTTTGGGAAACTTGTTTATGCTGGGCTTTTGGAGATGGCTTGCTCAGAAAGCGAATAGAATAGCGGATGAGATCTGAGGAGGCCTCATATGAGTCAAAATATGAGGGCTCCAATCACGCGACGACACATGTACAAAGGATCCTTTTTTGAAAAAGAAAAAAGTAAACAGCGGACCTTTTTGTACACGTGGCGTCACGTAATTGGAGGGCTCATATTTTGCTTTATATAAAGTCTCCTCTGATTTCATCCGATAGAATAGACTCCTGTATATTTTTGTTTACTGTAGTTATCCCCAGCAGAGGAGCTTCTTATACCTCTGTTGCTTTTGATGCCCTGGTTTGCTTAATTAGGGCTTTTGCAAGCTTTAAATTATCTTTAACTTTAGTCTAGGAACTTTTGAGCACTTACTTTATGCTAGGAGATATAAAGCAACTACTGTGACAATTATGTTTTGAGCAAGTTATATTTGTTGTTGCTATCCCTCGTGTAGTTTGGCTCATTTATGAAAATTTTAGCTTTAAAAGAAAAAAAATAGTGTATTACAAGCATAAGAGATTGACCAAATAAGCATACAGTTGAGTACAATACATAAATAAGAGATTCTATTTCTATCAAATAAGCATGCATGCTTGATAGCTTTTAATGTCGTTGGGATATGCTGGGTATGTGTTATTGTAAGTATGCCAGCTTGATTAGTGATACAATAGTTTTACAATCATTGAATATTTTGGTTCTCTTTTGGAACAATTTCCAACATTAAGGAGAAACTTACCACTGATAAAAAATATAGTGACCCTCATGAAAGATATTCTTGCACCTCTGTCTACATTCAGCTCCACAGAAAGCAACTTAGAAGACAAGATTGAATGTAAAGGTTGATACCTTCTTCAATCTGATAAACTTCATGAACTGAAATCACAGCCCAGAACACATATATGACAGATGTGTGATACAAAAGAAAAACCCTTTAATTTCCAATGCAAATCCATTATGATTCTCTTCTGGTTATATTTATTTGTTTGCAAAATAAATTAAGATTACTGTACAAGAACAAGTTGGCCGTCGCCTCCCCAGACATTCCTCCCATCCTCCACTTCTCTCTGTCCTCCTTTCGGCACCGTGACAACGAGCTCCCCATCCACGAAAACTGCGGTGGCTGATTCCGGTCGAGCCGAACGGGGCAGCCTGAACCTCCAAGCATCCACCTTCAATTGATCAAGCAGCAACTCTGATTCTGAATCTCCCCCTCCACTCCTCACCACAATCTTCGTGACACCAGGGTGAATCTCGACCGCGTGAGCCCTGACCACATTTGCAACATGCTCTCCCTGGACATCGATTTTTGCGACAAAACGGATGATGTCTTGGCTATCTTCCACAGACACATCAGAATCTGATGAGAAGGGCAATTCCAGGACCTTGCTGAAAACATGAGGGAGTTTCCTGAGTTTCTTGTAAGGATTTTCATTCATGGGAGATACATAGGCATCTCTCATAGTGATGCTTCTCTTGCTGGCACAAGGATGGATTTTCATTGCGGGGGGGATTTGTAGAAGAACAGAGAACCTTTGGAATAAGAATAATTCTCAGAACCCAAATCTAATGAAGAATGATATGAACAAAAGCAACAAGATTTTTCAAGCTTTGGTTCTTGGTGAAAGGAAAATGTTGAGCCAACTAATATGGGAATGGGTGAAAAGTTTAGATGCCTTCTGTACAGTTTTACCAAATGATTATGAATGTCACAAATGTCATTGTTGGAAATGCATGGGAATCCAGTGGACAATATTTACAAGGGTGCAATATGTTTTGCCTACTATTACATATTTATACATAAATGAATAGAGGGTTGAACTTCTAGATGCTATATGAGTATATGGGGTTTCTGATGCTGTGTATTAAATTATTTATACTTTCATAATAATGAAAGGTCAGAAAGTAATGCAAATTTTTCGAGGAAAGCTACTTTCTCGGATTACTTTTGTGGGCTAAAACTCATCACGGTGTAACATTAGGTGTCCCTTCTTCTTTTTTTTTGACTCAGGATATAGTCCAGTTGGTACTCAAATTGGAATTTACTCCAAAAGATCAAGAGTTCGATTCCAGAAACACGTACAGTGTGGATGTTCCTTTGCTGCTAGGCCGAAGGCTTAGTTTGCAAGGGGACACATTCATTGTTTAAGATCTCACTCATTCTAAGATGCCGCTGGACTCCTAATTTGCATATTCTACACATACTCTTTGAGACTGAGACAGTGAGAACCCTTGAGGTGAGGAATTTCACATGTTGCCTCCAAGGTGTCCCTTCTTTTTTATTTATTGATTACAATTTCTAGGGAAATGAAGGGAGAAATTATGAGAATAATATTTATCATTC
Source organism: Eustoma russellianum (assembly GCA_036186865.1). Taxonomy (NCBI): domain Eukaryota; kingdom Viridiplantae; phylum Streptophyta; class Magnoliopsida; order Gentianales; family Gentianaceae; genus Eustoma; species Eustoma russellianum. The sequence continues at coordinate 28,912,393 of AP025065.1, forward strand.
TTTCAGACCATTTAAATTTCCATCAACACTCCCCTCACCCCCGGCCCCCACCCTCTTTTCATTTTATTGAGGGTAAACTTTCCTACCAATATACTAACATTAACAATTCTCCCCTGGAATCCCAGATAACGATTCAAACCTACTTCATATCAATGACAGCCACAATGTCTCAATTCAAGCAGTTGGTAAAGAAAAGTAAAAAAAGGACGTTCCCGGTGCATTAGACTTCCGCGTTTGCGCATGGTCCGGTGAGGGGTTGGATCGCTTCATGATCTGATGTATGCATCATTATCTTAAACTTTGTGCAAGAGGCTATTTCAACAGCTCGAACCCGTGAACCTCAAAGTCATAAAACAGCAACATTATCAGTTGTTCCAAGGCTCACTCTCACTTGGTAAAGAAGTAATTCAACTAATTATAGTCATAAGTCATATTACCACAATACAGAAACAAATAAGAAACTTTCAAGTTTCAACAATGGAAAACTGTTTGACAAAAAACAGTTATTATAACTAATACTTTTCTGCAGAGAACTAAGTTAGCAATCTGGTGAATCCCCAAGAAAGCGTGCTCTTAACACAGATTATTATTACAAGACCTCTTGTAATAATCCACTGAGGGTGTTAGAAAAAATATGCCATGGATGGGAGAAGTCATTAGTTCATGCCTCAGAATCCTCAGAGTGACGTTTTCTCCTTCTCCTGTGAGATCGCTTGTGAGCACGAGTGGACTTTTTATGAGATGCCTTGGATACATCGGATGAAGGAACCTCTACGCTTTCCGAACGCCCGAAAATGCAGTCAAATGGATTCTCCGTGTCATCAACTGCAGTACTAGTGATCTGCATTCATGAACAGCATAATCGCATAAAAGATATAGACACAGTTGACCAGATAAACGAGAAACAAATCAACAGAGTAACACTAGTTGAGCTCACATGATCTTGCTTAGGATTAATCTTCTTCAAAGTAGTTCTTCCCTGATTCTTCAAAGTAGTGCTCTCTTGGTTAGATTTCTCAGCCTGAGAACCATAATCATGATTTTTAGTGGAATCAGCTTCACTTTCTCCAGAAGAGTTCCGAGATCGCCATCTCAATTTTGGTTGGTCTGATATATCATCATAAACCTCCTCTGGGTAAAAATGTTTTGCAAAGCGTTGCATAAGCCAGGGAACATGCTGATACTTGGTCAACATCCTACCAAGTGAAAAAGTTTACTTGCTACAAATCATATAACACCCCGTCCCCCCAACAAGAGAAACAAGAGGAGGAACAAGAAATAACCAAGAAAACTAGATAAATAATTAAATAAACAGGAAAATTAAATAAAAAACTAAATTAATGAAATGGCCAAGCAGAGGGTCATGAATTTCAAAGTTACAATAATTTCAGATGGGAATGATGGCATCGCTTACAGCAAAATAATAATAATATAAAAACTGAACTCCCAATATTGCTTTATATATCTATCTGTCCTATCTCTGTCAATTTTTCACCCAAGTCATCAGCTTCAAAAGCCACTTCAATCAATTCGCAGATTAAGTGCAAGATAATCACATCAGAGCAGACAGTTTCTGGAAGTATCATAAATACCATAACATTGTCTACTGGATGGTTGATCAGCATAAATTATAGATTGCCAAGCATACAACCAATCTATCCAAATCAAGTTTGACTTTGTTCCTGCAGTTTTATTTTCCTTTCTTGTATTTAAGAGTACCATGAAGAAGCCACTGTGAAGAATTGTGTCCAAGAACTTCTTATGATGTGAGGAAAAGGATATGGAGTCGTCTAAAAGGATTAACTAGAAATAGGGTTATCCATAAGTAAAAAAAGAATAGTGGTATATATACAAGTGCCAGGGTTTCACTTTTCTACTTTATCAAACTTAAAGTACACCACAAGATGGGATGGAGACCAACAGCGTCTGAAATTCTGTCTGCATACGAGTCCCTTCCAGAGAGAGAACATAATCAGCACCTTTAGTAAGAGACCTAGCATAACCCCACATCCCGGCAGCAAAACCAGTTACTGCAAGGATAAAAATTTTGGTGGATCAGAAACTTAGATTAGGAAAAATAATCTGATCTTTTACCATGTCCCAGAAATAAATCGTTTTTGAGTGTAACAAATCCAAATATGATAATGTGCACACAAACTTTGCAACTTCTGATGCTTGTTAAAGTTACAGCTGAATGTCTTTACATTATTTTGTTTTACCAACACTCAAGAACATCGTATTTGTAAACAATAGACAGTGTGTGTGTGTGTGTGTGTGTGTGTGTGTGAGAGAGAGAGAGAGAGAGAGAGAGAGAGAGAGACCTGGAGTAAAACTTTGACGAAAAAGCCTATTCATCTTCCATGATGCTGCAGAAAAAGCCAGTACAATGATCAATCTAAAAGGCAGCAAGAAATTGGGCACTTTTCTTAATACTGGTAGAAACAAGCACAAGGATAAACTTTCTACAGTACAATGAAGCGGACACAAGCATGCAACTGAAGTACATGCAAAACAACCCCATGAAATATATCTGCCTCCAAAACACATAAAAATGAAAAATCACAGACAACAAACAAAAATGAAATAAAAAGAAAGATCCAAAAACAAACATGCTAACGATTATCCCTGCACAAAAGCAGATACTAAGTGTCTCAGCACACTCAAGTCCTCCTAACTCATGCGAAAACCAATAAGTCTTTTTCCTAACTCCATTTCCAACTGAATACAAATCCTGAAACATTTCGGATCAACTTCTCGGTAGAATAAGTGGACAACATTCAAGACCTGGGTAAGGATAAAAACGAAGTGTAACCTCCCATAGAACATATCAGTCAAACATGTTCACCAACACGCCACTTCTTTTGTTATTTCTCTTCGAAAATACATAAGTCCGCTATGCCGACAATACCAAACTCCAAAGTATGGTTTTGCAAGGACACAATTGGGCAAAACAGATTATCACTAAAACAGAGCACCATTCATACGACACTCAAAATGTCAGGAAGAAGAGCAATATAAACAGGGAATATTTAATCAAGCGGTTGTTCTACCAAAGCCCAGCCAATTCGGTATAATAGCATAAAACAACCTAGCAGAAGCAACATTTTCAACTATTCCTGTTCTTATAATTTTCATTAACTGATTCCTTTATACTTGATCGGCAAGACGGTTGGTCCATGTATTGAAGAAAAGGAGAAAAAAAAATAACGCAGAAATGGGCATTCTCTAAGCATTCACCCAAACGAGATCATCTTAACCTCTATTAAAACTCCATTATCATTTACCCCCTTCCTTCAAGTTTTTCATTCATCTTGTGCATCAACCAAATATTGTGTTACAGGCAGCTTTTTCAATTTGTAACAGATATATGTCATACCTAACCAACTAACAATGGAACCGCCAGTGAGGCCAATGGTGAAGTCCCTAAGAGCGTCTGCTCTCAACCGCATTAGGACATTTGCTTCTTGACTTGTCAAGTTCTCCTGCCAGAGGAACAAAATCCAAAATCCCACCAGAATCACTGGAAAACAACCCTCTTTAACAATGCAATTAGACTCCCAACTGAAAAAAGAAGAAAGAAGAAAGAA
>AP025065.1:28915989-28994813 GCA_036186865.1 Eustoma russellianum
AACCCCCCCCCCCCTCTTCTTAAAAAATGCACAGGAAAAGCTTTTTCCAACTGAAAGATTGCAGCTTCTTCTAAATTTTTATGCTCAAACTTGAAAGGATCAAAGAAAGGGCTCACACGAGGTAGTAACTCCGCGAAAAAAGAAAGAAAAAATGCAAACAGAAAAACCTTCTCGTCCGTGAGATCAGTTCACAAAATTCAACTAAACGCAAGTGATAAAAGACATCCAACATGTTATTTGAACGGTAGAATCAAAAGAGTGAAGTTGGGCAGTGGAAAATAGGTACCTTAGAAGAGCGGAGATGTTTTTCGAAATCCAAGAAGAGAACAGCCGTCGGCAGTGGACCTATCCGCATCTCCACCGGCCGACGATACAGCCAACTCTTCCAACACTTCCACTGAATCCCTAATATGTGAAATATAGACCAAACTCCAAAGTCCAGATGCTACAGTGCTTTACAATTAAGTTGGTGTTTGGTTGGGGGTAGGGAATAAGGGAATGGGTTTGGAGGTGAAGTTGTTTGTTTTGGAAAATCGGGTTATGATTATCATTTTGATATCAAAATATTTTATAATGGATATTGTTTTTCGATATAATAGCTTCTTTGTATATCAATGAGGGGAAATGAGGGGTCAACGTCGCCGCTCCGCTGCCAGCCAGTCACTAATCCGGCCGTTCAAATATTTAAGGTCATTTTTCCGTCCGTCCAAATTTGATAATCATTTCAATTCCGATATATTTCAAACATCGTTAATGTCTATTTTACTCATTCTCACTTCAATACCAAACAAATATCACTTTTATATCTAAACTCATATCCTCCAACTCATACCCTGTCATATTCATTCTGATTCTGATTTCGATACCTAAATATATTCGAGCAACAAATTTTACATCGTGTTAATCACATTTTCTATCTAAATATTTTTTTTCAATTATTACACAAAACATTTAAATTTATTGAAATTTCGGTTTTTATTCTAAATATTGTTAATTTGTTGCATTAAATATTTATTTTAATCATCAAATGTCGTTACTTTGACTATCAAATTATTGCTAATTATACAAAATAACTATTTAATGTCAAAAATTAATTAGATTAGAATAAAAATTACAACTTCAAAAGTTCTAAATATTTTATACAAAAACTTAAAAACGTTTAGATGAAAAATGTGTTCCTCCTTGGGTTGATGCATGACCTAGTTTACTATCCTAACAACATAGATAATGTCTAGCCTCGTATAGGACAGATATATCAACTTTTCTACAAGTCGCTAATACTGTTCTTAGTTTACTAGTGAGGCACCCTCCACCATCTATAGTTCATGATTCGTTATCATCTGAGTATCCACATGTTTGCAATCTACCATATCAGACTCAGTCAATAAGTCAAATAAATATTTTCGATGGGATATAAAAAAACCTTTTTTCAGAGGCGAATAACTTCAATTTCCAAGAAGTATTTTGAATCTCTCAAATCCTCCATTTCAAATTCTGCAAACAGGTTTCGTATAGCTGAACCATCTATTCTTTGTCGCTTCCAGTTACAACCATATCGTCCACATCGATTATTAAACAAGTAATCAACGGTCCCCTTCGTTTAAGAACAAAGTATGATCAACATTAGTTTGTTTGTAGACATTTTGTTTCATAGCAACTGTAAATCACCTAAACCAATCACGCGAGGACTGTTCAGCTTACACACTTTGTTCACTTAGAATTTTGTAGAAAAACTTGGTGGCACCTCTGCCTGTAAGTCACCATGTAAGAATGCATTCTTACATCAAACTGATAAAGAAATCAATTCTTATTCTCTACAATCGAGAAGAGTATACTGATGATGTCAATTCTGGCTACCAGTGAAAGAGTGTCTGAGTAGTCAATACCATAAGTTTGTGTATATCCCTTAGTACCATAGGTTTGTGTGTATCCCTTACATACCAACCTTGTTTTATATCATTCAACAGTACCATAGGTCTTATACTTGATATTGAATATCAAGTAGGCACCCAATTGTTTTTTCCTTACGGTAGTATACGATTTCCCTACATTTTATTTTTTATCAGTTCTTTCATTTCTACGTCCATGGCCTTGCACCATTTAGCCTTTCTAATTGCCTCATGTGCTATCCTCGGAATAGATTCTGAGAGAAGGAATGCATAGAACGCACGTGTAGTATCCTCAATACTCCCCCTAGCTACATTCATTGGATATCGGGACTTTCTAGATATATGCTCAGGTGAATATCGTGCAGGTGGTATTTCTCTAGTCTTCCTCGATGACAATGTAAACGCCTGTTGTTCATCAGTTCTTCCGTCGTCAACAGCACCGACAATATGAATAGTCTCATGATTGGGTATAGAGTATTTACCTTTCGTCAAACATCCGACAAAGAAAGTTCATTAGTTCTGGGAACTGCTCGTCGACCTCTTCTATGTTTTCAAGGGCAGGGTCGGTGGTGCCATCTACCTGCTCGTGTGGAACAGTCTCTGGACAGCTCTCATTATGTAACATGTCTAGTGATTTTTTGACAGTCTCCCCTTGAACATTAGGCTAGTGGGTAAAGAAATATTCATATTCAAGGCACTCGTAGTCCATAACAACATGGATGCGACAGGTAGTAGGGTTGTAGCAACATTACCCTTTCTGATGAGTAGCGTAGCCGACAAAGACACATTTTCTATACAGGGATCAAGTTAGGATCACTCGTTTTTTAGAATGTGGACATAGATCAAACACCAAAAGGTAAAGTGATAATTGAGTGAATGACAGTGTGAGTAGCCAAAGTTTGTAACAAGGTATTTCGATCGAGCATTTTATTGGGCAATCGGTTAGTAAATAAACTGATATAGTAACTGTCCTGAATGCTTCAGGACACAGTAGGATTTTGGTGTGTTGGCCTCAAATAACATGGCTCAGGTCATTTTAAGGAGTATGCGATTTTTTCGTTCGCCTACATCGTTCTGTTGTGGTGTATTGGGACATGTAGTTTGGTGGATTATGCTGTTTTTTAAGAAGGTATCCATTATCAGAGCAAATAATCTGGATCTGTTTGTTAAATTGGGTATTAATCATGTGATAAAACTCAATAAACTCAGGTACTTCAGATTTATGTCTTAACAAATATATCCAGGTCATTTGGGAGAAATCATCCACAAATATGACAAAGTACTGAAATCAATTATAATTAGACATAGGTGTCGGCCTTCAAACGTCATAATGCACTATGAAAAAATAAATTTGACTCAAGTATTATTCGGGTTGAAAGTAATTCGATGGCTTTTGGCACGAATACAAGTTTCACACGATGGAACAAAAGCATTATTGGTAAAAAGACTCGGAAATAAACTTATCAAGTACCCAAAGTATGGATGACCTAGACGTCGGTGCCACATCTATGGTTGTCGGCTGACCGTCCCATGAGCAAGTATGGTTTGACCTTGTTAGGCCACCTTTTTAACATAGTAGAGATCACCGTATTCAATGACACATCCAATGATCCCATTCGTATGAATATCCTGCAAAAGACAAACAAAAATACATGAGGACCATACAATTAAGCTATTTAGTGACATGAATGATGGATAGCAATTTTGCCAATAGTGAAGGGCCATAAGGCAATTACTGATCTGAGGTGAAAGAACAATCGAACCCCCTCCCTGGATTCAATTACCTCCCCACTGTCTGTTTCAATATGGCATTTCTGCGGGTTGGATATGTTTAAGAAAATCATAAGGTCATAAGCCATTGTATCCATGGCATCACAGTCAAAAATGCAATATATGGTTTTATCCGAGTTTCTTGGGGTCATGGTGTTACTAAATTTGGGTAAGCTCTAAGTTTTTTTTTTCAAAGTTTGAAGGACAATGTGTAAATATAGTAGGTCTTGGGGCAAATTTGTAGAATTTAAAGGTTCATGAACCTACTTTGAACAATCCGAAAAATTGAAGGACGAATTTACAGAGTTTAAAAAATCCGAGGGAGGGGGATTGTGAATTAAATTCCCAACGCTAATACCTTCTTTATATGCCTTATTTTCCTCCTCTCTCTTTACTTGGCTTCCATCCTATCTCATTTCTTCCCTTTTCTATTTCCGTGGCATCATGGCCGAAGCTTTGAAGCCAGTCATCTGAGGGCCTGCTGCCGCTGCTGATGGCCTCTGTTTGCCTACGATAGTGGCCCCTTCCCCTTTTTCAATCTCCCTTATCGTCTCTCTTATGTTGGCCGAATTTCCTCCCACCACTTTGGATAACCAATAAGTTGGAAGCAACTCACCTTGATATGTTTATTTTGCCTGCGGTGAGTGCAAACAAGCCTAGACTTGTCTTCTTTTGTTCGCTGTGATGGATTTGAGCAGCCTTTGTCGCGTTCGGTCGCCTGTCCCGCTGTCAATGTTTTTGTGTTGCCTCTTCCTCAGGTCCTTGTGATTAATCCGAGGCCCAACTCCGATGATGTGTTTGCTTCCACTGAGGTGCTATATTTTAGAATCAACACACGAGCCTCTTTCCTCCAATAGCCGAATATGCTACTTCCATGATTTGAAGTGGTTCTGTCTTGATTAATTCCTATTTTACAGCCTCAAACTTGTCGTCTATCGCAACCAAAAATTGAAACAAGCGTTGTTCTCGGATTTTATTGTTGTAAATTGTAATGTCGTCTGGATCCTTCATAAGATTCGGGTCTTTCGATCAATTTTCATCCACACACTTTGAAGTCGATTCTGTAAGAATCAATTATAATAAATATAATTGATTGCAAGAATCTCGTGATTTATTTGTAAATCACTAATGTGGATCACATGTATAATGTATCCGTACGTTATATTGGCTAGATACGTTGCAATTATTCACTGCATTAATTATTTGATTTGATTCTGATTGATTGACAATTATTAAGTTTCCTTGATGGAAGGAATTAATTGTCAGACAAATAAGGAAGGGGGTCCCTGGCCTAGCCTATAAATAGAGGGCATGCGATATTCCATCAATCATAGCTATACAGCATTCAGATAGGCATAGGCTGGAAGGCTCCATTTCCGCAAGGATTCTCTCTGCAGCAGGCTTCCGATTCGAAGGCGACGACTAAGCGATAAACATTTCCTATGCCCACAGGTAGGGAAATATTTTGGTTGTTTAATTTTCATATTGTTTAAGGTCTTGATTAATAAGGTAATCACTCTGCCCCACAGGGAAGTGGTTATTTTATTGATCACGAAAATTAAACATAAACATTTCCTATGCCCACAGGTATGGAAATATTATGGTTGTTTAATTTTCATATCGTTTAAGTATATTCTATGCATGAGTGCAACCTCTACCCACAGGAAGGTTTAGAATATACTATTTGAATTAACTTGATTAATTCATTCTGGTTATATATGTTCATAGCATGATATGTGTTTCTTTGGTTATGCAGTTATTTCCACTAATGCTTTATTTGATTCTGCTAAAACTCCAATGTTGACTGGTGACAATTTTACTGAATGGAAGGATAATATCCTTTTGACGTTAGGGTGTATGGACTTAGACCTGGCAATCCGTGGGGAAAAACCATCAAATCCCACGGAATCAAGTACGCCATCTGAGAGGTCTAGTTACGAACGCTGGGAGCGATCTAATCGCCTCAGCATGATGCTCATCAAGTCTCGTATAAGTCCAAGCATTAGGGGTTCTATCCCTAATCTTGATAATGTCAAAGCTTACATGAAAGCCATTGATGATCAATTTGTAAGCTCTGACAAGGCGGTAGCCAGCATCCTTATGAAGAGGCTTTCAAATATGACCCATGACAAAAGTCGTGGTGTGCGCGAGCACATCATGGAGATGAGGGATATTGTTGCTAAATTAAGCTCCCTAAAGATTGAAATCTCGGAGTCATTCCTGGTGCATATCATACTCAACTCTCTCCCTTCGGAGTTCACTCCATTTAAGATCTCTTACAACACACATAAAGAAAACTGGTCAATTAATGAACTTCTGACCATGTGTGTTCAAGAGGAGCAGAGGTTGAAGAATGAGTCCATTGAGTCTGTACATCTTGCGACTCATTTTAAGAGAAATGCAAAGAAGGGCAAAGGTGTTCCAATAAAGAAAACCGGCAATAAAGACACATGTCGGTTTTGCAAGAAAAAGGGACACTGGAAGAAAGATTGCCTGAAATATAAGGGATGGCTGGAGAAGAAAGGTAATTTTTCCTTTGTGTGTCATGAATCTAATTTTACTGAGGTTTCTGATAATACATGGTGGATTGATTGTGGTTCTACAATTCACATTGCGAAAACCATACATGGCTTTCTAAACCTAAGGAAGCCAAATAAAAGTGAGCAATGCATCTATTCTGGAAACCGGATACGCTCTACTGTTGAAGGAGTGGAATCTTATAGGCTCATTTTGAAAAACTGGTTTCAACTTGAGCTAGATCCCATTTACGAGCATACTCTTTTAACAGAAACTGGTACAAAGCGTTGTATTATCAATGAGAACTCGTCAAGTCTTTGGCATAAAAGATTGGGACATATCTCAATCGAAAGAATGAAAAGATTGGTGAATGAAGGAGTTTTACAAACTCTAGACTTCACTGATTTATGTACTTGTGTGAGATGCATAAAGGGCAAGCAAACCAACAAGACCATTAAAGGTGCCAAAATAAGTTCTCAACCTCTTGAAATCATACACATAGACATCTGTGGACCTTTTCATACACCTTGCTTGAATGGTCAGAAATACTTTATTTTATTTATCGACGACTATTCAAGGTTCATGTATCTCTATCTTCTATTTGAAAAATCCGAAGCACTTGATGCGTTAAAAATGTTCAAATTAGAAGTAGAGAAACAAAAGGAGAAGACAATTAAAATTGTCCGATCCGATAGAGGTGGTGAATATTATGGACGTTGCACAGAAAAGGGACAAATGATTGGTCCATTTGCCGAATTCCTTCAAAAGGAGGGTATTGTTGCTCAACACACCACGCCTGGCACACCACAACAAAATGGTGTTGCTGAAAGAAGGAATCGGACTCTTATGGACATGGTCAGGAGCATGATTAGCACAACGAATTTGCCTATATCCTTTTGGAGTGAAGCTCTAAAAACCGTTGTGCATGTTTTAAATCGGGTTCCATCTAAGGCCGTTCCTAAAACACCTTTCGAGCTATGGAATGGTTGGAAACCAAGTTTAAAACATTTACACATATGGGGTTGTCCAGTTGAAGTTAGTGTATACAACCCAAGCATAAAGAAACTGGAGAAACTCCAAAGGATATAGATTTTACTGTCCCTCACATATTCCAAAAGTGGTTGAAGCTAGAAATGCTAAATTTCTAGAGGATCATGAAGTCAGTGGGAGTAATTCGAATCGTGAATTCAATTTTGAAGAAGTAAGGGATACACACGTTGTACCTTTATATGTAGACAATTCGGTTGCTATTCATCATAATGAAGAGCCACCAATTGTGCAACCTCAAATTGAAGAATCACATCAAGAACAGACTGAACCCACTAATCCCACATCTACTGAACTAGTGGGAGTACGAAGATCCTCAAGAACTAAAAGGCCAGCAATTCCCAGCGATTATGTTGTATATCTTCAAGAGTCCGACTATGACATTGGACTAAATCATGACCCTATCTTGTTTTCACAAGCCATGAATTATGACAAATTGTCACTATGGTATGATGCCATGAAAGAGGAGATGGAATCAATGGCTAAGAACAATGTCTGGGAACTTGTTCCGTTACCAAACAGAGCCTCTGTGATGGGATGCAAATGGGTCTTTAAGACCAAAAGAGGCTCGTTTGGTAACATTGAACGATATAAAGCCAGACTTGTAGCCAAAGGTTTCACTCAAAAAGAAGGCATTGATTATCATGAAACCTTCTCTCCAGTCTCAAAGAAGGATTCATTTTGGATAATCATGGCATTAGTAGCTCATTTTTGATCTCGAGCTACATCAAATGGATGTGAAAACTGCATTTTTGAATGGGGTTCTTGATGAAGAGGTATACATGCGTCAACCTGAAGGCTTTGTCAATTCTGATAATGATCAATTGGTTTGCAAATTGAATAAATTCATATATGGGCTTAAACAGGCTTCACGTCAATGGAACCTCAGGTTTCATGAGGTAATCTCTTCATTCAGTTTCGTAGAGAACATTGTTGATCAATGTATATACCTCAAGATGAGTGGGAGCAAGTACATTTTCTTAGTCCTATATATCGATGATATTCTACTCGCAAGCAGTGATCTTGGGTTATTGCACGAGACTAAGCGATTTTTCGCTTTGAACTTTGATATGAAGGATATAGGTGAAGCCTCTTATGTCCTTGGCATAGAGATTCACAGAGATAGAACAAGTAAAATACTTGGTCTTTCTCAGAAGGCATACATCATCAAAGTACTTGAGAAATTTGCTATGCAGAATTGTGCGTCCATTGTGTCACCTATTGTCAAAGGAGAAATAAAGATTGAACACTATTGCTTCATTCATGATGGAAGCTAAGTTCATTGCATGCTATGAAGCTATGTCACATGCCTTATGGATGAGAAATTTCATCAGTGGTCTTAAGGTTGTCGATATTGATGATAGACCCATAAAGATTTTCTGCGACAATTTAGCTGCTGTGTTCATTGCGAAAAATAATAAAAGTGGGAGTCACAATAAACATATCGACATAAAGTATTTGAATGTCAGAGATCATGTTAAACAAGGAGAAATAAAGATTGAACACATTAGTACGGAGTCAATGGTTGCTGATCCTATGACTAAAGAATTACCGGTTAAAGTTTTCAGGGATCATGCTACTGATATAGGACTTCTTAGTTCTCCTTGATTTGTTGTACTTTGACCTTATTTTGTCTAGACATTTGTTGATTTTGAATATGCGCATTTAAAGTTGTAGGATCTATTTGATCCATAGACGTGGACCCATTTTGAGATGATTTATAGTAAATCATTCATTTTGTTCGATTGAGTGTACGATGCATTGTAATTCTTGGAAGGGAGTGCTTGATATCAAAGCATGTCCGCCTTGATTCATGTGTTGTATATTCAATCTAAGTTTGGTAGTCAATAGATCCAAGTGACAATAAATTATGGCCATATTGTTTTGTCACTTATGCCGTGTTATCTAGCATTCGACATGTGATCCAAGTGGGAGAATGTAAGAATCAATGATAATAAATATAATTGATTGCAAGAATCTCGTGATTTATTTGTAAATCACTAATGTGGATCACATGTATAATGTATTCGTACGTTATATTGGCTAGATACGTTGCAATTATTGACTGCATTAATTATTTGATTTGATTCTGATTGATTGACAATTATTAAGTTTCCTTGATGGAAGGAATTAATTGTCAGTCAAATAAGGAAGGGGTCCCTGGCCTAGCCTATAAATAAAGGGCATGTGATATTCCATCAATCATAGCTATACAGCATTCAGATAGGCATAGGCTGGAAGGCTCCATTTCCGCAAGGATTCTCTCTGCAGCAGGCTTCCGATTCGAAGACGACGACTAAGCGATAATGGCCGGAGGTAACTTTTATGCTTCTGCTATTTGTTTTGGTCTAACAGATTCCAGTATTCTTCAAGTGTGTCATTGTTTTGTCTAATTGAAATATGTCTTCTTGTGAAAATCAAAGATATGTAATGAGTCGGCACCGAACCCTTAGTTGACTGCAAAGACATCCCAAAGTGTCTTCGCGGTCGGGTATAGTGATACATGATTCACTAAATTGGGATCAATATTCCGTATGAGCTAAGTAAATATGCAATGGTCGTTTTGTTCCCATTGTGGGAAAAAGGGGTTGTTGGCAGCCAGGGTTGGGGGTACTCTGGTCAAGTGTTGGCTTCTCCCCTGCCTCCAATGGCTTTGCGCATAAAAGTTGTCCAGATAGTGTAATTTTCATTGTTTTAACCTAAAACCAAGTGATAGGTTGTCGGCATTCGGTGTCATTGATTGTGTGCGAAGACTATTTCTTACCAAATTGACTAATTGTATAGCCATTTTATCATTTTTTTTAGAACCTTTGATTTCGGGACTTTATCCTGACATTGTTTGATCTTGTTGAAATGCAAGGACTATATATGGATTGGACTGTTTTGTGGCTTTTGCTTGGTTCGTATGGGGTTGCTTGTCTCGGATTAAGACAGAGTTTAGGCTATTTTTTTGGTTGTGCATGGTTACAGTGCAATTCTGATCTTAGCCGATCGCTCGAAAATGTATGAGGACGATGATGGCCTTATTTTGAGTCTCAAGAATCAACATTGTTCTGATATCATATACTCCTGAATGAAAATCTGTTTTCACTTATTGAAATAACTTACAATAGGTCATATGTATAGCCTATCGCTACGACTGTGGTATAAAATAATTATAATTATTACACAATAATTACTATTCAATCATTTGATTTGATAACATATATTTGATTGGTGCCTTACTTATCACTTACCATAGGTCATATGTATGTATAAAATAATTATAATTATTACACAGTGCTCAATCATTTGATTTGATAACACTATCCTTGACGGCGCCAAGACGAAATTGCATCTGAAAGGGAGTAAGATTGGTGAAGGAGTGCCAATAATTTTTGTGCCTAGTGCGTCCTCCACGTTAATTACCATTTATAATGAGAAGGAGTATTTGGAAGACGGGGTTTTTATTCCTACGGATGTGAAGATGAAGCAGATGAATGGGGGTGAAACCGGATTGTGCGACGGTGCAAAAGAAGTTTAGTAGGGATAGAGGTGTGACTGCTTATGAGGTTAGAGATAACCCATCAGCTTTGAAGGCTGACGATTGGGATCGCGTGGTGGCTGTGCTTGTGCTGAGAAAGGAGTGGCAATTCAAAGATTGGCCATTTAAGGATCAGGTTTTGAGATCTTCATTAGAAGTGAGCTTGACTTCTATTTTTCAACTGCATTGAGAATTTTATTCAGAGTGCTTGGTTTACTGAATTTGCTGACTTATTTAGTGTAATTTGATTTAGCTGATGACGGTTTTTTGGTGGTGATTAACGTTGATATTTGTGTCGATTGTTAACCAGATTAACTTGGATGGTATTTGTAATCCTTTTTCGCCTTTTTTCCCCTTGTTTCTTTCTTGTGGAAATGGTTAAATAAAATTCTGATGTATGTTCCAATTTCGGTTCTGTTACTGTTCTTGGCTTTTACATGCGTTTTGAGGATGACAGCGTGGAGTCAGCAAAGGGGTTGTGAAGCAGTGGAATGTTAAGATCCAAAAAAAAAAAAAAAGAATGTTAAGATCTGTAAGTGGAACTTTTAGCTCATGTTTTTGGTTTATCATCAAGATACTTGGTTGAAGTGTTACTTTACAAGTTTTAACATGAATCGCTTGACTTCTTGCTATACCTGATATCTTTTGTGAGCAGATAAGTAAGAACAAACGGCAACAAGATAGAGCTGCTGCACTTGAGGTCTAAACTTGAAGAATTTATGCGGTCTTGATCACATTAAGGCGTGGGTTTCAAAGATGCATGATACATGGAAATCAAAACTTTCTAACACACAAGGTTGTCTAGTGTGAATTCTATGGCCTGGATGAAGTATTCTGCTTTCGATAGGTAGCAGATTCCTAACTCCATCCCCTCCGTCCATCTGCGTCTCCCAAAGCTTTTCGGTTATTGTTGAAGTCAAGCACATTGTAGCAGATTTACAATCCATAGTATTGTGTTATAATTTAAGGCCTCTTTTGTATATCTTTCTTCTAAATTTTGCTGGGCTTGGAATTTAAAAGTGACTGAAGGATACACTTCGATTCTATTTGCGCAATTTTGATCTATTGGAATTTACTTATTGTGTGTGCATAAATAGGCTAGAGTTGTTTCTTACATTTGAAAGAGGTCTGATGTAGTGTGTGCACTCCCTTATTTTATGTAGAAGTCAATCTCGGGATGGAAATTTCTGAGTTTGAAGTTCTGCAAGAAGATTGGGAGATGATTGTGTTGCTGGAGGCTTCTCATCTTGATTGCCTTGAGCCTGCTTTGATAAATAACCCGAAATGACCTAAGATCATGTGTTCAGTTCATATAGAGTACTTGGCTGATGCTGAATTTTATGCCCAGCAGTTTTGCCAGCTTGGCATGTTGCAAATGTGCCTCGATGTTACAAATTATCCTCTTTGTTTTTCTTGCCTCTTCTCCTATATCACCTGGATGTGTGGTCTATAATTTGAATCTTCAATACTTTTGCTTGTGTACGGAAGTTTTCCTTGATAAAGTACCTTTTTCCCGAATAAAATTGTTAGGCAGATGTGGAGGATATGACCAAACATAGTCTTATGGGAATGCCAGAAGGGGAATGGAAAGCATGCTTAGATATTCTTTCTGCGTCCTAATTTTAGCTGCTATAGAGTTCATATTCCATTTCTTGTTCTTCCATTTTGTTCTGTTCACCAGTTCATGCTTTTTTGTTTGTACAAAAGCCCAGAGAGCTCTAAATGGCAGCCTCTGCCTAGATGATGCAAGTTGTGTGATGTAGACATGCTAACTCATAGATTCTTTCTCTTGTGGGTGATCGACGCCATACTCTATTCTTGTAAAATTATACACATTAGCTAAGAGTCCACCCACTGCTACATCGTGGGCACATTGGTAGCTGTAACAGTAGACAGCAACGGAATGCCAACCCTCAGGCTTTATTTGTAATGTCTATTCCTTGATACATATAGAATTCTGCGAAAAGTTGTATTCAGTGAAAGGCGCATGTACGGCTTAGAAGGAGATCTTTATTATCTTTCGAGATCCACCCTACAATATGGGGTAAAAAAGCCAAAATAATTGATTTTAATTTTAGTATTTATAGAAAGAAAAATGATTCTTGAACCTTTTTGCGCTCATGTCACGTCGAGAAGGTGATGCAGAAGAAAAAACAACCGGATACAAAACAGTCACCCTTACTAGGATATTGCATTGTTCCGTTATATGTTAGACTTGCAGCTTTTTGAGTTGTTTTATATCAGAGAAGCAAACCTTTATTAGGTATTTAAAGTCGTGTCTATTTTATTCATGAAAGCAGTCTGATGGTACAAAATCTCATCTATTTGGAGTACACCTTACACATGGATAAACTAAATCAATTAATCTGAAATTGACATGTTTCTCTGCTATGCCTCTGACCAGGGCTAAAAGCAACAAAGAGTAGTTTCTTGTGCTAGATGTGATTGAAAATACAGGGTGATTTGCCTGGGGCTCACGAGGTGATTGAAACATGTGAGACCACGAATACAAGGAAAAACAATAGCGAAGCTGCCCCCTTGATTGAAATTGTGCCAGAGTTATTGCTGTTGGGTGATGATTGAACACTAGATCCTCCTTGCATAATATAGGAGAAAATGTTAGGACCAAATATCATTTAGTATAGGAAGTTTTTGGATCAGTATATGTTCAGAAACTTCTTTGATTTGATTGTAGCTGTTATACCTGAAGGAACTGTGCTCGAAGAGCCTGGTGTACCAGAGGGGAGCCCATTTGCAGTGGCAGCTGGATGGTCAAAATGTGAAAGAAGAGGTGAGAACTGTGAAATGTCTAAGAAATTTGCCCAAAATTGTACAGAATTTCACGAATCGAACTTACTTTTGCATTGGCTGGCTGGTGGAGTCTGAACATTGCAAGCCTGAGGTAGATTTAGAGCCTGAGACTGGTCTACAGTCAGCCCCAGAGACGAGGCACCGCCGTTAAGGACTTGGCACAAGCACCCTGGCTGTGAGGTGGCGACACTTTGAAGCTGAGTGCAGCATCCACGCGATGGGGCTGCTGTGGAGTTCCCTTGCACATAGTTGAGGCATGGGGACATGCTGATTATGACGTTTGTGCACTCTGTGCCATTGGCCTGGGACATAGCGCCATCCCATAACATCATGGTGGCGAGAAATAACGATAAGATCATTCCAGCTCCCAGATATGCCATTGGTTCGGTGTTGACTCGCCTGAAAAGCTGACGAAGAACGGAAGTCTTTGTACTGGTCTCTATTGGAGAAGAGGGTTTTAGAAGTTGTTTATAGAAAAGGGGTTTGACCACAGGGGTTAGATGATGACTAGCTGGTGTGGTTAACCAAATTCTTCAACTCTGTTGCTTTAGTTGAATATTAAGCAAGCATGCTGAGTTCGGACACGTATGTGGACAGGTTACACTTTATCTCCTTAGATATGAAAGGAATACCGAAGGCCTGGTTTATGGAGGGACATTTTGTATAGGTCACTGCATAAATCCTCATCCAACCTAGGAGGCTGTTGAGCTCCTAATTTGCAATGCCCATTGAGGCTAGAACGGTAGGGGCCTCCAAGACGAGGGATTTCACCTTTTTCCTGGAATAGTGGTAGAAGAAGTGGTTAGTTAAGCAGGTGACCAACGCATGATGGAATCCTCTTTTTTGTTGTGGTTAGGTAGTGATTGGAGAACGCAAGCCGTCCACAAGCAAAGACTCAGCATCTTTTCTTTTTCTTTGCCTCTCTCTTTTTTGGTTTGGAAAAGTAAAAGTAGTTAGTGATTTTTTTTTTTAAAAAAAAAAAGTGGCTCATTTGGATATATATGCTGGCACTCAATGTTAATCAAATGCATAAAACACTGTTACATTCATGTAGTGCCGACTTAGTTAGCCTACAAGATGACGAGAGTTTTTCCAAACAAAAGCATAATATTAATCGAAGTTATCTCTTTCTTTTTTTGTGTCTTTTTGGGTGGGGTGAAGTGGGTGGTGGAGTTGGAAGTGGGTAGGGTGGAGGGAGAGAGATGATATTATAATTTTCAGACTGACACCAGAGTAGAATCTGTAGGCTAAGCAATTAATAGGGTCCGTTGAAATACTTAGGATGGAAAAGTTGGTACTTTCACTCCGATTGTCTCTACCATTTTACTTCCGTAGAAGATGTAAATGAAGTCACTTAGCGGTCTGATAAGAACTTATTGTTCATAAGGTGCCTGAACTCAAACCCGTTTTGGTATAACATGTTGACTGTAAGATCCAAACATTCACACTCTCCCTGCTAAGATTCAAATCGAAAACTTTAGATGCAATCTATTATCCGAATACTCGTTATGCTACGCACTGGAGGCTATCCGTTGAAATACTATACTTGCATATGTTAAGTTGAATTCATCCATACAGGAGAGAAGTTTATGTAACTCATCAATCTTATGAATCATAGTTGCTAAAAACGTCTTCTATTGCATCTGACATGTACAAGATTAGAAAAACTAATGAGCCACCTGTCAAAAACTTGAAGGTCAGAAATAACATTTTACTATTTTGACTAGAAGAACCCAACATACAACATCTCGAACCTAAAATAATTTCTCTACCTATACCAAAAAAATCAAACCTATGGGGTCTCAAAAGACAAGGAAAATTGACTAGTTCAAGTAACAAGTAACCTAAATTTGAAGCATCATTTTCAGAGAATGAGAATACTGCCATGCAATTCCACCAAAACTCTCAGTTTTAAACAAAGTTAGCTAAGGTAGTTGAACTCCAAACACACAATCACTCATCAAACTTCCCTCTCTGTCCACAACTTCCCCTATAAATTCCCACAATCATCAAGTTCTATCAACCAAAATCAAAAGCTTCCATTCATTTCAAGCCCATAGTTTTTCAAGATTACCAAAACCAACAGAATGGAGGCACTCAAGTCAACTAGTAACCTGATTCCAGCTCTAGCTATTGCCTGTGTGCTTCTAGCTTTGCCTGTCTATGGCCAGTTAAACACACCATGCACGGCTTCGTCGCTCTCTACCTTCAGCCCTTGCATGAATTACATTGTCAATAGCAGCCTCAATGGTACTTCACCTACTGCAGATTGCTGCAATTCCCTCAAGACTGTATTGAGCAATGGCACAGATTGTTTCTGTCTTATTGCCACAGGAAGCGTTCCCTTCCGAATCCCCATTAACCGGACCTTAGCCCTTTCCCTTCCTCGTGCTTGCCGCATGCCTGGTGTCCCTCTTCAGTGCAAAGGTGAGTCCAGTAGTACGCTCCCAATCATGTAGCATAACATATAGCGATTTCTACCGGACCTGATCAGAGGAGGCCTAGACTAAATATGAAGCCTCCAATCACGTGACGCCACGTGTGCAAAATATTTTTTTAAATTTAAAAAAACATAAACAGTGGGTCCTTTAATACACGTGGCATCGCGTGATTGGAGGCCTCATATTTAGCATCATATGAGGCCTCCTCTGATCAGGTCCGGATTTCGTACGCTTCTTGCAATATTTTGTTCAGCTTATTTATATATATCTGATGTATGTAATGTTTTTTTCAGCCTCAGGAGCACCTCTTCCAGCCCCTGGTGAATCTCTTTCCGTTATTTTCTCTTTTTTTTCTCTCTATTATTATTAGTTCACTGTTTAATTATCATTGAATGTATCTATGTAAAACTGTTCTTTTTTTATCAGGTCCTCTTGCAAGTGCACCAGCAATATCACCTGAATTAGCTCCTTCTCCTACAGGTTACGCTTCTTGTTCTCCAACAGGATTCTTATAAACTTTGGTGTTCATCTCCAGGGTACTCCTCCGTCCCAAAAATATTGTCGCAGGCGTTTTTCAACAGAGTGTAATTTATACTACGTTGAAAAGTGAATCGTGACAGTATCTTTGGGATGGAAGAAGTATCTAACAACCATCAAGAACAAATGTGACATGCTTAAGTTAATCTGATTAGCTTTTTCATCCCACTGTGGAATCTACAGGTAGGGGCGTTAACGAACCGAGCTGAACCGAATACAAGGTTTTCAAATTCGAATTCGTTTAGTTAAATGGATTATTTGGTTCGGCTCGTTTACTGTAACAAACTTTAAATTTTGTTCGAGTTTGGCTCGAAAACACTAGAACTGTTTAAACGAGCCGAACAGTTTGCGAACAGTTCAGTTCGTTTTAGTAAACGAACCTAATCAGGTGATAAATTCGGCTCATTTAAGTAACATTAAGGAACGAACTCGAATCGAACACGAATCGAATCGATTCGAATAGTTCGCGAACTATTCAGTTCGCTTAACAAGTGAGATGGAAGGTTAGGTAAACACAGAGAATCTTCATCTAATGGTCCAATCTACAAAAGGGATGGAAGAACATTTCCTATAATAAAATGGTTCCCTTTGTTGTTCTATTATTAATATTAACATTGCTATTGGTGCTACTGTAATATTTTGTTCTATCTTAAGGAACAGCTAGCTAATGCATGTTTCACTTTGTGAAAATTTCAGTTTCCACTCTTCCTTTGCCAGTTTCACCAGCTTTGGCGCCAGAATCTGACACAACTCCAGCAGTGAATTCACCACCTCCAACGGTAAATCCAGTAAATCCAACCGCAACCACAGGAAATCGTCAATCGGTCAACCCATCAGCTGCATCAACTAAGAGTTCTTCACCATGGATTTTTCTTTTCATGTTGGGAGCAGTAGCTTTCAAGTACTATTAGCTGCTTGAACAGACGTTATCCAATCGACATCATGTTTGAGATTCATTATTTCGCGGTTTTGTAATTCTTGTGTGACATTGGTAGCATCATCCTTAAGTGTTGATCCTCTGCTTTATGGCTCATAAAGGGATCCATCTCGGCCGACCTTAATCCCTTTATGAACCATAAAACAGACTATCCGCACTTGAAGGATGACACCAATTGGTTTATCTAGTCTTTATAAAGATTGAGAGTGTATATATCTCATTAATATGCCTAGTGTGTTGAAACTTGGACTTACATGAGGTGAGACCCATATCCATTCAAAATCTGAAGGCAATGGTTGGTGGTACCCCATCCTCGTATAAGCCATGTATTTTTTCTCTATGTGGGATTCTCAACATAGTGTTTCTAGCCTGTCTGAAGATTCTGTTTTTATGCCTAGTGTTTCTAGCCTGTCTGAAGATTCTGTTTTTATGCCTAGTGTTTCTAGCCTGTCTGAAGATTCTGTTTTTCGCCGTTTCTAGCTGTATTTGGTCGGTGTACTTGTTGAATGATATTACCATTGTTATTTCTCCACAAGTATTCTTCTCTATGAAGTGTTGAGATCAACGATTTCTTTCTTTGATTTGTTCCCTCCAGAAGACCCAAAAGAAACCAAACAACCCCAAAAGCACCAGAAAAGAAAGAAGAAGACTTTATTTACTGAAAAGACAAGTAATTTTCTCAATCTAGAAGATCAAGTGTGCTTGTTAGTACAGACTTTCATGCGTATCGAATGCATTAGGGCCTTTTTCCTCAGCAAGATCAAGGCCTAATGCATTATAAATAGCTTTTAGCCTAAAGAACTTGCAAAGATTAATGAGTTCGAATTTGAAAATTTCACGAAAATTATTGACAACTTAAAAAAAAAGATTGATGATGACGTTGCAACGTTATGTAAAACTGTGATAACTCAGAGGATTACCATCATCATCATCCATACCCAGTATATCCCAACGCATAGGTCAGTTGGTAGTTGGTTTTCGTATTGTTCTCCAATAGAACCATCCTGTGATAACAAAGTCGAGTATTATTTAAATCCTGTCGTGATTTTCCACACCTACGTCATGATGCCTAGTATTCAAATCACTTCAAAGATGATGGTTTTTTTTATTTATTTTAGAGAGATTAGTTAGATGAATTTTTATTAACATAGCGTGGGACCTGTTGTGACTGTTTGGTTTTAAAAAAAATAAATAAATAAAAACAAATTATCAGCTTGATTTAGGTTAAAAGCCATAAGACAACTGGTTTGAAGACACAGATTCTATCTCTGTTAATATGGCCAGTAAAAAAAAAATCGAGGTACTTTACATGGAATACGGAGTGAGTACGAATCCAGAAAAAACTCCCAATTTCCTCTTACTGTCTTACATCTCCCAAATCACGGGCTTCCACCATTTCTTGCATTGATCTTCTAAAATCAGCATATGTGTCCGGCGAAAATGTATTAACAGCTATCCACCTTCCAAAATCACATCACTCACCGGCTGGAGCATTATCTCTTGCATAGTTTCCGGTCTATTTTTTTGCTTCCGGGTTCTTCCAGAATGGAACTAGACTTAACCGGAGAAGAGAGGAATAACAGTTGAGAAGCCAAAATAGAGAAAAAATGGGGAAGATCCGAATCACTATTATCAGAAGAAGAGAAGAAACTTTCCGTCGAACAGGTCATGGATTTAGATGTTGACCCAGATGTGATGTCAAAAACACAGTTGAAATTCTTGACCAAAGAAGCTTCATTGGTCAAATTATTACTGCTTTCTTCAAAATCAGCGGTTTGAGGTGGGGAGGCATTTGAGCTTGGTGAAGCAAAGATGGAAGTTCTTCCATAAGGTAACGAACATTTTTCTGGGTGCAGAAAAATTAGAGTGAGAAAGCAGAAGAGGAGAAAGGGAGTCGAAAAAAGGGAGGTGGGTGTGAAGGTGGCGGGGGTGGTGGAAGGAGAAGACAGGTGGGCAGTTAGCGAGATCGAGATGGAGGTGGAGATTGTTGGAGGTATTGGCGGAGTCATGAGTACCTTTTTGGAGGGCAGTGACACGCTTCGCAATAGGAATACCATTAGTCACCGTTTCGGATTGAGAAACCCGACAAAATCTTCTAGACATATTTTTTTATTATAACATAAAATACTTGAAAGAAAACACATCTACCAACCAATATACAAAAAAACCAATACACAACAAACAATATACGGATCATAATGATTAAATGAATATAATAATATACATCAATACATATCTTTTATTTGCCTATCGCAGGACGAGAAGGATTTGCCAAGGCACGCAAAAAGGTTCTTCGAGATAACATTGATTGGAATCGTTGCATAATATCTTCATCTGCAATGGTGCTAAAAATTTCATGCTCAAAGTAACACAACAAACAGTCTGACAGTACGTCACCCCCAACCGGTTGCGTAGATTAGTCTTAACGATATTCATTGCAGAAAAATTAGAAACAAACAACTGTCACAAAAGCTAATGTTCAACAATGAACATTTGGAAAAGCAGATTACCTTTTACAGTTTACTGTCTGAATGCTGAATCAATGAACCAATCATATATGGTATACATAGTTGCCTGAAAATTGTAAAATAGTTTTCACACAATCAACAACCAACACTAAAGATTTGAATGCAACCTAAAAGTATGTGTAGCTCTCAACTTTGAAATGACTTTGAGCAATCAAATAAAATCACAAAGCTGTGTAAATGTAGCATCTTCCCCCAACAGAGTGACACAACCGTATGTCGTTTTTAAATTAATATGTATCAACTATCAAGCATCAGCCCTCGCAGGATTCGTGAGATTAGCAACCAAAAAAAAAAGAAACTTTCATTTTCATAAGTAAACTAATGCAAAAAAGTCTACTAGTTTTCAACGATTACCTTACATTCAAAAATGACTACTAGTTTTCAAATCTTGAATTCTTTAATATATTTAAGAGACCGAACTTCCGGTAAGTTTTAGACACATTTTAGTCACTTAACAAAGAATTGCCGAATGCTAAGCACTATGTGACCACGTAACAGAGGGTTAGTGTTATGTCAAGTAATGACACAATTTATACTGAATGGCTAAAAATACAAATACACCTACCTGTTTATAAGATTGTTTCTTGGAGGTGCCGTGGCGACCGTTCTATTAGACTTTTAATGGAAAATGTTTAATTGGAGTAAAATCAAAACAAATTTAACATTTTTAAGATATGCAGTGAAAATTGAATATGTTTGTACAGTTTTAACACACAATGTATAGGCAGTGCAGCTTAAGAATATATAAAGGAGCTTAGATAATCATTGAATGTTAGGTTGATTTTGCACAGTTTGTATTTGTCTTTCATTATTTGTCGTTCATTATGTGTTTATGTATGTACATATAGAGCCGGAGATCTCGATGGAAGCGAACCCTCTATTCTTTAAGATGGAGCTATAGTTTGACTAACTTTCATCTTTTTTAAACCATAATGATAGCTTTTACTGTTATCACAATATGTTGTGTTGTGTATGTGATGTTGTAAAGATAGTGCACAAAATATGATTTTCGTGAATCTACAATGTTCCACTAAACCTTGTATTCTACAATGTTAGATGAAGTAGTTGAACAGCCATCCACTAAACCTTGCATTCTACAAAGTTGTTGAACAAAGAACCCGATTATTTTTATAGTACTTCTTTTTAGTTACAATTTATCTTAAAATTTATGCCACTGCTCACTAATTTGAAGGACTTCGTCTATAGGGTATAGTTTAATGGTAAAGTTTATAATGCATGAATAATATCAACTTTAAACGTTGACGCTTCAAAACATGTTAGCTTATTTAGATAATCTTCTTTTTTTCTAGAATTGAAATGATCAAATAAAATTGGTATTTAAATTGTCTAGCTTAGACTTAAGTGTAACATAGGTCTCTGTATGTCCTAGAGGAGTGAAAGGTTAAGAACTTTCCATCACCAAAGAATTAAACGACCAATGCCATTGGTTGCTAATCACTAAGGTGACATGCAAGCTTTTTGAGAGAAATTTGGAGATATAATAGTTTTAATATGAAAATTTACAGTTGTGGTATAAATTGAAAAATTATTTGGATAAACATCTCAATATCGTAACGACAATTAAGTCTTAGATGAGAGCAGTTTTTTGAACCACGGAATCAACAGTATTAAAACGGGTCACATCTGAAGAGGCTTATTATGAGGCAAAATATGAGTTAAAAAAAGAAAAAAAAAGTAAATAGCGAGCCCTTTTGTACACCTGACATCGCGTGATTGGAGACCTCATATTTTGCCTCATAACATACCTCCTCTGATCTCATCCGGTATTAAAACACCGAAAGCCGTCTATTTGAAACGTCTTCAGCAGTTGCGTCTCAAATGTCTTGAACCACTAATGTTAATGGCGTCTTAAAAATAGAACAGTGGAACGAGTCTCAAAGCCCTTTTCTGTCTTGGACGTTAATGTTAGTAACTCCTGTGAATGGAACAATGAAACGAACCTCAAAGCCCCTTTTTCTTTCATATGGGAGTTTTTTTTCTCTCCCTTATTTGGTTCTCTTCACTCGACAACTTGTTCATGGCTCTCCCTCCATCTTTTCCTTTTTCAAATTGACCTTTGGCCTAACGTGTGCATGTACCATCTCCTAACCCACAAGATGATGCCACATATATTATTTTAAAAAAGTGTGAATACCCATCACAAAGTCCAACTAATTGAGTTGGAAAATAATACACTACTTAGGATAGGAGATCCAAGAGGAGCATGGCAACACTAAACAATGTGCATTGAAAGCTTAAGGAAGCTAGCCATGCCAGCTACACATGGCTTGTGCATGCATTAGTTCTCTGAATGTCCAACTACGAACTTCACAAATTCGATTATTGCGACGTCCTCATTCAATTGAATATCTACTTATAGAACATCCTTTTTTTTTTCGGACATGCAGTTCATTGAAGAATGTTTCATATTAATATATTCAACACAGGAAAAAAAAGAACATGCAATTCGTAGCTGCACAAATGAAAGGTTAAGAAGAAAAATCCCATCATTTCTACATCAGCCAAAAAAGCAAAAAGGATTCCTAGGAAATCATTCCTCTGCTCAAGACTCCAGATGACCTGATCACAACATAGTGTATCTTTGGTGCGGCACAAGATTGGAAAGAACAATCTAACGAAACAGAAAGGGATTTCAAGCAGCATAATACAAAACGCTTGTCCAGTTTTCAACAGAATAATCTTTTATAACACCTGAATTACCCGGACATAGGAATGATGGCGAAAGATTTTAAGATTATGTTCAAAAATCTACTGGGGCATGTATTTTGATCAGACATTTACAGCAAACTCCACTGCAGCCAGTTAGCAAGCAGCCGGAACTCTTTCTTACTCGAGTCTTAGGCAGACATGCATCCAAATTATTTCCAACCGTCTGACCATTCTGCTTCATCAGTACCAGGTATTGGAGCATCTTGTACAGGAACATAATCATTTGTCCACCCAGCATCACTAGAAGTTGGGAA
This sequence comes from Eustoma russellianum, assembly GCA_036186865.1. Classification (NCBI taxonomy): domain Eukaryota; kingdom Viridiplantae; phylum Streptophyta; class Magnoliopsida; order Gentianales; family Gentianaceae; genus Eustoma; species Eustoma russellianum. The sequence continues at coordinate 28,938,974 of AP025065.1, forward strand.
GTCAACTCTTTCACTATCCATATCCCGTGCTTCCACGGATTCCTCTTCCGCGACTACCTCCCTCTCTGGGAGAAAGCAGCCAGCATAGGAGCCATTGTCCGAGCAGTACCACAAGAATTGGTTCCAGTACTCATCCTGATAAAAGATACAAAATCCAAGAAACCCAAGCATTATGAAACAGAGCTCTATCCTAGGCAACAAAATACGCTTCACAGGATGGCAGACTATTCAACATTATGAAAGCAGTAGCCCACTAAATACAGTGGGAAAAGAAAGTGCAAACCCAGGACCTAGAAGAGTCGATAAAATTTTCAATCTGCTTTTCATACGGAAACAGGATTTTAACAGGTAGTGGTTTCTTCTTAGTACCTGGCTGATAATATGTGGATTTCCAACTACTATTAGCACAGACTGAGCACGTGTAATTGCAACATTAAATCTTTTGGGATTGCTCAAAAATCCCAATAGGTGGACCCTGTCGAACTCATTGTGTCGGATTGTCGAGCGGACAGTGGACAGAATGATGATCCTCCTCTCTTGACCTTGGAATTGTTCAACACTTCCAACTTTGATCCTACATATGTTGAAACTTTCAAGTGCTCTCCTTATTTTGACTACCTGCTGCCTGTATGGAGTTATAACCCCAATGTCTTCCTCATTGATACCCTTTTCTGCTATCAAATTATTGATGATCTCAACTACCTTGCTTGCCTCAATCCTGTTAAACCAAGATGGATTACTCCCTTCCCTCTCATCAAAACCCTGGACACCCATGAAAACAGCTGGGAAATCAGGGTTTGGTAAGAGGTCTACCCAAGCTGATGATGAACACATGTCAGATTCCTTGCACGGGATCAGCTCCCCACCATAGAATAGTTTTGAAGGAAGGTGCAGAATATTCGGATGTGATCTGTAGTTCCGGACCAGTTTGGTGATATAATTTTTGTTTCCACCACCATATAAATGAGAGTCAAATAGCCTTTCCAAGTAAGACTTCCCTGATCCATAAATTCCTGCATCCTTTGAGTAAGTTATAGGGCCTAGCTGCATTGGATCCCCAGCAAGGACAACGACTGCTGTCTTGCGACAGAAGTGAGACAACGGAACCATTGTTTCAGGCTCTGAAGCTTGGCCAGCTTCATCTAAGAAAATGTGAGAGAAGTGCCCTTTTTTGATCCCTTCAGCATGGAGAAGAGATGCAGTCGTATACGTTGATATCACGATACGAAACTGCATGAGAACATTTCGATGGGGAGTCTTAAAAGCAGAATCGTCGATGCAGCAAAATTTTGCATAATCTGGATTTAAGTCTTCAAGAGGACGCGTTGGTGCGTTCAGCCTGAAGATTTCATTTTCTTGTATCTTAATTGCATTCTGACATAGAAGTTTCTCAAGAATATGGTCCGTTGCACTATTAGAAGGAGCACATACCAGAATGCGAGCACTCTTTCGCGTAAAGTAAAGCTGGAGAATAGCTTCAACCAGAGTCATAGTTTTGCCAGTACCTGGTGGCCCATGGATTACATAAGGAGACCCTCCTTTGCAGCCAAGAATCAGCTCAACGGCACAAATCTGCTCTTCATTAAGCATGGGAGATATAGGCACTACGGGAAGTGGTCGTATGTATCGTTCTGGACACTCAGAAGGGAAGATAATATCACGGCCTAGATACTCTGCAGCGTCAATGGCTTGGTACAATCTTCTCATGCCCACTCGGTTATATGTGAACTGGACATTATAAAGATTTCCGGGCCTATGAGTTTGGTGAAAATCTTCACGGAACTTCAAATGAACTTCTTCAGCCTCTACACGGTAGATATAACCCTGTGCATAAGGTCGTCAAATTCAGTGAATCGAAATTATCGAAAACATAAAACTACATAACTCGGCACTTCTTTTATAATTTGACTTTTCTCATAACATCATAATCTGCGATGGGTGCAATTTTCCAGCACAGCTCGAAGCCAATCTCCAAAACATGTAATAAATTCAAGGGACCATAGCGTTAAACCATTAATTAGCACCTCAGACGTTGAAGATACTGTGCATATCTGGGTAGAGAAAATCACAAAAGAGGACAGTTCATTTATGTATTTATGCATGCTGCACGCAGGGCTGTTAAGTTTGTGCATTATCAGCTATAGACATAATAGAAACAGTCTTTTCAAAAAGTGTTTTCTGCATAGGCAAGATTTTGGTTACCATCCAGTGCAGTTCAAACAAAGAGGAAACTTTTGTTGGCTTAAAGGCAGATCATGTATGTCTTTGATACCTAAACCATCTCAAACATGGAGTTCTGGAGATTTGAAAAAAGAGCAGACACACAGCTGACCTTGATGACATGTTGTATACAAACGTAAGAAACGTTAATCCGAATAATCCTACCATACAAAAGATTTGAATGGGTTTAACTAATGATCAACATGTTTCGCAACGGTGCATCCAATGTAATTTCGAATAACAAAAAGAGGCTAAACTATCAAACACAAATATGTTGCAAGTAGAAGTTGCAGAAATGACCTGGTACGCAGTTGTCTTTTCTGCATTTCCAGAGGCAAGCTTAGCAAGTACGAAATCTCCACACACAAGGGAAGGCCTTCTCTCAGCCAGTCCCAGGACTTCCAGAGATAAAAGTTGTGATCCTATGCTCCTCATCTTGACAAGCTCCATGTCATAGTCTCTCATGTCTTCCTGAACCAATTAGCCTTCATTAACAACATAGTATGAACATCACTTTGAGAGTGGGGTCAGAAATCAAAACATACCTCCATTTTTATTTCTTCCATGTATAGTAAAGTCTTAAAATAGGAACAATAATTCTCTTGAGATAGTCCCTCTCTGAAAACGTCAGGGATTTGTTTCTCACCAACTAAATCCCTAATTTCACGAGGGATAGGATATGCAGGAAGTCTATACCTAAACCCATCTTTTGAAAACTTTGGATGTGAACCTGAAATAAATGGTTCATTAAAAAATGCCCCAGTTGACCCCCTATTTTTCTTCCGTCTGTTGAATGGCTTTTGAGACGCCAAAGATTGGGACAACTTATTCTCAGCCATAAGAAAAACAAGCCGCTCTATTGTCTCATCCCCAATGCTAAAATGCACAGCTGATTGCTGTAAGCCAAGAACTGTGGGCTTGCAGGACAACCAAATAGTTAGAGTCTGACCAGGGCGGATAACTCTATCCTCTAAGGAAAATGACTCCACAAAATCTTGGACATATTGCTCATCTGATGCTTCATTAGGAGGTTCCATTAAAGAAATTGTAAAAGAGCCCTCAGGTTTCGAGTCATAAATTTTCACTGACCACATATCCAAAGGTTCAGTACTAATGTTCTTTATGGTAACACTAGCAGCTGTTCTTTCCCCAACCAATCCTGATTGGGGCTTTCCATCAATCAAGGGAAATGGAACAGATATCACAATATATTCACTTTCATCTGCAGGGTTATAGCTGCAAACAGATGAGCAGTCTTGCAGGTCAATGAAACCAAGGTCCCCCTTATCTCCAATTGTGGAGTATTCATCATCTGATTTGTTACCAATTGTACCCATCTGTAAGTTGCTAAAAATTCCAAAAACCTGCAGTTGAAACCAAAAGCAAAATGTTACTTCCCTATAATCAGGTCAACGTGAAAGAAAATTAAGAAGAGCAAGACTACACATTCTAGTCATATGTCCTGGAAACGTAATCACAAGAATTAATTCACAAAAGAGGAGGGGCGAGTTCATTTCCAACAATCTACCGTCAACTGTTCATCACGGTCCTCCAGTTCATTTCATTATTACAATGGATGATAGAAGTCTATCTTTAATCAGAGGAAATAATACCACTAGTTATCAGAGAACTAGAAATTACCAACAAAAGTAGCAGTAAACAGATTTATCAATAAGATAACTAGTAAAATTCCAAAAAGAAAGCAAATAGGTATGTCCTACAATCAACAAGAATATGAAAGAATCTTCACAAAGATCACATTATCCACAGATATATCAGCATAATTATCTGTACTTATCAATGGATTAGAGTAAACTACGGCCCAATTCTGAAGCGAACATGCCGTACAAAGCAATGTCTCTAATCAGTGGGTGACAACAACACAACTTATGCTTGCGCATATGAACCAAACAAGAATGCAAAAAAGCCACAATTTGCATATATTATTAAAAAAATGCCTCATCAAACCAAAATAAATCAAAATCTGAAGAAAACCTAAAAATCACCCACTCAACAAAATTAACCTACAAACAAGGACAATTCAGGAGAAGAAACCTACCAAAAACAGAGAAAAATGCAGAGATAAAATTCACATTTGATGCCTACAGCAACAAATGGAAAAAGAATGAACAATTCTTAAATGGAGAAATGAAAACGGGATGAGATTAAGAAAGGTTAATCATTCTACTTACCAGGGTTTTTTGCAGCTTTGATTATGAGAAAGATGGGTAGCGAAAATTTCACCTGAATCACTTATTATACGGCCTAAGATTTCATCTTTCTTTCGGAGAAAACGCCAGAATGATAGAACGATGAAAAGGAATTCACGATTCTACTGAATCAGTTATAAATTTCAAGCAAAATTTGCGTTTAAAATACGAGTGTGCTTACACGAAAGCAGAAAGCAGTTGCAGCAAAAAGGAATTACTGAAATGGCAACGAAAAGAAGGCACTAGTAGGACTGACAACTGTACGGTAACATATAGTGGCAAAATAATTGCTAAAGACACACCTTATTTTAATATTTGGTAGAAAATGCGAAATCTCTCGAATTGGCCCGAATTGGTCCCTACAGTTCCTGTCACATCCCCATAAAATTGTGTAAAGGATGCAAATCATTTGTCCAACAGTTTTGTAGGTTGGTAAAACTACACATAGTGACTCATACAAGATGCCTAACAGCTTTGTAGGTTGGTGATACTGCACATAGTGACTCATACAAAATGCTAGCAGCTGGTAGGTTGGTGAGGCCGCACATAGTGACTCATACAAGATGTCTTTACAAACTAACACAAGTGGAACAATTGTCTCCTACAAACTAGCAGAGTAAAGTACCCACACGACGCCTGTTCCGGATTCTAACCTATTGGGATGCACGGCAACATTGTCGGCTACATTGGTTGAGATTTTCGGTTAAGCTGATTAGTTTGTATATGTTTGTTAATATCTCATTAGAATTGTAGATAGACTTATAGTTAAGATATACTGTATTTCTATCTCTTAATTTTAGGATAGTTGGTTAAGTATACGTCTATACATACGTATGTTGTACAATGTTATTTCCATGAATCAAATTATACGATTCTTCATGGTATCAGAGCAGGAAATTTGATAGTCTCATCAAATTTCGTCGATCTTGCTCCTGTCCTCAGCGTTGTTTTTTTTTCGGTGGTCGATCGAAAGAGCGTGTATCGCAGCACTACTCTTTTCATATTTTTGTCTCATTTCCGTTTGATCACATTTCCGTTTGATCACATTTCTTCATTCTAATTGTATTCTGCTCTTCCTTTGGCTTTGTTGTCTTCGGCGGTGTCTTCCAAGATTGGTGTTTTCCAAATTCATCGGCGCCGATTGCTCCATTTTTTTGGGTTTCAAATAGTCGTTTGCTGCGTTTTCCTACCGTTCATTTGTCAAAGTGTCTCGGCCAGTTTGTTTTGTTTTCGGTGGTCTCTGCTCCCTGTCCGGGGGTTACCCAAAGTTGACAGTTCCAACTTAGTCCCGTTCCAAAGTCGACTTCAGTTTCGACGTTTTGCAGCGGCTTTTTTTTGTGGTCTCAGCATTTGTCCATCAACGTCAGCAGTTTTTTTTCTTATTTTGTTCATTTTGTCAAGGGTGAACCATTGACAATCAGATGGTTGTCATACCTGCTTTAAAGTCGTCATATTATCTTCACCCAACCGTTAGGAGAAAATGGGGAGAACTACTTTGTCTGGCGCAAGGCTTTTGTCAACGCCTTGCGATCTAAGAACAAATCGGGTTTTTTTTCCCGGTGGTTTTGGTCGGTCGACTTCCACCGTCGACATTTGTTTTTTTTTGTTTCCCTTTGTCTCAGTTAGTCGGCTGCAGACCTTTCCTTCCAAAATCAATTTCGATTTCATAGGTTGGCTACAGTTGTTTGCACTTCCATTTCGCATCAACTGTAGTTGTTTGCAGTTGTTTATCAATTTTGTTTTTGCCCAGTATAAGTCATGGCATAAACACCTATTGTCGCCACTGATACAAAATCAGCTTATTATCATTATCCGTATGATCATCCTGGTCTTCTTTTTGTCACTCAACCATTAGGTGTAAATGGCGAGAAGTATTTTGTCTGGCATAAAGCATTCATCAATGCTTTGTGACAGTTCGGTGTTTGTTAGCAGTAGCAATGTTGAGTCGTTGGCATGTTCATCAGTTGGATATGAATAATGTGTTTTTGCATGGTGAGCTCAATGAGGATGTTTACATGCGCATTCCTCCCGGTTTCTCTCGTCAGGGGGAGAATTTTGTTTTTAAGTTGCGTAAATCTTTATATGGCTTGCGTCAAGCGTCTCGTAATTGCCTTAAAAGCTTATCTTGATCACAAGTTTAAGATCAAGAATCTTGGCCCTCTTAAGTATTTTCTGGGCATTGAAGTGGCTCGTTCGTCTGCTGGCATGGTTTTAAATCAACGTAAGTATGTTCCTGATATTATCATAGAGTGTGGTCTCCTTGGCAGTCGCCGTACTAATATGCCTATGGATCAAAAGGGGTGTTCTCTTACACGACGTTCGACTACTGGCTACATGGTTTATCTTGGTTCCGCGTCAATTTTTTGGTGTTCCAAGAAACAACCTGTTGTTTCTCGTTCTTCGGCAGAAGCAGAGTATCGTGCCATGGCCTATGCTGCTAGTGAGATTGTTTGGCTGCGTCAACTCTTACGTGGTCTCGGTATTTTAATTAATGAACCCGTTAGTCTTCATTGTGATAATCAAGCAGCTTTGCATATCGTGGCTAATCCGGTCATTTCGTTCGTCAACACTGTCTCAGTGGGCTTATTCGCCCTTGCAAGGTTCTAAGCGCCCTTCAGTTGGCAGACGGTTTCACTAAGGCACTTGGACCTGACAAGTTTCGCCATTTTTTTAAGCAAGTTGGGCATTCTCGACATTCATGCGCCAACTTGAGGGGGAGTATTGGGATGCACGGCAACATTGTCGGCTACATTGGTTGAGATTTTCGGTTAAGCTGATTAGTTTGTATATGTTTGTTAATATCTCACTAGAATTGTAGATAGACTTGTAGTTAAGATATACTGTATTTCTATCTCTTAATTTTAGGATAGTTGGTTAAGTATACGTCTATACATACGTATGTTGTACAATGTTATTTCCATGAATCAAATTATACGATTCTTCATAACCATTGCCTATTTGGTAGCAATTTTTAATTCAAATACTAACTAGACTACCACCTAGATCACCTTATTCTAATAGCGTTAATGCACACATCGGTTCAAGATTTCAGGGATCGAATTACCTTCAGATTGCCGATTTCTACCGCTGTACGGTACCTTGTGGCATTGTGATTATTTTTGTATATTGATCGAACACAACTATGTTCGTATCAAGTCGGGATGTGATATAAATAATCGTCAATAGAAAATATATGCCACTAGTTGTTTCTTAAATCTTAAATAATAGTATACAGAATATTATATTAGTAAAAATAATCAATTATCACCGTCTTTTTCTTTAAACGGTTATATGACCACTAAGATTACATTTGATTTTACAATTATAATCCTGATGGAAATTAAACGACGTGTTCGTACAAATGTTTCAGCTCAACTTTGTGTCTCACACCCTTTTTACATACAAAAGAAATATACCATTCACGGAAAATAATCCTATTCTTTGCAAAAACAAATTAACTAATAATAAATGGTATTGTAATGAATATTTTGTAGTATTCGTATCAATAATTTGTTATATCAAATTCGAGTCATATTATTCGACACAAACATAACCTTAACACTAATTTAAGTCAGGTGATTCTAATTATGATTAAATTGGTTGTTAAACGATCTTAATTGCTTCAATATATATATATATATACACAGACACTCACTATAAGTGAATGAGCTTTCAATTTGCTCAGTGAAAGAATACTCATGTTGAAAAAAACACACAACAGGATTATCTACTCCTAAGTACTCAAGACAAAATATTTAATAAGATTTTCACTTAAAATCTTTGACTATCTCCTCTATGAAAATCTTATACAATCCATAACTTTGCTTAAGGTTATATAGGAGAAGCTCTTGGCTTTTCTTCGACCATAACATGTACACATAACACTCATAACATGACAAAAGGTTTGATGTTAGCTTTGAACTGCTTTAACATTATCGCAAGACATGGTTGGTTTATGGTTTGTTTCAACATCAGCCTTTTCCATAACAAACTTCAACATCATCACACACAACAACAACAATCATACCCAGTATAACCCAACGACATCAAAAGCTATCGCTAGAGCCTGAGGAGGGTGAGAGGTAGACAAACAATACCTTCATCTCAAAAAATAGAGAGTTTACTTCCAGTGAGACATCAGCTCTATGTGTACATGCATTGATTACACAATAATAGAAAGATGTACTAGTGAAGGGATTTTATTAAACATCATCACACGAAACGTTTGCCACCTCCTACAATGTATTTCAAGTAACATTACATGTTATGCTTTATATTCGATATACTCATCACTCGGCATGTTTCGTGTTTTGTATTAGACCATGACAAAGCAAATGACCTTGGGAATGTAGGACTTAATCCCTCTTATTGGAAATACAATACCAATTAAATTAGTCTACTTAAGTGTTTTCACAGGTGAATTGTAAAGGAGATGTTAGACATATCAAAGACCAGCATAAAGAGAAATGTTGTAACTTTTAACAAATTTTTTTTATCTTCAAGATGTATGACTTTGAGGTCAACATTAGATTCAAAGATGTAGAAATTTGAAATTGATTTATGGTCTTTTTGAATCACATAATCGAAGTTATGAATTTCAGAATATGATTAAACAAGAACAGATGGTTAGGTTGGACCCATTGTATGTTAAGGCCCTATATACAATATATTGAGATCGATGTTTTTAGTCCCGAAAACCCTATCGGATATACTGCACGTCAAGTTTGACATACTATATGAGAAAGATTTTATGGGACAGTAGACATACATTGTTCGAAAATGAATGTTTTAATGATCTTTATAAAATGGTTGAAAAAGGATTGAAAAGTCCTTTTTATACATCAGCCTCTCAGTAAAGAGACATCGATTGATCGATGTATATATCAATCTCTCAAAAAAGAGACATTAATTGATCGATGTAGGTAAGGTGCAAAACTGAAACCAAACTGTCATCGATCTCTCAGCCTAAAGACATCGATTGATCCATGTAAATCAGTCTCTAAAATTTGAGACATAGATTGACCCAAGTAGCCTAAAATTCAAAATTTTATAGACGTTGCAAACAAATGCAAGGAAGATTTAATTTTTTTTCTCTTCAGTCTTATCCAAATTGATTGTGGATTTTCTCCCAATGTCTACAATACTTTATAGACTATTGTACGCATATCTAAACATCTCTAGGATGGCTATTAATCATCAAATTCAAATATAGGACGGTGAAGACTATTTGGACATCTTCAAAGTAATTAATGACGTCGAATACTTTATAAAGCTTCAAAAGAGTGGTTCACATCATCTATATATTGAAGAAGCTCAGATGAGGCATTGACATACTTTTATCCTCTTCATACCGCTCACCCTCCCCAGACCTTAGCGATAGCTTTTGCTATCGTTGGGAAATACTGTATATGATTATTGTTGTTTATTGTTACTTCATCCACCATTGTTGTAAGAAACCCTCAAAGGTGCAAAAGTGGTTAAAGTTTATTAAGCTCTTGTTGCTTTGGTTTCATCGTTGTATTGTGAGAGTGATAGTCTAGTACAAAAGAAACTAAACATATTTGATCTTTTTCTTGTGCTCTAGACTCATTTGAAAATATAATTTCACTATTTCTCCAAAACTCATTTGGTGAAAGTTCTTTGGTAAGAACGTTATTGAAATTGTGAAGAAGCAAGAGGTGTTACTTGCTTGTAGCTGTTGTTGTTGAAGTTGCACAACTTGTTTGTGCAATAAGTTGCTGCTGCTAAAGTTGTTGCTTTAGTAGTTATTAGTGTAATAATTGTTGTTCATGTTCCTTATTGATTGTAATAAGAAAAGTTGCCATTGAAATTCTTCTTTGGAAACAAAATGGTAGCAGAATAGAATCGACTAGATTCGAACACGTCTATATCATGTGCCCTCATTCATTTTTTCTCATTTCATTTTTTCTTACTTCATAGAACATTTGAGCTGGCTTGAGTAAATCAATAAAAACCAAAAAAATAAGCTAACGCTCTATTCACCCCTCATCTAAAATGATTGTCACGAATCTAACACTATATATAATGTAGATTGAGAGTTCAAATAACTATATGTAGGCCATGTTTTAAAGCGAGATTACTTTTCTTAACCCAATCAATTTTTGCAGGCCCTTTTTGTCGCTCTAGGCCACCATCACAAAAGAGGGATAGAGAGTGTCAAAAGAAAAAGAGGGGGTGGCGGGGGGGTGGGGGTAGAGGCGTGTGTGGAATAAGTTGGAGCGTCATTGAGATGATATGTCGAGTGGAAATAATGAGGTGGAAGCAAACTTTTCTTTATTTGACTCACTAAAACTTGAAAAAAAAAAGTGAAATTCCTCATCTCGGGAATCATATTGTCTCAGTTTTAACGAGCATTCATGTGTAGAGCATGCAAATCAGGAGCTCAGCGACCTCTTAGATTAGATGAGATCTTATACAGTGACTCACACAAGATGTCTCCCTGCAAACCAGGTCTTCGACCTAACAGAAGAGGAACACTCACACTGTACGTGTCCGTCAACTTACTAAAACTTATTGCTACAAGTGTCCTAAAGTCTAGACCTAATTGAAAAGTTAATCAATGAAGTTCTACCAAAAATATGATACGAGTTTTACTTTTTGACAGAACAGATAAAGTGAGACTTGTTATAACCTGATGCAGTTAGTTAAATTAAGGATTGGCATAAAATGATAGATGGACACGATAATACTCATATCACCACATGCATACCAGATATTCATGTTCTAAGTCTATGAATCCTATCAATCAATCGTAAACAGGTGGATACTGTAATATTCCTATCACCTCATATGCACATAATAATCTTTCTACCATTACATATATACGAGATTGTTACATCACTTACAAATGAATATGGTTTTATTCTTGTTATATATAAAATATACATCACTCGTTGTCTCAAAATATAAGTATTTTTATCTTTTAATATAGTGTAAATTACATTATATTTATTGTGTTTTTAGATCCAATTTCTCCAACAAAATCTAGCCCGGTCATATGAATAATTCATATGATATGGTAATATCTGATGTACAACTTCGCGTTGCATTTTTCCGCCTTCGCGTGCTATTTGTTTCCCCTTAAAGGTCCCTCTCTTTGCATACCAGCATTTCTTTCTTCATTAGCGAGCATTAAAAAGATGCATGACTTCTTTATATTTAAAATTCTTGAGTTTTTTTGTTTATAGTGTTAATGTATAAAGTTCATTCCATTTTTAATAAAGCCAATGACACACTCTTCACTTTAGAATATGATGGAATAAAACAAAATGACTCATTAAATTGATTGTGCTTCTTATATTGTGAAGTATAAGTTGATCGACATAGCTTGACGCATCATTATGAGTCATCGGGAAACAATCTCTGTGTGTTTCTAACACATGGGTATGGTTGCGTTGCGTACATCCGACTCTCCCATACCCCACCATAGGCGGAGCTTCTAAGCCAATGAAGTAATGTTGTTGTGGTTGAATGTTAACGTATAAAGTTGACATATTATTTATCAAAATAAAAAAGTTATACGAAAATAACAGAGATACACAAACTCTATTAGCAGTGTATATTAACAATACTCATATATATTAAAGACCATGTCACGGCGGCCGATTTCAGGAATATAACATTAAGATTCACTTCAAAGCTAAGTTATTTTACAAAGCACAAGATTCAGTGAAGAGGATCAACACAGAATTTATTCTGAAGAGGAGGAAATTATTGACTGGACAGACTTGGAGATCCCTCTAATAGTATTTGGGGTGGTTCTGCAACATCCTCCGACTAGAGATGCCCCGGCATCAAACCATTTGCATACATACGACACGAAGTCTTGGTCTGAAACACCTGTTGAAGCCTGCACAACAAAGTTGCTTACTTTAAAAAAAAAAGTTGTACCCCAACCAGTAAGGGTCCCTGCTACGTCCAGTCTCACAGTAGGAATATAAATCAGGAATATGATAGATTCAGACAAAGGACATGTAATATACACGAGTACAACCAAACAACGTGTAATTATCACATAGCTATGATATCTGAAATCTAGAACCATTTGTAGGACACGAACTCCACGATACAGGTTGTCTACGTTAGCCGTCACTACTGCACCTTTATACTATTCTAGAGAGATATTCCCCTAGACGTGCCTTGTTTAACATTTCTATGCTTGGACAAGTGTAGGGCAGAAAACTTTGTACATATATTAGCATAGCTGACCTGACGTTTGAGGTTGACTTGACGGCTATGACCGACTTCACTGGAACGTCCCGCGTCCCTGTGATGACAGGGACCTAACTACATGTTTGGTTCGGTGTGGATGACTTGCACACCAGACATCATTTGTCTTTTGTCAGGTCAGTTGACTTATGTCATTAGCCAACGGACTTGAAAAAGAGTACGCATGTTTGGATTTTGATTAGGTCTGCCATATATTTGGATATGTGTTTTAAGGTGCTTGGAGGCTGCTGGTGGAAAGGTGGCGGTGTTGAAACTTCTTGGCATAAAGGTTTAACCCCAACCCAAAAGACCTCCACTGCTCCAGCCCTAAAGAGTTGCACGGAGGATGTAAATCAGGAGTCCAACGGCCTCCTATATTGGGTGAGATCTTATACAGTTACCCATACAAGGTGTCCCCCATAAACCAGGCCTTTGGCCTGGCAACAGAAGAACACTCACACTATGCGCGTCCTTGGATTCGAACTCAGGACCTCTTGTTGGCAATCCCCAACCCGAATACCAACTGGACTATGGCCTAGGGGCGGCGCTGTTGAAACTTGGGTTTATATAAGGTGAGGTTTATATCCACTCAAAATCTTAAGACAATGGATTGTGATACCTCATATTTTATCGCAAAGTGACCGATGTGGAAAATATTCTCAACATCCGCCATCACGTGACAATGTGACTTAACATACACACGCGCTTTAGAACTTGCTTTCAATCACAAACCACAAGTCAGGCACGAATATCTGAACTTAAGTTAGGGGAGACAATAAATTGTCAATCATGAATCAGGCAAGACGTAAGTCTATATTTAAAGCCGCTCTGATATCATATTGAAACTTGGACTTATATGAGATGAGACTCATATCCACTTAAAACATTAAGGCAATGGTTGTGATACATTATCTTCATATAAACTATGTATTTTACTCATCTCATATCCACTTAAAATATTAAGGCAATGGTTGTGATACATTATCTTCATATAAACTATGTATGTTATCTCAAAATGTCTAAGGTAGTAAATATTCTCAACAGGCGGCAGCTTGCGTGGTGGCTGTTTGGTGGAAGTGGTGATTGGGAGAAAAAGAAGAAGAGAGGGGTTGTTTTGCTTTTCTTTTGTGGACGCTGCTGTTTTGGGATTTGCAAAGGGGAGGTGACGGCAAAGGGAGAGAGCAATAAGGATACAGTGATTGTGTTGATAGTGGTGGTGCACAATGGAGGATAATTTTTTTCTTTCTCATAAGAACGGTGGAGGATAATTTTGAAAGGTGTATTTTTTGTTTTTTTCCCTCTAAAGTTTATTGATCTTGAATCTGAACAAATTCTCGGCTCTGAGTTGCAAAAAGTTTCATATAAATCTTAATTTGGAAGAACTGAAACCAAAAAGTCAATGTATGTGGATCTGATCTAGATGGAGAAGATAATCACACTGCCGTTGCTAGTAAAAATGTGGGTGAATTTTGGTGACTGAGATTTGCGGGTGCACCGTCGAAGTTAGTCAGTTCAAAAGCACTGGAGAAGGTTCAGATTGTGGGAGGAGATACCTCACTCACCTTCCTCTCATCTTACGCGTCATCACGCGACATATGACAGCAGAGATAGTAAGGCTTGGGGCGAAGGAATCCTAACCCGGTTCAGATGGGTTGAAAACTGTAGTAAGACTGATGATTTCCTTTGATTAAAGTTTTCATGAAAAGAAAACAAAAACTTAAAGATACAACGGTCACTAAAAATTTAACGGCTATTTCGTCTGAAATTAACGACTCATAATTTTGACAACGACGACAACAACAATCATACTCAGTATAGGGATAAGATCACTTCACCCACTTTCTCCTCACTCCACGGGTGATCGTGCGACACGTGACAGCACGGGTGGGTGGTGAGGCTAGATGAGGGTGACCCGCATCTAGCCTCACCACCACCCCCTGCTGCCACGTGTCGCGCGGTGACGCGTGGGTGAGGGATTTGGGGTAAGGTGTTACACCCCGTGACTTTTAAGCACGATATTCAATACTTAGAGGTTAACCTTAGATACAACTTAATTAATTTCGTAGGTTATGAGACTTAGTCACCTAAAACATAGAAGAATAAGAAAGAAGGGTTCAAAATAGAATTAAGGGTAATTCATAGAAATTACTTGAAAGGCCCCTACTAGGAGTTAGGGGGAGTTATAGGAAGTTAGTATAACTCCCCATCTCAGCATAAGGGGGCGGTTTTGGCCACAAAGAAGAAGGAAAAATTCTGAGAAAAAGAGAGAAAAGAGAGAAGGAGAGGGAGAAGAAGAAGAGAGGAAAGAGAAGGAAGGATAAAGGCCATTCTAGGTTCAATTCTCATCAAGATTCTGCAGTAAATCCGTAAGCTTATCTAGAATTCAAGGCAAGTAATCTTTCTATACGCTTTACGCAAATTTTGATACTTTAGGCCCTATGTTCTTACAAAGAGAAAACATGAATCACACATTAGTATTCTTGTCTTGCCTATCTTAAATGCTTCGTTATATGTGAGTCTTGTTGCTAATTGAGTAAAGTCTTGTTCTTTGGGCCATAATTCTGAAAATAGTTGTGTGGTGCCTTGTTATTTACCAAGCATGCCCATGAAAGTATATATTTTGACATGCTTATTGTCTTGCTCTACTCTTATGTTGATTGTCTACACTTAGACGTTGAGAGTAAGTGCAGGAAATTGAGGGATGAGTGATGACATTGTTGTAGACTTGTTGTGTGGGAATTGTTGATGATAACCTTTGAAGGTGGTGCATGATTGGAGAGTTAGAGTGGATGTTGTTGGGCATAACTAAGCATCAATTCATGATTAGATGTATGTTAAGTATGATGAATCTAGTTGTTAAGATGGATCTTTAAGTGTTGAATCTGGAAGGGTTGAAGAAGAAAGGAGTTGGGTGGAAGTTACTGCAGAAAAACTGCAGTTTGGCATCGTCAGAACACTTCGAACGCCTACATGAGGCGCTTCATGTCACTATAGGCGCTTCATGTAGCGTTCCATGTGTCCTGGAGCTTTCCCGTACAGAAAAACTGCAATTTAGAACCGTCAGAACACTTCGAACGCCTACATGAGGCACTTCAAGTCACATTAGGCGCTTCATGTGGTGTTCAATGTGTCCTGAATCATCCCCGAACACTTCGAACGCCTAGTAGAGGCGCTCCATGTCCACATTAGGCGCTCGAAGTGGCGTTCCAAGTATTCTGGAAGTATTTTTGACCCTTTAAGCGCCCTATGTAAGTGTAGTAACTTTATACACTTCTTTTGAACATAAAATGCAAGGGTATTTGAGGTATATTTGAGGTGTGGATGGTAGGTTGATCAAGTTAGAATAAGATTGAATCTTGAGTGAGTTTGTAAGAAGGATGGGCTTGGAAAGACACGACCATAGAGTGTTTGAGGTGCAAGACCGTATGCTTGATAGGCAAGATGTATGTGTGTGTGTTACATGTTGATATGAAGCTATTTGTGCATCCCGCATCATGACATGGGCACTTGTATTTGATTTGAGATATGTTTTGCAAAAGAACAAGAAAGGTTTAAAGTTTTCGAAAGACAAAATGGCTGCTGGTTGATCGCAAGGTATAAAAGTCACGTCTGCGAAAGCAGGGTATAAAGAGCGTGATCTGTGAGTCAACAGCAGGGTATAAAGTATGTTATGGGGCCGTGGACCTATCCGCACGGAAAATGAAGTATTTTATGGGGCTGTGGACCTATCAGCACGGATATATGATATATGTAATGGGGCCGTGGACCTTTCAGCACGGGGTATAAAGTATATGTTATGGGGCCGTGGACCTTTCAGCACGGGGTATAAAGTTATGATGGCTGTGGACTGATCACCCACAGGGTATAAAGTTCTGCTACGCGAAGAATATGATATGTAAAGTGATGAAATGTTTGTGAAATGACATGCATGACATGTTTATGAAAGAAGGCATATGCATGGGTGTTGTGTGTGATTTTAAAGAAGTACATGCATCATGATACACGAAGCATAAGACTTGACATGCAAGAAACGTGATTAGTCTATGACTTGCTTATGTGATACGTTGTTTTAATACATGTTGGTTCTCGTAACTGTGTACCTATATGGACTTTATCTGTTTTGAGTAATCCTTATTAAGATGCTATTTGCTAACCCGAGCACCTTATTTTTGGGCAATGTTTTATACACTGGTGACTCGACGTGTGTGATTCCGTAAGGTGTATAGACGGGTTACTTGCTGCGAAGTTTTCGCTAAGAACAATCATTCTATCTTCTTTTCAGGTGAGCCTGATTATGAGTTGATATTTATCGAAGACGACGGCGAGTGGGCTCAATGGGACGATGGACAAGGGAATAGATAGATGCTGGACTATTTTGTTTAAGTTTGCAAAACTTATTGTTATTATGTTGTTCTAAAACCTATGTTGGCTAGATGAACAAACAGTTTTATTTCCGCTGCAGTTTCTGGTTGTAATATTGACAATGAAGGTTTAGATTTTATGACGTTCCCGCTGGTTTTATCTTACATTATGAAGTATGTATGCTTGATCTGCTTGACGCTTCGTAGTTCTCATAGTAGACTACGGCGGGTGCACTGATTCCGATAACGGTATCGGGCTGGGGCGCTACAGGTGGTATCAGAGACTAGGCTTCAGATCTATTTCGGAAACTTAAGTTCATGATCTTTTAGACTCTTAAGCTATGATTCTCCCTTAAGGTTGATCCTTAGTTATAAGTACTAATCTCTTAGTGGTTAAGTATGATATGGGTTGGGTGTGTGCGAGCGCGTCTTATTATCTAACTTTGTATTAATAGTTGTACTACACACCTTACCTAGTAGCACGCGTTCGAGCTTTCAGTAATCCTTGTATTTACTGAATGCCAATGTAATGTTGACCTTTTCAGAGAAATATGCCTCCCAGAAGAGATAACACAGGCAACTCTGGCAATGGACAGGAGAACCAGCCACCACAAGTGGTTTTACCCCAAGTACTCACTGATGCGCTGACGGTCATTGCACAAGGGTATAGCAGCATCAGCCTCCGCCTCCACCACCGCCACATCATAACATCAGGTTCTTTTATGGAGAGATGAGGAAGATGAGGGTGCCGGAGTTCAGTGGATGTACGGATCCTGAAGAGGCTCAGCATTGGTTGGCTGAGGTTGAGAAATGTTTCCGGCTGGTGCAAGTTCCGAATGAGATAAAAGTTGAGGTGGCCACACCCCTTCTAAGTGGCAAGGCTGGCGAATGGTGGGAAGGAATGGTGTTAAGAATGACCCCACCGATCTCGTGGACTCAGTTCTGTGATGTGTTCCTTAAGTACTATGTACCGGAGACTGCAATATTGGACAAGATAAGAGCATTTGACAGATTGGAGCAAGGAAGAATGACGGTGTCGGAGTATGCAGATCGTTTCCATGCTTTGGGTAAGTTTGCCCCTGCAATCATGACTGATAATCGTCTTAAGATGACAAAGTTTGAGAGGGGTTTGGACTCGAGGATACAATCGGCGATAGTGAATGCAGGGATGAAAACTTATGAGGATATGCTAGATGCGTGTTACCGTGTTGAGAGTGATTTTCGCCGAGTGGCGGCAAGAGCAGCTAGCACAGGAGGAGCTGAAAGAGGCAAGAGGCCAAGAGAGGATGTGAGAATTAGTGGAAGACCCGGACGTTGGGTCAAGATTCCGAAGAGAGGGCCAGTTGGAAATTTTTAGAGACTGCCACCCCAGAATCAAGTAAGTCAGCAGGCTATAGGAGTTTGTCCGCATTGCAACAGGAACCACGTTGGAGAGTGTAGGAAAGTGGCTGGGGCATGTTTCCGATGTGGCCAAGTGGGCCATATGATTAGAGATTGTCCGGAGATGAAGAAAAATAATCCTGGAGAGGCGGCTCAGCAGCCGAGAGCGAAGCCTAGAGCAAATGCCTGAGTACATCTCATGACGGACACAGATGTGCAGGAGGCTACCGATGTAGTAGCAGGTATCCTTTAAAATAAGTTTGAATTCATATTGAATTAAGTGTTTATGTACGTAACTTTTGTGTGTAAAACTTTATACGGCTTTAGGTGCGGTTTTAGTAAATAAGATGCCTGCCAATGTACTTTTCGATAGCGGCGCAAGCCACTCCTTTGTAGCGAAGAGATTCACTAAGCACCTTGGTAGTTTGCCTGAATGGTTAGAGACTCCGTATCGCGTGCAAGCGGCCGGAGATCAGATTATGGTTTCATACCAGCAGTATCGAGATTGCAAATTGGAGTTTGAAGGACAAACATTCTCTGCCACACTGATCCCTATTCAGATGTATGACTTTGACGTCATATTAGGAATGGACTGGTTGGCCAAGAATCACGCCAATATTGATTGTCGGTTGAAGCAAGTGACAATCAAGAATGCTAAGATGGAGGAGGTAATATTTCAAGGAGATGTGGAACGAAAGAAAGTTCCCAAGAAGGTATATGTGTCTGTCGCGCAAGCACGCAAAGCATTGAGGAAGGCGCTGAGGGATTCCTAGTGTATGCCATGGATGTTACTCAAGAGGTACCATCTATTGAGCAAATTCCAGTGGTCAACGAATTTTCTGATGTATTTCCGGAGGATTTGCCAGGTGTACCACCCCCGAGAGAGGTTGAGTTTGAGATTAACTTGATTCCTGGAACAGAACCTATTTCCAAAGCCCCTTATAGAATGGCTCCGGCGGAACTGAGAGAGTTGAAGGAACAACTTCAGGAGTTACTAGACAAGAAGTTTATCCGCCCTAGTGTATCGCCATGGGGAGCACCTGTTTTGTTTGTAAAGAAGAAGGATGGTAGCATGAGACTTTGTATCGATTATAGAGAGTTGAATAAAGTTACTATCAAGAATAAGTATCCCCTTCCACGAATCGAGGATTTATTTGACCAGCTTAAAGGTGCCAAGATCTTTTCGAAAATTGATCTTCGATCAGGATATCATCAGCTGCGAGTGAAGGCCGAGGACATCGCAAAGACAGCTTTCCGCACAAGGTATGGCCACTATGAATTTTTGGTGATGCCATTTGGATTGACAAATGCCCCTGCGGCCTTTATGGATCTTATGAATACCGTCTTTCGAGAACAGTTGGATAAGTTTGTAGTGATATTCATAGATGATATTCTTGTGTATTCTCCTGACGAGCAAACTCACACTGAGCATTTGAGAATTGTACTAGGCATTTTGAGGCAGAAAAACTTTATGCAAAGTTTAGCAAGTGTGAGTTCTGGTTAAGAAGTGTGGCTTTCCTGGGTCATGTGATATCAGAAGAGGGGATTGCTGTTGATCCGAAGAAGGTGGAAGCCATAACTGAATGGCCTAGACCTACCAACGTCACCGAAGTGCGAAGTTTCTTGGGTCTAGCGGGTTATTACAGAAATTTTGTTGAGGGATTCTCAAGAATTGCCGTACCTCTCAGTCGCCTTACTCAAAAGAAGTCCAAGTTTGAGTGGACGGCGGAATGTGAGCAGAGTTTCACGGAGCTTAAAAAGAGATTAACGACAGCTCCAGTATTAGCTCAACCCTCTGGAACGGATGGATTTGTGATTTATAGTGATGCGTCAAAGAACGGGTTAGGTACGTAAATTATAGTATAAGGTTATGATCTTATATACTCATTAAGTTTAGACTAACACCTTGTTTGTAGGTTGTGTTTTAATGCAAAACGAACGAGTCATCGCGTATGGCTCAAGACAGCTAAAGCCTTATGAACAAAACTATCCCACACATGATCTTGAACTTGCCGCGGTTGTGTTCGCCTTGAAGATCTGGCGGCATTATTTGTATGGAGAGAAGTGCGCGGTATTCACGGACCATAAGAGTCTAAAGTATTTGTTCTCACAGAAGGAATTGAATATGAGGCAGCGGAGATGGTTGGAATTGCTAAAAGACTATGACCTAACTATTCATTATCACCCGGGAAAGGCTAACAAGGTAGCCGACGCCTTGAGTAGGAAGTCCAGTCATGCACGACAATCACCATTGGAAAGGGAGATGGAGGAGTTTGGTTTAGATGTGATTGAATCCACGGTGAACGTCCTGACAGCCTTGACTATCACACCGAGTTTGATTGATAGGATAAAGGAGGCTCAGAAGAAAGATAAGGCTTTAAGTGAGATAATGGAAAGGGTGAAACATAGTCAAGTTGAAGGATTTCAGACCAAAGGAGATGGGAGCTTATGGTTTAAGGAAAGATTATGCGTGCCGGACGTTGACGAACTTAGGAAAGAAGTTTTGCAAGAAGCTCATAATTCGAGGTTATCAATACACCCCGGTAGCACCAAAATGTATAGAGATCTCAAGCGTTACTATTGGTGGTCTGGGATGAAAAGACATATTGCGGAATTCATAGAGAGGTGTTTGGTGTGTCAACAAGTCAAGGCGGAACACCAACGGCCTGGTGGATTGTTGATGCCGTTGGAAATTCCGGAATGGAAATGGGAACATGTCACAATGGATTTTGTAGCTGGTTTACCAAAGACAAGAAGTGGATGTGACATGATTTGGGTTATCGTGGATCGTTTAACAAAGTCTGCCCATTTCTTACCCGTTTCAAGTGAAGCACCTCTTGACAAGTTAGTGAGTTTATATATGGACAGTATTGTTAGTTTGCATGGAGTCCCGGTAAGTATAGTGTCCGACCGAGATTCACGGTTCACATCTAAGTTTTGGACAGCATTCCAAGAAGCCATGGGTACGGAATTAAGGTTGAGTATGGCGTATCATCCTCAAACTGATGGACAGTCCGAGCGGACAATTCAAACCTTGGAAGATATGCTAAGAGCTTGCGTGCTGGATTTTAAAGGGAGTTGGGACGGAATGGTAAAGCTGATGGAGTTTTCTTATAACAATAGTTACCACAGCGCAATTGATATGGCTCCTTTTGAGGCTTTATATGGAAGGAAATGTAGGTCTCCGATTTATTGGGACGAAGTGGGCGTGAGGACCATTACTGGACCTGAGCTATTAGAGAAAACGTTAGAGAGGGTGAAGGTCATTCGGGAAAGACTCAAGACGGCTCAGGACCGTAGCAAGAGTTGGGCAGATTCCAAACGACGACCATTGGATTTTGATGTGGGTGATAAAGTTTATTTGAAGGTATCACCTACGAAGGGCGTCATGAGGTTTGGAGTAAAAGGCAAGCTAAGCCCTCGTTTCATTGGTCCCTATGAAATACTGGAGAAGGTAGGCGCCTTGGCATATAGGTTGGCATTACCTCCGGTGTTGGCACAAGTTCACAATGTATTCCACGTGTCACAATTAAGAAAGTACGTGGCGGATCCAAGTCATGTACTTGAAGTTCAACCTTTGGAACTCAAGGACGATGTTACATATGAGGAAGTACTCGTGAAAATTGTGGACCGAAAGGATCAAGTATTGAGGAAGCGAGTGATCCCTTATGTAAAGGTTCAATGGAGCAATCACACGGAACGTGAAGCCACTTGAGAGCTCGAAGAACAAATGCGGGAGAAGTATCCTCAGCTCTTTGACTAAGGTACATAAGTTTCGAGGACGAAACTTTTTATAAGGGGGGTGGAAGGTTACACCCCGTGACTTTTAAGCACGATATTCAATACTTAGAGGTTAACCTTAGATACAACTTAATTAATTTCGTAGGTTATGAGACTTAGTCACCTAAAACATAGAAGAATAAGAAAGAAGAGTTCAAAATAGAATTAAGGGTAATTCATAGAAATTACTTGAAAGGCCCCTACTAGGAGTTAGGGGGAGTTATAGGAAGTTAGTATAACTCCCCATCTCAGCATAAGGGGGCGGTTTTGGCCACAAAGAAGAAGGAAAAATTCTGAGCAAAAGAGAGAAAAGAGAAAAAGGAGAGGGAGAAGAAGAAGAGAGGAAAGAGAAGGAAGGATAAAGGCCATTCTAGGTTCAATTCTCATCAAGATTCTGCAGTAAATCCGTAAGCTTATCTAGAATTCAAGGCAAGTAATCTTTCTATACGCTTTACGCAAATTTTGATACTTTAGGCCCTATGTTCTTACAAAGAGAAAACATGAATCACACATTAGTATTCTTGTCTTGCCTATCTTAAATGCTTCGTTATATGTGAGTCTTGTTGCTAATTGAGTAAAGTCTTGTTCTTTGGGCCATAATTCTGAAAATAGTTGTGTGGTGCCTTGTTATTTACCAAGCATGCCCATGAAAGTATATATTTTGACATGCTTATTGTCTTGCTCTACTCTTATGTTGATTGTCTACACTTAGACGTTGAGAGTAAGTGCAGGAAATTGAGGGATGAGTGATGACATTGTTGTAGACTTGTTGTGTGGGAATTGTTGATGATAACCTTTGAAGGTGGTGTATGATTGGAGAGTTAGAGTGGATGTTGTTGGGCATAACTAAGCATCAATTCATGATTAGATGTATGTTAAGTATGATGAATCTAGTTGTTAAGATGGATCTTTAAGTGTTGAATCTGGAAGGGTTGAAGAAGAAAGGAGTTGGGTGGAAGTTACTGCAGAAAAACTGCAGTTTGGCATCGTCAGAACACTTCGAACGCCTACATGAGGCGCTTCATGTCACTATAGGCGCTTCATGTAGCGTTCCATGTGTCCTGGAGCTTTCCCGTACAGAAAAACTGCAATTTAGAACCGTCAGAACACTTCGAACGCCTACATGAGGCGCTTCAAGTCACATTAGGCGCTTCATGTGGTGTTCAATGTGTCCTGAATCATCCCCGAACACTTCGAACGCCTAGTAGAGGCGCTCCATGTCCACATTAGGCGCTCGAAGTGGCGTTCCAAGTATTCTGGAAGTATTTTTGACCCTTTAAGCGCCCTATGTAAGTGTAGTAACTTTATACACTTCTTTTGAACATAAAATGCAAGGGTATTTGAGGTATATTTGAGGTGTGGATGGTAGGTTGATCAAGTTAGAATAAGATTGAATCTTGAGTGAGTTTGTAAGAAGGATGGGCTTGGAAAGACACGACCATAGAGTGTTTGAGGTGCAAGACCGTATGCTTGATAGGCAAGATGTATGTGTGTGTGTTACATGTTGATATGAAGCTATTTGTGCATCCCGCATCATGACATGGGCACTTGTATTTGATTTGAGATATGTTTTGCAAAAGAACAAGAAAGGTTTAAAGTTTTCGAAAGACAAAATGGCTGCTGGTTGATCGCAAGGGTATAAAAGTCACGTCTGCGAAAGCAGGGTATAAAGAGCGTGATCTGTGAGTCAACAGCAGGGTATAAAGTATGTTATGGGGCCGTGGACCTATCCGCACGGAAAATGAAGTATTTTATGGGGCTGTGGACCTATCAGCACGGATATATGATATATGTAATGGGGCCGTGGACCTTTCAGCACGGGGTATAAAGTATATGTTATGGGGCCGTGGACCTTTCAGCACGGGGTATAAAGTTATGATGGCTGTGGACTGATCACCCACAGGGTATAAAGTTCTGCTACGCGAAGAATATGATATGTAAAGTGATGAAATGTTTGTGAAATGACATGCATGACATGTTTATGAAAGAAGGCATATGCATGGGTGTTGTGTGTGATTTTAAAGAAGT
This sequence comes from Eustoma russellianum, assembly GCA_036186865.1. Taxonomy (NCBI): domain Eukaryota; kingdom Viridiplantae; phylum Streptophyta; class Magnoliopsida; order Gentianales; family Gentianaceae; genus Eustoma; species Eustoma russellianum. Next base: position 28,963,182 of record AP025065.1, read on the forward strand.
ACATGCATCATGATACACGAAGCATAAGACTTGACATGCAAGAAACGTGATTAGTCTATGACTTGCTTATGTGATACGTTGTTTTAATACATGTTGGTTCTCGTAACTGTGTACCTATATGGACTTTATCTGTTTTGAGTAATCCTTATTAAGATGCTATTTGCTAACCCGAGCACCTTATTTTTGGGCAATGTTTTATACACTGGTGACTCGACGTGTGTGATTCCGTAAGGTGTATAGACGGGTTACTTGCTGGCGAAGTTTTCGCTAAGAACAATCATTCTATCTTCTTTTCAGGTGAGCCTGATTATGAGTTGATATTTATCGAAGACGACGGCGAGTGGGCTCAATGGGACGATGGACAAGGGAATAGATAGATGCTGGACTATTTTGTTTAAGTTTGCAAAACTTATTGTTATTATGTTGTTCTAAAACCTATGTTGGCTAGATGAACAAACAGTTTTATTTCCGCTGCAGTTTCTGGTTGTAATATTGACAATGAAGGTTTAGATTTTATGACGTTCCCGCTGGTTTTATCTTACATTATGAAGGATGTATGCTTGATCTGCTTGACGCTTCGTAGTTCTCATAGTAGACTACGGCGGGTGCACTGATTCCGATAACGGTATCGGGCTGGGGCGCTACAGGTGGTATCAGAGACTAGGCTTCAGATCTATTTCGGAAACTTAAGTTCATGATCTTTTAGACTCTTAAGCTATGATTCTCCCTTAAGGTTGATCCTTAGTTATAAGTACTAATCTCTTAGTGGTTAAGTATGATATGGGTTGGGTGTGTGCGAGCGCGTCTTATTATCTAACTTTGTATTAATAGTTGTACTACACACCTTACCTAGTAGCACGCGTTCGAGCTTTCAGTAATCCTTGTATTTACTGAATGCCAATGTAATGTTGACCTTTTCAGAGAAATATGCCTCCCAGAAGAGATAACACAGGCAACTCTGGCAATGGACAGGAGAACCAGCCACCACAAGTGGTTTTACCCCAAGTACTCACTGATGCGCTGACGGTCATTGCACAAGGGTATGAGCAGCATCAGCCTCCGCCTCCACCACCGCCACATCATAACATCAGGTTCTTTTATGGAGAGATGAGGAAGATGAGGGTGCCGGAGTTCAGTGGATGTACGGATCCTGAAGAGGCTCAGCATTGGTTGGCTGAGGTTGAGAAATGTTTCCGGCTGGTGCAAGTTCCGAATGAGATAAAAGTTGAGGTGGCCACACCCCTTCTAAGTGGCAAGGCTGGCGAATGGTGGGAAGGAATGGTGTTAAGAATGACCCCACCGATCTCGTGGACTCAGTTCTGTGATGTGTTCCTTAAGTACTATGTACCGGAGACTGCAATATTGGACAAGATAAGAGCATTTGACAGATTGGAGCAAGGAAGGAATGACGGTGTCGGAGTATGCAGATCGTTTCCATGCTTTGGGTAAGTTTGCCCCTGCAATCATGACTGATAATCGTCTTAAGATGACAAAGTTTGAGAGGGGTTTGGACTCGAGGATACAATCGGCGATAGTGAATGCAGGGATGAAAACTTATGAGGATATGCTAGATGCGTGTTACCGTGTTGAGAGTGATTTTCGCCGAGTGGCGGCAAGAGCAGCTAGCACAGGAGGAGCTGAAAGAGGCAAGAGGCCAAGAGAGGATGTGAGAATTAGTGGAAGACCCGGACGTTGGGTCAAGATTCCGAAGAGAGGGCCAGTTGGAAATTTTCAGAGACTGCCACCCCAGAATCAAGTAAGTCAGCAGGCTATAGGAGTTTGTCCGCATTGCAACAGGAACCACGTTGGAGAGTGTAGGAAAGTGGCTGGGGCATGTTTCCGATGTGGCCAAGTGGGCCATATGATTAGAGATTGTCCGGAGATGAAGAAAAATAATCCTGGAGAGGCGGCTCAGCAGCCGAGAGCGAAGCCTAGAGCAAATGCCTGAGTACATCTCATGACGGACACAGATGTGCAGGAGGCTACCGATGTAGTAGCAGGTATCCTTTAAAATAAGTTTGAATTCATATTGAATTAAGTGTTTATGTACGTAACTTTTGTGTGTAAAACTTTATACTGGCTTTAGGTGCGGTTTTAGTAAATAAGATGCCTGCCAATGTACTTTTCGATAGCGGCGCAAGCCACTCCTTTGTAGCGAAGAGATTCACTAAGCACCTTGGTAGTTTGCCTGAATGGTTAGAGACTCCGTATCGCGTGCAAGCGGCCGGAGATCAGATTATGGTTTCATACCAGCAGTATCGAGATTGCAAATTGGAGTTTGAAGGACAAACATTCTCTGCCACACTGATCCCTATTCAGATGTATGACTTTGACGTCATATTAGGAATGGACTGGTTGGCCAAGAATCACGCCAATATTGATTGTCGGTTGAAGCAAGTGACAATCAAGAATGCTAAGATGGAGGAGGTAATATTTCAAGGAGATGTGGAACGAAAGAAAGTTCCCAAGAAGGTATATGTGTCTGTCGCGCAAGCACGCAAAGCATTGAGGAAGGCGCTGAGGGATTCCTAGTGTATGCCATGGATGTTACTCAAGAGGTACCATCTATTGAGCAAATTCCAGTGGTCAACGAATTTTCTGATGTATTTCCGGAGGATTTGCCAGGTGTACCACCCCCGAGAGAGGTTGAGTTTGAGATTAACTTGATTCCTGGAACAGAACCTATTTCCAAAGCCCCTTATAGAATGGCTCCGGCGGAACTGAGAGAGTTGAAGGAACAACTTCAGGAGTTACTAGACAAGAAGTTTATCCGCCCTAGTGTATCGCCATGGGGAGCACCTGTTTTGTTTGTAAAGAAGAAGGATGGTAGCATGAGACTTTGTATCGATTATAGAGAGTTGAATAAAGTTACTATCAAGAATAAGTATCCCCTTCCACGAATCGAGGATTTATTTGACCAGCTTAAAGGTGCCAAGATCTTTTCGAAAATTGATCTTCGATCAGGATATCATCAGCTGCGAGTGAAGGCCGAGGACATCGCAAAGACAGCTTTCCGCACAAGGTATGGCCACTATGAATTTTTGGTGATGCCATTTGGATTGACAAATGCCCCTGCGGCCTTTATGGATCTTATGAATACCGTCTTTCGAGAACAGTTGGATAAGTTTGTAGTGATATTCATAGATGATATTCTTGTGTATTCTCCTGACGAGCAAACTCACACTGAGCATTTGAGAATTGTACTAGGCATTTTGAGGCAGAAAAACTTTATGCAAAGTTTAGCAAGTGTGAGTTCTGGTTAAGAAGTGTGGCTTTCCTGGGTCATGTGATATCAGAAGAGGGGATTGCTGTTGATCCGAAGAAGGTGGAAGCCATAACTGAATGGCCTAGACCTACCAACGTCACCGAAGTGCGAAGTTTCTTGGGTCTAGCGGGTTATTACAGAAATTTGTTGAGGGATTCTCAAGAATTGCCGTACCTCTCAGTCGCCTTACTCAAAAGAAGTCCAAGTTTGAGTGGACGGCGGAATGTGAGCAGAGTTTCACGGAGCTTAAAAAGAGATTAACGACAGCTCCAGTATTAGCTCAACCCTCTGGAACGGATGGATTTGTGATTTATAGTGATGCGTCAAAGAACGGGTTAGGTACGTAAATTATAGTATAAGGTTATGATCTTATATACTCATTAAGTTTAGACTAACACCTTGTTTGTAGGTTGTGTTTTAATGCAAAACGAACGAGTCATCGCGTATGGCTCAAGACAGCTAAAGCCTTATGAACAAAACTATCCCACACATGATCTTGAACTTGCCGCGGTTGTGTTCGCCTTGAAGATCTGGCGGCATTATTTGTATGGAGAGAAGTGCGCGGTATTCACGGACCATAAGAGTCTAAAGTATTTGTTCTCACAGAAGGAATTGAATATGAGGCAGCGGAGATGGTTGGAATTGCTAAAAGACTATGACCTAACTATTCATTATCACCCGGGAAAGGCTAACAAGGTAGCCGACGCCTTGAGTAGGAAGTCCAGTCATGCACGACAATCACCATTGGAAAGGGAGATGGAGGAGTTTGGTTTAGATGTGATTGAATCCACGGTGAACGTCCTGACAGCCTTGACTATCACACCGAGTTTGATTGATAGGATAAAGGAGGCTCAGAAGAAAGATAAGGCTTTAAGTGAGATAATGGAAAGGGTGAAACATAGTCAAGTTGAAGGATTTCAGACCAAAGGAGATGGGAGCTTATGGTTTAAGGAAAGATTATGCGTGCCGGACGTTGACGAACTTAGGAAAGAAGTTTTGCAAGAAGCTCATAATTCGAGGTTATCAATACACCCCGGTAGCACCAAAATGTATAGAGATCTCAAGCGTTACTATTGGTGGTCTGGGATGAAAAGACATATTGCGGAATTCATAGAGAGGTGTTTGGTGTGTCAACAAGTCAAGGCGGAACACCAACGGCCTGGTGGATTGTTGATGCCGTTGGAAATTCCGGAATGGAAATGGGAACATGTCACAATGGATTTTGTAGCTGGTTTACCAAAGACAAGAAGTGGATGTGACATGATTTGGGTTATCGTGGATCGTTTAACAAAGTCTGCCCATTTCTTACCCGTTTCAAGTGAAGCACCTCTTGACAAGTTAGTGAGTTTATATATGGACAGTATTGTTAGTTTGCATGGAGTCCCGGTAAGTATAGTGTCCGACCGAGATTCACGGTTCACATCTAAGTTTTGGACAGCATTCCAAGAAGCCATGGGTACGGAATTAAGGTTGAGTATGGCGTATCATCCTCAAACTGATGGACAGTCCGAGCGGACAATTCAAACCTTGGAAGATATGCTAAGAGCTTGCGTGCTGGATTTTAAAGGGAGTTGGGACGGAATGGTAAAGCTGATGGAGTTTTCTTATAACAATAGTTACCACAGCGCAATTGATATGGCTCCTTTTGAGGCTTTATATGGAAGGAAATGTAGGTCTCCGATTTATTGGGACGAAGTGGGCGTGAGGACCATTACTGGACCTGAGCTATTAGAGAAAACGTTAGAGAGGGTGAAGGTCATTCGGGAAAGACTCAAGACGGCTCAGGACCGTAGCAAGAGTTGGGCAGATTCCAAACGACGACCATTGGATTTTGATGTGGGTGATAAAGTTTATTTGAAGGTATCACCTACGAAGGGCGTCATGAGGTTTGGAGTAAAAGGCAAGCTAAGCCCTCGTTTCATTGGTCCCTATGAAATACTGGAGAAGGTAGGCGCCTTGGCATATAGGTTGGCATTACCTCCGGTGTTGGCACAAGTTCACAATGTATTCCACGTGTCACAATTAAGAAAGTACGTGGCGGATCCAAGTCATGTACTTGAAGTTCAACCTTTGGAACTCAAGGACGATGTTACATATGAGGAAGTACCCGTGAAAATTGTGGACCGAAAGGATCAAGTATTGAGGAAGCGAGTGATCCCTTATGTAAAGGTTCAATGGAGCAATCACACGGAACGTGAAGCCACTTGAGAGCTCGAAGAACAAATGCGGGAGAAGTATCCTCAGCTCTTTGACTAAGGTACATAAGTTTCGAGGACGAAACTTTTTATAAGGGGGGTGGAAGGTTACACCCCGTGACTTTTAAGCACGATATTCAATACTTAGAGGTTAACCTTAGATACAACTTAATTAATTTCGTAGGTTATGAGACTTAGTCACCTAAAACATAGAAGAATAAGAAAGAAGAGTTCAAAATAGAATTAAGGGTAATTCATAGAAATTACTTGAAAGGCCCCTACTAGGAGTTAGGGGGAGTTATAGGAAGTTAGTATAACTCCCCATCTCAGCATAAGGGGGCGGTTTTGGCCACAAAGAAGAAGGAAAAATTCTGAGAAAAAGAGAGAAAAGAGAGAAGGAGAGGGAGAAGAAGAAGAGAGGAAAGAGAAGGAAGGATAAAGGCCATTCTAGGTTCAATTCTCATCAAGATTCTGCAGTAAATCCGTAAGCTTATCTAGAATTCAAGGCAAGTAATCTTTCTATACGCTTTACGCAAATTTTGATACTTTAGGCCCTATGTTCTTACAAAGAGAAAACATGAATCACACATTAGTATTCTTGTCTTGCCTATCTTAAATGCTTCGTTATATGTGAGTCTTGTTGCTAATTGAGTAAAGTCTTGTTCTTTGGGCCATAATTCTGAAAATAGTTGTGTGGTGCCTTGTTATTTACCAAGCATGCCCATGAAAGTATATATTTTGACATGCTTATTGTCTTGCTCTACTCTTATGTTGATTGTCTACACTTAGACGTTGAGAGTAAGTGCAGGAAATTGAGGGATGAGTGATGACATTGTTGTAGACTTGTTGTGTGGGAATTGTTGATGATAACCTTTGAAGGTGGTGCATGATTGGAGAGTTAGAGTGGATGTTGTTGGGCATAACTAAGCATCAATTCATGATTAGATGTATGTTAAGTATGATGAATCTAGTTGTTAAGATGGATCTTTAAGTGTTGAATCTGGAAGGGTTGAAGAAGAAAGGAGTTGGGTGGAAGTTACTGCAGAAAAACTGCAGTTTGGCATCGTCAGAACACTTCGAACGCCTACATGAGGCGCTTCATGTCACTATAGGCGCTTCATGTAGCGTTCCATGTGTCCTGGAGCTTTCCCGTACAGAAAAACTGCAATTTAGAACCGTCAGAACACTTCGAACGCCTACATGAGGCACTTCAAGTCACATTAGGCGCTTCATGTGGTGTTCAATGTGTCCTGAATCATCCCCGAACACTTCGAACGCCTAGTAGAGGCGCTCCATGTCCACATTAGGCGCTCGAAGTGGCGTTCCAAGTATTCTGGAAGTATTTTTGACCCTTTAAGCGCCCTATGTAAGTGTAGTAACTTTATACACTTCTTTTGAACATAAAATGCAAGGGTATTTGAGGTATATTTGAGGTGTGGATGGTAGGTTGATCAAGTTAGAATAAGATTGAATCTTGAGTGAGTTTGTAAGAAGGATGGGCTTGGAAAGACACGACCATAGAGTGTTTGAGGTGCAAGACCGTATGCTTGATAGGCAAGATGTATGTGTGTGTGTTACATGTTGATATGAAGCTATTTGTGCATCCCGCATCATGACATGGGCACTTGTATTTGATTTGAGATATGTTTTGCAAAAGAACAAGAAAGGTTTAAAGTTTTCGAAAGACAAAATGGCTGCTGGTTGATCGCAAGGTATAAAAGTCACGTCTGCGAAAGCAGGGTATAAAGAGCGTGATCTGTGAGTCAACAGCAGGGTATAAAGTATGTTATGGGGCCGTGGACCTATCCGCACGGAAAATGAAGTATTTTATGGGGCTGTGGACCTATCAGCACGGATATATGATATATGTAATGGGGCCGTGGACCTTTCAGCACGGGGTATAAAGTATATGTTATGGGGCCGTGGACCTTTCAGCACGGGGTATAAAGTTATGATGGCTGTGGACTGATCACCCACAGGGTATAAAGTTCTGCTACGCGAAGAATATGATATGTAAAGTGATGAAATGTTTGTGAAATGACATGCATGACATGTTTATGAAAGAAGGCATATGCATGGGTGTTGTGTGTGATTTTAAAGAAGTACATGCATCATGATACACGAAGCATAAGACTTGACATGCAAGAAACGTGATTAGTCTATGACTTGCTTATGTGATACGTTGTTTTAATACATGTTGGTTCTCGTAACTGTGTACCTATATGGACTTTATCTGTTTTGAGTAATCCTTATTAAGATGCTATTTGCTAACCCGAGCACCTTATTTTTGGGCAATGTTTTATACACTGGTGACTCGACGTGTGTGATTCCGTAAGGTGTATAGACGGGTTACTTGCTGCGAAGTTTTCGCTAAGAACAATCATTCTATCTTCTTTTCAGGTGAGCCTGATTATGAGTTGATATTTATCGAAGACGACGGCGAGTGGGCTCAATGGGACGATGGACAAGGGAATAGATAGATGCTGGACTATTTTGTTTAAGTTTGCAAAACTTATTGTTATTATGTTGTTCTAAAACCTATGTTGGCTAGATGAACAAACAGTTTTATTTCCGCTGCAGTTTCTGGTTGTAATATTGACAATGAAGGTTTAGATTTTATGACGTTCCCGCTGGTTTTATCTTACATTATGAAGTATGTATGCTTGATCTGCTTGACGCTTCGTAGTTCTCATAGTAGACTACGGCGGGTGCACTGATTCCGATAACGGTATCGGGCTGGGGCGCTACATAAGGGGATCCTAAGCCCCCAGTATATCCCAACGACAGCACAAGCTATCGCTAGGGTCTAGGGAGGGTGAGAGTCATACAAACAATACCTCCATTCCAAGAGATAGAGAGTTTGTTTCCAATGAGAACCCTTATCTAAAAAGGAAAAGGGTTCTCTAAAAACGTCAAACATGGAGTTGTTCTTTTTCACCCTTAGAATTGCACCAAACAACCGCTTGGACCAACCATGTGGAAGCCCTTTGTGACAACAAACTTTCAGGAGGTTTTGTGATAAAAACAACCGAAAATGGGGGCAGCAAACTTAAGTAAGCCCTTCAGCTTCAATTATATGCTAAGAGGACAAGAAAATTGACTCACCACCCACTCCTTCATGTCAGGATCATATGCCTCACCACTATTGGGATACACAATGATCGGCTTACTCGTCACCTGCAAAATACCAGATAATTTGTAAGGGCAAATAGCAACATCAGAACCTGAGAAACTGGTTTACCAGAAACATAGTCCAAGAAGGTAATATAGAGCTTCAAGATTGCCATTCAACCAAGAAATTAGCTGGTTTTCTACAAGTACTTGCAACTGAAAAGTGAAAACTAAGTTGGATATTAAGGCTGATAACCACAAATATTTATCTAATTTACGAATACTCAGTGAGATTTGTCCCACATATACACATTTAAAGTTTAAATGGAGGATAGCCAAGTACATTCAAAGGCCAGAGGGGAAAAAAGGCGTTTATCGTTTCACGATCTAATGTACACAACCTTATCTTACACTTCGTGCAAGAAGTTGTTTTCGTAGCTAAACATGTACCTCAAGGTCACAAAGCAGCTACATTATCATTGCTCCAAGGCCCGCCCACCCAAAACCCAGAGGAATGAACATGTATTACTTCAAAGTTGTCTGTACCCTTATATTGCGTGACTGACCCGCAGCATCTCAAGAATAAGAACATATACCTTCTTAATTGATTGGATTAGTCCATGGATGAATCTCGGAGGTGTACAGTTGATTCCCACACCTACAACTTGCTCACAAGAATCGGCGATTTCAGCACATTCTAATACAGAATCCCCACTAACCACATGGATTCCATCCTTGGAATTGAAAGAAAACCAAGCAGGAGTGTTTATGCCCTCTACTTCCAAAATCTCAGCAAAAGCCTACACAAGAGAAAAAAGTATCCTTTATACTATAAAAATCTTGCAAAGAGTCATCTGCAAGTCTTCCATTCTATATATGTCAAGTCACATGAGCGTGCCAAAAGTCGAGAAACAACAACATTATCCTATTACCTCAAAAGATCCTGTCTATGGCGGGGTATGGGAGAGTCGGATGTATGCAACCATACATAAATGTTTAGCCGGAAGGAAAACTATAAAGTTCAAAACCACTATTTTAGCATGCAGCTTGTACCTTAGCTTCCAGTTTGTTAGGGATTGTTTCTAATGCAATCAGGTCAGCACCAGAATCATCAAGAACCTGAATTCTTCTCCTGTGGAAATCTTTCAGTGTCTCTAACGTCACCTTTTCCCCGTATATTCCACTGTGAACAAAAAAGATCATACAACAACAACAATATCTCATTGCCTTAGAGGCGGCCGTCTATGGCGGGGTATGGAGGGGTCGGATATACGCAACCATACCCATGTATTAGAAACACACACGTTGTTTTCCGATGACCCGTAATGAGCATCAAGCTGTTTCAATCAACTACTACTTCACAATATAAACGTCTTTATGATCTACTGTTGACATGCCACAATTATAAACTTACCTATACTCAGAACCATCTGCAAGATAAGCACCATAGCTTCCCACAGAAGCAGCAATCAGCACCGGATGCTTTATTGACTTGGGGTTTTTATTAGCATCCTGAATATCTTTGGTGGTTCTAGAAAAATATGTATCGCGCGCTTCGGAAGCTATTTCGACACTTCTTCTCAGCAGGGCTTCACCTTCTTCTCTAGCTATTCCCTTTGCTTCAAAACCCTGGAGGGTGGCCTGTTTCAAGCAGAATGCATTACAGCTTAAGAATACATTATAAAGATCTTCTTCTAAAAAATCTAAAACGATTTCATCAGGCGCAAAAAGAACCACGAAAACATGATTGTGACCTGATATGATGCTGATATTATAATGTTTGCACCAGCTTCAATGTAGTCCAAGTGTACCTATAGCACCAAGGAATCAAAAACCACATATAGTAAGAACATAAGGCATTACAAATTAATAGTAAGCATGAGTTATCAAATACTCCTTCCGTCACAGAAATAGTCATAGTTAAATCTTTTAGGCAGTTAATTTTGAATTTTTTTTTAAAAATTCAATCATAACAATGTTTTTGGATGGAGTGAGTAATTGCTGCAGAAAGGGTAATGCGTAGAATCTTCAACAAAATTTATAATCCAGATTACAAATGTGTTGTCTAACGCTGCAGCTTAATCTAATTTTGTCTGTGAACCTGAAAGTTGAATTCCAGTGGTAAATTTAAGTGGATTTGGAAAGATAATTTCCACTTCAAAACTATGCCTTTCCGAGTTCACCCATGATTCTTTAGGCATAAAATACACATATGAGCTTGGAATCAAATGTACTAAACAAAATTAACGGAGGCAAATTTCTAGAACTAGAAGATTGGAGTGCTAGTCGACACAATTTCGAAAATCTGAAACTTGACATTGATTTAGAAACCAGCTAGAAATATGGACTTACATGGGTGATGTATATATGTACTCAAAATTTTTAGACAATGAGTCGTGGTATTTCATTCTCATAAAATCCATGTATTTTTTCTCAAACTGACTAACGTGGGACAACATTATCAACATCCGCCCTCACGTAGTAACGTGGCTTGACATACACATGCACCGTAGAATCCGCCATTAATCACAAGCCATAAGACAGGCATGAATATCTGGACTTGGATGAACGGAGATAATATATGGCTAACCATATGTCACGCTAGGTGTGAGTACACAATTTAAAATGACTTTAATACCATGTTGAAACTTAGTTTACATGAGGTGAGATTCATATCCATTCAAAACCTTAAGACGTGGTATCTCATGTTTATAAAGCCCATGTTTTTTTTCTCAAATTGACCAATATAGTACAATATTTTCAAGAGACTTAATTGGATGAATGAATTATACAAAAGAAACACTCCACACTTTGCATACACCAGAAAAGCCGTATTAGGTATCAGGATGAATAGAGTTTGAATGTGTTTTTAACTAGAATAAATATTATACGCGTTGATTTAGACTGAAAATTTAAAACTTGACAGGCAAAAATGAAATATCATAGGCGTTTTGAAAAAGAACATTCTTCTATAACATTGTTCGGAGGATAGGAACACAAAGTTTCAATATAAATATATATCTAAGTATTAAATTTTAACATAATTAATCATTATCGGATCAATAAAAACGAAATCTGAAAAATTAATATTTAATGGTGACAAATCCAAAAATACATAGTAGCACCGGACGTTACAAACATCACTTAGTAAAGCTGTCGACATCACATCACCAAATGTCTTAAAGCAATAGTTAAACGACAATTAGCAATCAATATATCTTAACAGATCAGAAAACTGGGTTCTTTTCTTTGACAGTATGAGAATCGAACTCAAGTCTTGAATATTAGAAAATTAATACTACACAAGAAACTCAACTAAACATCTTTATAACTAATGAAAGAAATAGTTCGATATTATATAATACTTTTTATAAAAAAAAAAAGTTCAATATTAGTACATTTTTGTCTCAAAAATTCGTTGTAAAATATTGTATATTTTTAAGAATGAGGAAAGGAGTATGTATTAAAGGTCCTCTTGAGCATTTTGATTATCTTAATTCATTCTCCACACGTGTCATATATTTAAACATATTGAATTTAATAGAATCATTTATAGAGCTGGGTATCACTGGAAGCAAACTCTCGATCATTTGTGACAGAAATATTGTTTGCTTACCACTTACTCTCTTCAGATTCTACGATAGCTTTTGATGTCGTTGGGATATAGTAGATATCATGATGATGAATTCAATGGAATCATAGGCACATGTGGATAAAGATTAACATATAAAACAATTAAGCATCCAAGAAAGAGAAGGTATTACTTGTTTAATTAAGTGGGACGTAGTGAGAAGACACTTGGCACTCCAAAGAGGGTCATGCAAGTCCGCTCCATGCCGTTCAAGCTCCGTCGCAAGACCACCGTCAACCACCGCAAAACCACCGCATTGCTTCAGCAAATCCCTCATGATTCCCCTCCTCTCAACTCTCCCCAAACCCATCCTCCAAAATCTTGGTGGCCTCTCCTTAATTAAAACCTTCACAAAATAAACACAGAAATCAAAGTGCTAATGTATGAAAGTTTTGAGATCAGTGGACGTGCCAGATGTTAAATATCTGAGAATTTAAGCTGATTAAGCAACAGATGTTTGATAATTTCAATGGTGACGTGACAAGACCACTACAACGTTGGAATTGTTGTCTGTTGCCGAGTTATTTATATACATGGCGTGATCTTAAGTTACTTATTTGTCCCCACGATTTTATTTTCTCTTTTCAATTTGAGGAAATTTCCCCCAAGTGCTAGTACTTGCTGTTGCGTATTTAGTCATAAATGTCGATAAAATCTCACTTATTAGCCTAAGGTTTGGTCCATTATTCAGTTAGCAGCCTAACGTTGATGAAACTCATTTAACAACAACTCTTTTGCCGAAATGTCTCACTTGTAGACCAACCGTTGACTTTCTCAGACCAACCAGAAGTTGACACGTGGCGACCCTTTTTAATTAAAAAAATAAAATTGTATTTTTGAATAAAGTGATTTAAAAGGATTTTAAAAATTCTAAAAAATTGTAAAAATTAATTAAAAAATATTTTAAAAATAGGAAAAAAAGATAAAAATAATAAAAAATTACCCACAACACCAGCACTCCACGCACCTACCCCCCACACCACACCACCCCCACACCCCCACACCCCGCGCCAAAAAAATTTTTTAAAAAAATTTTTCTTACTCACTCATAATGCTCCGACCACCCGGTCCACCCCCGCGTCCCCTCCCCCACCCCCTCCTCTAGCGAATTTTTTTAAAATTTTTTTCTAACTCACCCATAACGTCCCAACCACCCCCGCGTCCCTCCCCCACCCCCGCGCACACCCCAAAAAAATTTTAAAATTTTTTCAACTCACCTTCAAAGCTCCTACCCTCACGCCACACCACCCCCTCCCCGTACCCCCTGGGCCAAACATTTTTTTAAAATTTTTTTTTAACTCACTCATAACGCTCTGACCACCCCCGCGTCCCCTCTCCCACCGCCGCGCACAACCCAAAAAATTTTAAAATTTTTTCAACTCACCCACAAAGCTCCGACCATTCTCCAGAACCCGAAACAATCCAACCCCCACACCCCGCGCCAAAAAAATTTTTTAAAAAAATTTTTCTTACTCACTCATAATGCTCCGACCACCCTGTCCACCCCCGTGTCCCCTCCCCCACCCCCTCCTCTAGCGAAATTTTTTAAAATTTTTTTCTAACTCACCCATGACGTCCCAACCACCCCCGCGTCCCTCCCCCACCCCCGCGCACACCCCAAAAAAATTTTAAAATTTTTTCAACTCACCCTCAAAGCTCCTACCCTCACGCCACACCACCCCCTCCCCGCATCCCCTGGGCCAAACATTTTTTTAAATTTTTTTCTAACTCACTCATAACGCTCTGACCACCCCCGCGTCCCCTCTCCCACCGTCGCGCACAACCCAAAAAATTTTAAAATTTTTTCAACTCACCCACAAAGCTCTGACCATTCCCCAGAACCCGAAACAATCCAACCCCCTAGTCCAAAAAGAAAATAACAATGTTTTGGGCTGGGGGTTGGATTGTTTGGGGTGCCAGGGGATGGTCGGAGCTTTGTGTGTGATTTGATGCGCGGGGGTGGGGGAGGGGACGCGGGGTGGTTGGGACGTTATGGGTGAGTTAGAAAAAAATTTTAAAAAAAATCGCGAGAGGAGGGGGTGGGGGAGGGGATGCGGGGTTGGACCGGGTGGTCGGAGCATTATGAGTGAGCAAGAAAAAAATTTTTAAAAAATTTTTTTGGCGGGGGTGGGGGTGGGTGTGGTGTGGCGTGGGGGTAGGTACGTGGAGTGCTGGGGCGTTGTGGGTAATTTTTTATTATTTTTATCTTTTTTTCCTATTTTTCGATTTTAAAAATATTTTTTAATTAATTTTTACAAATAATAACATTTTTTAGAAATGATTTTTTTTTTTTAAAAAAAAGAGAAAACCTGCTGTAGCAAGTCACCTTCCGGTGACTGGCTACAAGTGAGACATTTCGGTAAAAGAGTTTTTTGTTAAGTGAATTTCATCAACGTTAGGCTGCTAACTGAGTAATGGGCCAAACCTTAGGCTAATAAGTGAGATTTTCTCCATAAAGGTCATATCTTTGACTTGACGGTGTCTGTAGAGGATTCAAATTAAGAACTTATCAATTTTCTATATTGATAAGATTTTTTACTAGATTTATAAGTTTTGTAACAAGACTTTTTATCAGATAATTCACACAAAATGTTCATTCTAAATTGGATTTATATCCCTATCTCAATTGAGTCGGCATCTATCTCTGCTCCAATTGCGTAGCTGTTTTCTTATTAGTGTTGTACGGATGATAATGATGACAAGATTTCCAACTGATTTTGTCCTTATCGATATACATTTGTTTCGAAACAAGGATGTATGTAGCCTATTTATTGTCCAAATTCAACGTCTACCGAAAAAAAAAAACCTACTACATTACTTCAATAGTGTGCTATACTACATATTTTGTCACATCTTGTATCATACATATATGTATAAACGTGAGATTATATCATTTTATTAAATTAAGTATACATAGCATAATCTTATTTAATAATATAAAAGAAGGTAAAATATAAAAAATCTCTTCTACAAAAGTTGTAGTTCGTTTTTTAAGTGAAAAAAGTAATAAGAACGAGACAAACAAATTACCTAGAGCTAGCTTTATTATTATGTTCTTAGTTTAACAAACAATATATATATATATATATATATATATATATATATATATATATATATATATATATCAAATTCTTGAGAGATCTTTGCCTCTTTCATTATCATGTTAGTCCTTTGTTAGCGATTCTACGAAACGATCTCAGAAAGACGAGAGGAAAAAGTTAATTCTGTAGAAATAAGTTCAGCAGAGCTGAATTGATGAAGATCGACCTGGACAAAGAATGAAGAAAGTCAACCAAGTATAGTTGCCGACCTGAAATGGATAAGGAAGAGCTGAGAAGTTTTGACCTGAATAAGGGAGAAAGTGACCAAGTATAGAGCCGAGCTGAACTAGATAAGGAAGAGTTGAGGAGAACCGACATGAACAAGGGAAGAAGTGACCAAGTATGTTGGCCGAGCTAAACTAGATAATGAAGCCGAACTGAAGAGGTGAAGACAAGGAAAGATCGTACTGAACCAAAGAGGACAGGCTGAGGTGAAAGAAGAGGTGAAGAGAAGCAAAGAAGAAATGAAGTGAAGAAGTACTAGAACATAAGTGAAGAAGTGCTAAGACAATGTACCGAGGTGAAGCACTAACAAGACAGCAACACTAAGGTTGAGCTGTTACACTTAGTCGTTGTACATATATAACTTAAGAGTTTTTTTACTGTACATAGTTAAGCAGAACTGGTAACTATCCGTTACCATATACGTCAAAATTCACTATACATAAACAGTAACCACTGTGCAAGTGGTAAAATAGATCCGTTAGGTAGAAAAACATCCTTATAAATAGGAAACAAACCGTGTAAATTCTTCTTTAACTTGAATGAATTCAAATTTTTTCAATTTTCAACAAATTCATGATAGAATAAATACATAAACGCGACGTAATACACATTCTCTCGATTCTTCTCTTCAGAAATCCAATACATCATGGCGTGCCATGAAGACATACTAATAACAACTAGTCTCCGTCTCAAAAATATTATTTTAGTTTTTTATTTTATTTTGTCTCAAAAACATTGTTAATTTTTAAAATTATTAACAATTAACAGTCAAAGTTTAAATACTATCATTTCAATTAACATTTACATGATTTTTTTACTTGATCTCAACTCAACAATTAATGACAGAATGGTATTAATGACCAAAATTGTTTGACTTCTTTAAATTATATTCAAATTATTAAGACAATATTTTGGGATGGAGTGAGTAAGGAATACTTTAAAGACGCATTTTATGGGAGGATATAGAAATAGGATATGAAAATCATTTCAAATAATTTTTGTTAAAGATGATTATTTAGTATATATTGGAATGCTCTATAGGTAGGGCTGTAAACGAGCCGAACGAGCCGAGCATTGCGTTGTTCAAGCTTAGTTCATTTAACTTAGCTAACGAACCGAGCTTTTTCGTTTATTTAAACAAACATATTTAATTGTTCAAGCTTGGTTCGTTTAACTCACGAACAACATTAACGAGCCGAACACTTAAACGAACGGTGCCACTTACCGAGTTCGAACAGAAAAAAGGTGTTCAAGCTCTGTTCGTTAACCTTTTATCCGAGCTGAACTCGAGCTCGAACTCTAGCCAAACGAACCAAACAACCGAACGGTTTGATCCATTTACAGCTCTATCTATAGGTATAGAAGAAGAATATTTGAGAATCCTCCATACCATTTATCACCCTTAAGTATAGTTTTGATTCTACTTCTAGAAGATGCTAATGGCTAGTACTTGTTTCAGTTTTTATATCAAACGACTATAGATGTATTCATTTTGATTTCAGTGTCTATTATTTTGATTTCAATTCCAAGATCGTGTTTAAGCCAAATATCCTCTAAATAAGAAGCGATTTAAGCCAAATATCCTCTAAATAAGAAGCGATTTAAGAGACATGCATGTTATAATGCGCACATTCGCTCTTTATCTCTATTCGGATTTGATAACGTTATTGTTTTAAATTCGCCTTTTACTCGAGTCTAACGAAACTAGCAACTTAAATTTGTCTCTATAGACATAGCACATTAGATATTAACATTTTAGATTTTGACATCGGCAGTCTAAAAATAGTTAATTCAATGACATGCATACTTATCTATTATATCATTTTTTTTCCTGATTTCTAATATGATATTAAATATCACACATGCACTCCCGAAGGGCAGAAGGTTTAAATTTTTTTTTTTGATATAGATAATGGTTCGCCGGACAAGAATATTTGACGAGAGAGATGTCAAAAACAATTGTGGATAGATTTTTCTTGATACAAGGTGTAATATATATATTTTCATGGAATACAAATATATGCTAAGTTTCCTAAATAAAGTATACATGCAAAGTGGAAATGACAAATAACTACAAATTGGAAAGAACTATGCAGTTTCACGATTTTGTATCGAATCCCTCTTAAGTTTTGTTTGGTCTATTATAAGTTAAACATTTTTATATTTAGTTATAAAAAAATTATTTATGACTTCTACATGTGAAGTAATGACCATGCAACTATTTATTCTCCTTTTACACCAAGCCTAGGTCAATATTTAGCTTGGCCTGCTATATTACAATTGTATGTGTGACCAACGAAATTAGTCATTTTAAAATTTTGTCAAAGACCTTTTTTTTTTTGGAGCACGGGACTTCGAACAACTGGTAAGTTTGTTGTTTTGTGATTATGAAGTCACAGGTTCGAGCTACGGAAACATATTCTTGCTCAAAGTGTAGGATAAGACTCCGTACATCCGCGGAAACATTGCATAAAGTACAGGGTAAGGCTGCGTACATCCGGAAAAGAGCTTATTGCACAAAATGCAGGGTAAGACTGCGTACATCAGGCTCCTCCCCAAACCTGTGTAACAGCGAAAGTCTATTGTATAACGTATTTGTCAGAGACGTTTCTTACACAAAGTGTAAAATAAGACTTATACATCAGATCGATTCGCCATCTGAGCTCTCCCATACCTGCGCACTGAGACGCTTTTGTGAGAGACGCTTCTTGAACATGTCGATATAAAGCAATGAGTCATGTTTCCACAAAAGTAACTAGATAGAGGAATTGTATTTACTGGTGGTAATTTTGATAAATTTATGTATGAGTATAATCCATCCACATTAATGGTGCAGGTTTTTTTTAATTTTGCTGTCTTGCACTTGTCTAAGTAATTATGTGTTAACTATACAACACAAAAGTAAGTTTACACTTTGATCAAAAACTTTATTTATATATCAAATAAATCTCAATTAAAATTCAAAATAACGGACTAGTATTAACATGTATAGACAAATAATTCTTTATTAAACTTAATCATGTCATTTAATTTAGTGTACAGGTTTATGTTGTACCCGATTGGAATAGCTGAATGAGTGAGGACAGCAACAAACACACTAATGATGTTAACATTAATATACTTGATATGTGCAGTCTTCATCCTATATGCTTTTTGGAGCATAGAAACAAGAGCCGTGATTGACACACTTTATTCTGAAAGTAGAGTTGAAATGAAGTGATAAGAGATAATGACATACATATGTTATGTATACATATGCATATACATTAATTTACATACACATGTATATATGTCCAAATGCATATATGTATGTATGAAAATATACCTTAGCGTCTATGTGTATGCACGTCTGAACATATCTGCGTACATATAGCTATCTATGTAGAGGTATATGTCAAAGATTATATAATTCTGCAATGTATCAATTTGCTTGTAAAGAATATCACCCTGATTTAAAAATAAGTCAAACAATCCAAACCTTCAACTACAAATATCATATCTGTTACCAGGTCCGATGTGAAATAATCTGTCTCAAAAATATAGTTATAGTTCACTTTTTAACATAGTATAAATTATAATATTTTGAAAAGCCAACTGCGACCATATTTTTAATGCGGAGGGAGTAGGAAAAAACACATAAAATCTGTCCGTGGTAAAAATATTGTCATATTTGACTTTTTAAGATAGTATAAATTATAATATATTAAAAAATCTAACTGCGATAATTTTTTAACACGACGGAGGTAGAAAAAAGCTCATAAAATAACTTATCAAACTTTTGTTACATCAGAGTTCTATCGGGGAAAAAATGACAAAACTGCATCCACTTTCCTTATGGGAAATAACATTTTATGAAGAAGGTGATGTTTGGCTTGGAAAAAAAAGAGAAAAAGATATCCGATGTAAAGAAAAAAAGAAAATGTCCAAAAGATGGCGAGAAAGCTGCTAGCCTTGCATATTTTGCCATGAATTTTTGTCTGCCATTAGTTTGGTGCGATCTGTTGATGAAACAATTAAATTTGTCTTAGGTTTTTGATGGGCCAAAATCTGATCTGCTCAAAAAATACAAAACTTTTCCGTTGGTCAGACGGTCAACGTAAATCAGGTTCAGTTACTTGACTGGATAACCTCGGTCAAAAGCCCTCAACGTGTCTCGGCCATAACACATCTCGGCCTCAACTCAATCTAGGCCGATAATCGCAGACTACATTCCAGGTGTCAAGTATTGGTTAGACTGAAACAGTGTCATCATGACAGGCCGGCCTACGCTTTATAGAGTCGGCCACTGGCACCGTATCGGCCACTTGCACCTCGGTAAACAGACCCTACGGCCTAGGCCACCTCGGGTACTTTTGGTCATTAATACGTCTAAGGGGTCAAGCTCGGTTCATGGAGTTTACCCTAGGTAATCCTACTAGGTAAAACTCCTTTCCATGTGTCCGAAGCAAACCTGCCTAACCAAGCACAACGCCACATGGCAATCATGCAGAAGTAAGAGTCATCTTTATGACCACCTTGCGTGTCTCGTTCTCTGGATCCTGCACATGCATTGGCTCAGGCAGCGATATAAAAGCAAAAAACAAGAGAGAGAAAGGCAAGTGAAAGACAAAAAACTACCGACGGTGACTCGTCTTCCCCACAGTGAAATAACCAGGTTTACCAGGAAAAGTCCATCAATTTATTGATCCAGTATTTAAACTTCACCATAAATGGCCCTAACTGACTTGAGCGTTGGAGGGTTTTACCTGAGGCCACTTGGTGATAAATCTGGCATCATCAGTTTTTATTTGTCCTTTTTATATTTGTAGTTATCAAAATGATTGAACTAGTGCAATCCAAATCTGATAAGCAACGTAACATGTTTGCTTTTTTTTTTTTCCTTTAGCTTATCATCATCATCATCATGATGATGATGATTCTTATTTTCTCCCTTTTCTGTCTTTATCTCATATACTTTAATCCATACTCAAAAAAAAAAAAGAGAAAAAACGAAACTCTGTTTGGAGTCTCATTTGAGAGGACGATCAAGCAGCTTTCTTTCTTCGATCTTGGAAAGAAAAAACTCAAAAATCAATCAGTGGTGTTTCCCTTATCAATTCATGCACAGGTGGAACTCAACCAACTAAAAGAGATTGAGATCCTCTAACCTCCTCCCTCTCATCCCCTTTGAGACCGCCCGTCACGTGACACATAGGGGTGGTGAGGTTAGGTGCGGGTGACCCTCACCCAGCCTCACCACCCCGTGTGTGCCACGTGTCAAGGAGTCATTTAATATCCAACTTAAAGGGGTAAGGAGATCTTAATCCAACTAAAAGTAGGGATTCTCGTCTGGTATTTAACTACTTTTGTTTTTATTTTATAAAGCGGAACATTTTTTTTTAATATGTATATAGTTCGGTCTTCTATATCAATTTCTCAGTTTCTTTGTTATTATTATTATTGTTGTTGTGGCGGTGGTTGATGAATATTCAACCACTCTAATTAGTTTGAGCAAGAAACATGACCCAGTGCATACTCCAGTTGGTATTCAGATTGTGATTTGCTTTAAGAGGTCAAAAGTTCGAATCCAGAAACATGCACAGTGTGGACGTTCCATTGGTGCTAGACCGAAGTTCTGGTCTACGGCGTGTAAGTCCTCGCCCGACCTATAAAGTCATTGGGCTCTTGATTTGTATCATCAACAATACTTTTTGGACTAGGACGGTAGGAGCCGTCAAGACGAGAGATTTTGTCTTTACTCAAAGAAAGATTGGGAAGACAAGTCGTGGCTTATTGTGCAAAAAGGTGATCCATATTGTGAATTATTATGTGTGTTAGTGGGGATAGTGGATGTCCAAACATTAACACCCACTAAGGCTATTAACACCCACTAAGGATCATGGTGTTAGTGGGTATTAATCCTAAGAAGATGTTACATTTTCCATGTCCTATAAATAGGACAATTTCTTGTGAGATTTGATACACCTTTGAAGAGATATATTATATAATCTTCTTATTGTTCTCTTTATATTATTGTTCAAGTTTATAACACGTTATCAGCACGACGTTTTACCTGCTATAGAAGATCATTGTAGTAAGAATGTTTTGCAACTTTCGAATTTTTTTTGGTCAACGAATGTTGCATTTTTGTGTAGAGAAAGTTCATTTTCATCGACATGCATATATACACATATAAGATTCTTTTATTTTTGTTTGACCGCTACCCCAGGTTCCCCCATTCCTTCGGCCGCATGGACACTCTAAAATTTTTACACAAAATGTTTCTCATGGCAGAAGGTGTATAAAAGCATTTTTTTCCCCTCCTTTTCATACATCCAAGAGTAAAGACTACTGTGGCCGAATATATGTGATATAACCAAGACGGTATAATTGTAGATAAATAGATGCATGTATATATGTACTTGGTGTATATGCCGTTTGTTGTATATGCATAGCCATATAAATTTTTGGGGTCCTGGACGTAATGCCGTAAGAATCATTGGTTATCATTTGAGGTGGAATTTGGTATAAAATGTTATACATGGAATTGTATGTTTATATATGTGCACGGCATAAATGAAATTGAAAAAAAAACTTTGATTTTACATATGTTTAAATTTTCGGTGAGTGACGTTTTCTTTTATTTGTATGTTGTTTAGTGACATAAGGCTCAGTGGTTTGATGTGAAAAGTGGTAAGCATGTATGTTTTGTTTAATTTTGTTTTTCTTCTGTTTTGTTCACGTTCTTGAACAATATTGATTAGCTACTCATTATGCTCCATCTGGTCTTATGCCTGAAGCATATAACATTTACTCAAACCTGTCGTTTTGAGTGAATATATCATCTTCTGATATATTTTCTTTATGTATAAATCAGACCAATGGCGAACATTACCAAATTGGAATTTGATGCCCTTGATATTTCTGGCAGAAATTATATGGCATGAGTTCTTGATGCTAAAATCCATTTGATGGCCATGAACCTCGGGCATACAATTAAGGATGATGTTGTGGCTAGTGAACAAGATGAGCCTAAAGCCATGATATTCATTCGCCATCATCTCCACGACAGGCTGAAATCCGAATATCTTGGGGTGAAAGAGCCTCGAGAATTGTGGAAAAATATGGAGGAACGATATGATCATTATAAAAGTGTTATCCTCCCAAAGGCTCGATATGACTGGTTGCACCTGAGGTTGCAAGATTATAAAACAGTCAATGAATATAATTCTGCTATGTTTTCTATTGTCTCCCAATTGAGGTTGTGTGGAGATAAAGTTACTGATGCTGACATGTTAGAAAAAACATTCACTACTTTTCATGCATCGAATATGCTCCTGCAGCAGCAATACAGGGAACGAAATTTTGAAAAATATTCCCAGCTCATTTCATGTCTCTTAGTTGCTGAACAAAATAATGAATTGTTAATGAAAAACCACACTTCTCACCCGACCAGATCAAAACCATTCCCTGAAGCGAATGCAACTTTTAATGGTCGTGGTAGAGGTCGTGGTCGTGGTCGTGGCCGTGGCCGCGGTAGAAGTCGTG
This sequence comes from Eustoma russellianum, assembly GCA_036186865.1. NCBI lineage: Eukaryota > Viridiplantae > Streptophyta > Magnoliopsida > Gentianales > Gentianaceae > Eustoma > Eustoma russellianum. The sequence continues at coordinate 28,986,237 of AP025065.1, forward strand.
GCCATGGTAGAAGCTTTGCACCATACCACCAGAAGTGGGAAAATAATGAAAAGCCGCATGAAAAGGCAAGAGCTGCAAAAGATGGTGCAAAGGCTAAGCAACACGATGAGACATGTTATGGACGCGGATCTCAAGGGCATTGGTCTCGTACTTGCCGCACACCAAAATATTTGGTTGATCTTTATCAGGCATCCCAGAAGGATAAAGGCAAGAGAAAACAAAGTAATTTTGCAGACTTTGAAAACATAGCAGATAATGATGACACAATCCCCAATCATTTTGATGATTTAGATCTTGAAGATTATCTTATGGGCCCGAGTATGGATAGCAATGGAATACAGTTTGTGGATGATGTTATAAATAACAATGGTCAAGCATAATTATGTAGGATATCTAGTTATTAGTCATGTTTTCTTGGATAAGTTTTATTTAGTTTATGACGTTTTAGCCTGCAACTTTGTTTCCATTTAAACTTACCTATCAGCATAAATAAAATTTCTTTGTCATTTAAATTTTCCATTTATATATTGATTCTTTGGAATTAAATTTAATTATGAACATTGTATATGTTATGCTAGACATATATTCAAGATGAATGGTGGGGACATCTGTCTGGTTGACAGTGGAACGACACACACAATTCTTCGTGATCGAAAATATTTTTCGACATTGCAATTGACAAAAGCAAATGTTAGTACAATTTCGGGTACTACATCATTGATTGAGGGCTCTGGAAGAGCAACTATTATACTACCGGGTGGTACACCCATATTGATAAATATGGCATTATTTTCTACCAAGTCGAAACGAAACTTGTTGAGTTTCAAAGACATACGTCTTAATGGTTTTCATATTGAAACCATGAATAAAGGGAATATGGAATTTTTATGTATCACATACGAAGAATCAGGCCAGAAGCTTGTAAAAGAACAATTCCCAATTTTTTCATCTGGATTGTATTATGCGACTATACATCCAGTAGAATCTAATACTGTGATGAACCAGAAGTTCAATGATCCAACATTATTCATGTTATGGCATTATCGACTTGGCCATCCGGGATCAGTAATGATGCGTAGAATTGTACAAAACTCACATGGACATCCTTTAAAGAACCAGAAGATTCTTTTACCTCGTGATTGTGTGTGTGTTGCTTGTTCACGAGGAAAATTAATCAAGAGGCCATCTCCAATGAAGGTTCATGTTGAATCTCCTATATTTTTACAAAGAATACAAGGAGATATTTGTGGACCTATTGATCTCCCTTGTGGACCATTTCGATATTTTACGGTCTTATTGGATGCCCTTCACGATGGTCTCATGTGAGTTTGCTTTCGACAAGGACAATAGCATTTGCCAAGCTTCTTGCTCAGATTATACGCTTAAGAGCACAATTTCCGGATTATCCGATTAAATCCATTCTTATTGATAATGCTGGTGAATTTACTTCCCAAGTTTTTAATGATTATTGCATGTCGATTGGGATTGATGTTGAGCATTCAGTGGCACATGTGCATACTCAAAATGGCCTGGCAGAGTCATTTATAAAACGTTTACAACTGATTGCTAGACCTATGCTCTTAAGATCTAATTTACCCATGACAGCTTGGAGACATGCAATTCTGCATGCATATGTATTAATACGGCTTAGACCCAGTTCATTTCAACCATATTCGCCATTGCAAATGGTATCTGGCCAGTAGCCAGATATTTCACACTTAAAGATTTTTGGTTGTGCAATTTATGTTCCGATTGCTCCGCCACAACGAACAAAACTGGGTCCTCAAAGACGCTAGGCATATATGTGGGTTTTGATTCTCCTTCTATTGTGAGATATGTTGAGCCCCTGACGGGTGATTTATTTAAGGCAAGATATGTTGATTGTCATTTTGATGAGAAAGTTTTCCCGCCGTTAGGGGGAGACAAAGTACCGTTTCCTGAAGAATGGCGTGAAATTACATGGAACGTTCCTTCACTTTCTCATCTTGACCCATGAACAAATCAATGCGAGCAAGAAGTAAGAAGGATAATTCATCTACAAAATGTTGCAAATCAGTTGCCTGACGCATTTACTGATAGTCAAAGGATAACAAAATCCCACGTTCCGGCGATGAATACGCCGATTCGGCTTGATGTCTCTAAAAGACATGATAATGGTATACCAAAAGCAAGTCTAAAACGTGGACGCCCTGTCGGTGCAAAAGATAAAAACCCTCGAAAGAGAAGGGTGCAAGTTAATGCTCCCGAAGAGAATACTTTAGAAGAGCAAAGAAGTTCACAACTTGAAAGCGCTATAGAAATTGAAACTGATCAGTCTAAAATTGATAAACAAGTTGCTCCTGAAGAAGCAAGTGAACAAAATTTTGAAGAAATCTCTTTGAATTATGTAAGTTCAGGAGAAAATTGGGATAGACAAAAGGTTATTATTGATCATGTTTTTGCTTATGGTATTGCATGTGAAATTGTAAATGAGGATCCTGAACCGAGATCTATTGAACAATGTCGACGCAGAAATGATTGGCCAAAGTGGAAAGATGCAATCCAAGCAGAACTGAAATCATTAGAAAGTCGCAAAGTATTTGGACCTGTAGTTCAAACCCCTGAAGGGATAAAACCTATTGGATATAAATGGGTTTTTGTACGAAAACGCAATGAGAAAAATGAGATTGTGCGATACAAGGCACGTCTTGTTGCGCAAGGTTTTTCACAAAGACCTGGGCTTGATTATGATGAAACATATTCTCCAGTAATTGATGTAATAACATTACGATATCTAATCAACCTGGCAGTTGCTAAAAACCTTGATATACAGTTAATGGATGTGGTTACCGCATACTTATATGGATTTTTAGATAATGATATTTATATGAAGATCCCTGAAGGATTAAAATTGCCTACAAAATGTGATCAAAAGGCACATGGATTATACTCAATCAAATTACAGAGATCCTTGTATGGACTAAAACAATCTGGTAAGATGTGGTATAATCGTCTCAGTGAGTATCTCATTAGAGAAGGATATGTAAACAATCCAATTTGTCCATGCGTATTTATCAAAAGATCTGAAAATGGGTTCTCTATAATTGCAGTGTACGTCGATGACTTGAATCTTGTTGGAACTCCTGAAGAGCTTACCAAAACTGATAATTATCTCATGAAAGAGTTTGAGATGAAAGATCTCGGAAAAACAAAATTTTGTCTCGGCCTGCAGATCGAGCATTTGCCTAATGGAATCTTTCTTCATCAATCTACGTATACGGAGAAGATCTTGAAGAGATTTTATATGGATAAAGCTCACCCATTGAGTAGTCCTATGGTGGTACGATCATTAGATGTAAAGAAAGATCCATTCCGACCACCAGAAAATAATGAGGAATTATTAGGTCCAGAAGTACCTTATCTTAGTGCTATTGGTGCTTTAATGTATCTTGCAAATTGTTCGAGACCATATATAGCATTCTCAGTGAATTTATTGGCGAGATATAGCTCTACACCAACACGAATACATTGGAATAGTGTCAAACATATTTTACGCTATCTTCGGGGAACAATAGATATGAGTCTATTCTATTCAAAGAATTCTGAGTCACAGTTGGTAGGATATGCTGATGCTGGCTATCTATCTGACCCTCATAAGGAAAGATCACAGAGTGGATATGTTTTTACTTGTGGAGGTACAGCTATATCATGGAGATCAGTGAAGCAGACATTAACAGCCACATCTTCCAACCATTCTGAGATTTTAGCATTACATGAAGCGAGTCGTGAATGTGTATGGTTAAGGTCGATGATTCAACATATTCAAGAATCATGTGGATTATCTTCACTAAGAAAGACTCCGAAGATATTGTTTGAAGATAATGCTGCATGTATTGGTCAAATTAAGAATGTCTACATCAAAGGAGACAGAACGAAGCATATATCACCGAAATTTTTCTACACTCATGATCTAGAGAAGAATGGCGACATTGATATCCACCAGATACAATCAAACAAGAATTTTGCTGATTTGTTCACCAAAGCACTACCAACAACTATATTTAGAAAGATGGTCTACAGCATTGGAATGCATCAACTCAAAGACCTCTTGTCAGCATCAGGGGGAGTGTGATTACTATACATACTGTACTCTTTTCCCTTCGTCCAAGTTTTTATCCCACAGGGTTTTTTTTGGCAAGGTTTTAACGAGGCAGTATATCACACTTACCAATTTTAGGAATCTGTACTCTTTTTCCTTCGACCAAGTTTTTTATCCCACTGGATTTTTCTTGGCAAGGTTTTAACGAGACATATTCTATAAAATTTGGACATTCAAGGGGGAGTATTGTGAATTATTATGTGTGTTAGTGGGGATAGTGGATGTCCAAACATTAACACCCACTAAGGCTATTAACACCCACTAAGGATCATGGTGTTAGTGGGTATTAATCCTAAGAAGATGTTACATTTTCCATGTCCTATAAATAAGACAATTTCTTGTGAGATTTGATACACCTTTGAAGAGATATATTATATAATCTTCTTATTGTTCTCTTTATATTATTGTTCAAGTTTATAACAATCCAAGTATAATTCCACTTGTCTGTTACCTTTTTTATATAAAAAGAAAACTCCCAACAAAATCTCAGTACTTTTCAGTGTGATCTCTATATATCTTGTGTATACATAATGGAGACTTTGATGGTCAATTAATGTTGTGCAAAAGAATCAATTGAAAAAAATAATTGAAAATAATGGCAAAAATAACAACAAAAGAGGGGTCGGATCCCATGACCGCTGCATCCCTCACCCCCTCGAGACCGCCCGCCACGTGGCAGCAGGGAGTGATGATGCTAGATGAGGGTTACTCGCACCCAACCTTACCACCCCTGCTGCCACATGGCATGGGTCTTTTGTTACCGGCTCCGCTGTGGGGGGGACAAAAGAAGAGAATAAAATGAACTCAAAAAATAGTACCTTATTTATTTATTTTTTTGGAAAAAGGTGTCGATTGTTGAGAAGAAGAAAGAGCAAAGGCCCACTCTCATCATCATCCTCTTCTCCATTAATTCCCGCCGTCAATCGGCTTTTGGACATTTCGATTTTCCAACCTTAAATTAGTTATTCGTGCTCCCAAACAAAGACTTTTTAGTTTCTTGAGCTCCTCATAAGTTCACTTTCCATGTCAAGAATTTGCGAGTGATTCCAAACTAAATCTGTTGGTACTTTTTTCATGTCTGCAGGGGATTTTCTTTTTCTTAAGCTTTTTTCGAAAAATGCATTCGACCATGAAATGCTTCCGTTCTCTTTCTCGTCCTAGAACACAAAAACACCTGAACAAATCAGTTGTTTTGTTCTGGAATTCATTCTGCACGATGAGTGAGTCATTTCTGGTTGATAATTCTGTTCCGAGGACTGAGTCACCCGAACTCCCCGACTGGGTAGAACTTGGAATCTGGAAAGATGACGACTTTGTGCTTCCTTCACTCTCATTTTGGATTCAAAATAGCAAGCATCATGCTCAAAGTGCTGATCTTGAGAGGCCCCCCAGCGATACTGGTGATACTGATTTACATAAAATTTGTGGGATGCTGAAAAGCAGCCATTTTGAGACATTAGATTCTGTAATTTCAGCAAATGCATTACCTGTCAATATATCAGAGGATATACTAGAGCAGATTATGGAAAGGTTTTGCTTTGATTGGATTTAAGTGTTCACCTACTATGCATAACCTAGTAAAAGTTAATTTGGGAAAGGCTAAAAAGTTTGATTTGATGTGGCAATTTGTGGAAGAGATGAAGCAGCTGGAGGGTTATGTTACTTTGGATACAATGATTATAGTCATGCGCAGGCTTGCTAAAGCTGGTAAGCATCAAGATGGGGTAGAGGTCTTCAAAGATCTGGAAATGTGCCGATTCACCAAGAATGTTGAAGTACTGAACTTCTTATCGGTGCATTGTGTAAGACTCGCTGTGTAGAGCTAGCTGAAAGTGTGTATCTGGAGTTTAAGGATATTTTGCCTCCGGGTAAACAAACTTTTAATAGTTTGGTGAATGGTCGGTGCCTTATTAGAAAGATGTCTATAGCTGAGAAGACTGAAGAAAATGAAGAGTTATGGTTTTCATTCCGATGTAGTTACTTACACTTCATTTAGTGAAGCTTATTGTCGTGAAAAAGATTTTCCCAAAGTTGATGCCACTGTGAAGGGTATGCCTAGGAAACGATTAATCCAAGTATAGTGACGTACACAATAATTATAAAAGCCCTGGGGAGGGCAAAGGAAATACATAACTCCTTGGATTTTTATACTAAGGCAAAAGAGAATGGTTGCATCCCTGATTCCTCATTATATACAGTTCTGATTACCAATCTAAGTAAATATAGCAGACTAAAGGATGCTCAAGAATTGTTTGAGGGTATGGTGAAGGAGGGAACCGCTCCAGATCACATAGCATATAATGCAATGGTAGCTGCTGCTGTACAATTTTCCAGAGAAGAGGATGCCTTAATATTAGGTTGAACATTAACCAGTAAGGGTCCCTGTCACCCCAAGTCTCACAGAGTGTGTAGGGATGGAAATAAGGTTCTCAGAACCTATTAATAGAAGTTTGTCATAGCACAGAGATAGCACAAGGAGCCCATTGGCACTGAAGGAACAACCGATGGGCTGGTCTGTCAGCCTATCAAATCATTCTACAGGTTAATGGTGCTCCCACACTATGCAGCTAGCATGGAAGGGTTCAAACATTCTTGCCTTTGGCAAGGTTCGAACCCCTGACATTCTTTCGAAACCTCCTACCTGGAACCACTGAGACATGTCCTGGAGACAAGGGTGCCTTAATATTGCTTAATGGAATGGAGGAGAGTGGATGCAAGCGTGATCTTGGTACGTACGCACCTTTATCAAATACTTCAATATAAAAACATGCAAGGCGTATGCTTTCCCTTAGGTGCAACTTTCATCAAAGCAGACAAAGATAAATCATAATAAAATCAATTACAAAACTGCAGAAAGCCAAAAAAAAAATATATGTATATATATTATGCAAACCCAAAATGGGGACGATATATACACCTCTTCTTACATGTACATTACGTTTGTTCCCTTTTTCTCCACCTCCCCAAATTCAAGAGTTACACTCTTTATTTGCCTTCCTAAAAGAAGAAAAGAAAAACAAAACCCAAAAAACAAAAACAAAAAGAAAACAAAATGCATCCTTCATGGGAAGAAATAACTTATAAATACAAGATGAGTCTGATAAAGATTATGAAAAATTTTCATGCCAACCCAAGACATGTAAGTGATGAACTTGTTATACCGTATGAAGAAGTGTGTGGGAGAAAAGAATTGAATCTATGGACCTCGAGTTGGAGCGAAGCAGAAACAGCCGCGAGCCTGATCCTCAGGTATCATGCCTCCCCCTTTGCTTGCGTCGATTCCTTCTAACAACCTCACCACTTCATCCATCTCAGGCCGCTTATCAGGATTCACGTCCCAACACTTCTTCATAACATGGGCAAAAGAACTCGGACAACATCGCGGGATATCAGGCCTCAGATTCTGAGGTAACAAAAGAAAGGTCTATGTTTAAGTCCACAGGTCATGATGTCAAATTTGAAGTTGCACTAGAAAGATTGGCAAACAACATTACCCCATTGCCAGGTAATATATGCAATCATATTCATGTGTTAGAAACACACAGATGTTGTTTTCCAATGACCCATAATGAAAATTGCGTCAAGCTGTGTCGACCAACTGCTACTTCACAATATAAGAAGCGCAACCAATTTAGTGAGTCATTTTTTTGCTTTATTCCGTCATATTCCTTGACTATTCCAAACTCAAAGAAGAGTGAGTCTTTGGCTCTATCGGAAATAGAAACAAAGATTGGCAAACATATACTCAAAATAAATGTAAAAGATGCTTGTGCTAAGATAATAAATAACCAACCTGTCTAACAACAGCTGAAGAAACTTCGGCAAAGCTAAGGTTCATATAAGGGAGGTCACAGCAGTAGATTTCCCATAAGCATACGCCGAAACTATAGACATCACATTTTCTGTTGTACGGCTTGCCGTCAAGAACCTAAAGAGATATCTGGTTAGTTCTCAGAAACAGAAATCTCAGCTTTCATATTTTACACTCAAAGAATGCAATATGCAACAGTTTGCACATTAATTAAGAAAATCTCCTGAATTACTGAGGCATATCAGTTCTAAACCCTTTTTGCATTAACTGCTGACTGTGACTTGCCAGACACAGCTGCCTGGATTAAGGTGTGAAACAAGAGGCACAAAGAATAGACAGATAGAGACTACATATCAAGTGTAGAGCATAAGAAGTTTCACTTACTATTGAAAAGAAGGAATACATTAATCGTATACTCACCAATGAAGCACTATTTATACAAGAAAATATGGTGTTCTTTGCCAGTCACCATGTGTGCTTGATCAGTTTTAAAAAAAAAGAAGAAGAAGAAGAAGAAAAAAACTAGAAGATTTGCAGCAGTGACCTGAGTTTAATTTGCAGCAGCTGGTCAAACAAACATGGTATATGAACCAAGTCAAAAGAAATGGTGCAAGATCCTCGCACCTCT
>AP025065.1:28994823-29014508 GCA_036186865.1 Eustoma russellianum
GAAAAAACAAGAAACTTTTGAAGGGGCCGCTATCATGACTACTTATGTTTTAGGTAAGGAGGCTGTCATGGGAAACTCTTTGTCAAAGGGATATCTGCCTTCCATAGGATACTTACAACAATAAACCTGGTTAATTAATATGCCAAATTCTGGTTAGAAAAAATATGTCTACCTCAGGTGCCATGTACCCCAACGTTCCAGTTTCACCGGTCATGTCTTGTGGATTCTGGGCTTCAACACGAGCAACACCGAAATCCGCAATTTTCAAACTTTTATGAGAATCTAGCAACATATTTTCAGCTTTGACATCCCGGTGTACAATCTTTTTTGAGTGAAGATAGCTCAACCTGGGCAGTAAGAAAAGGGTTACTTTTCAAAGGAACACTTACCATTAATATGCAATCTAAATTAAAACTCACCCCTTGGCTAGATCCAAAGCAAGTTGAATCACAACTTTAAAGGCAAGTTTCTTTTTCCTATTTTTGTATAAGAAGCTCTTCAATGTTCCTCCAGTAAGGAATTCCACGACCACACAGCATGCCCTAGATGGAAAGTTGCTGTAGCATTCTGAAGGGTCCTTTAAAGGGATCTTAAGATTTGTAGTCCCCATGGATGCACCCACAAACTGCAAATACGCGTACACACATTAAAGATGCCAATAGAGGAAATCTCTAGCATAAAAAAAGTTGAGAGAGTTTCAAAACTTATAACACCCTCCTCTCTGTTTTCTTCTCTTCTTCAGTCTCACACACACACACACACACACACACACACACAAAGAAATTATCACCAAAATTTTGATGAAATAATGCCAAAAATCAAGAAAACAAGTTGTACTTTCGTAACATTTGGATGGTCAAGCTGGTGCCAAACAGCAACCTCCTGCCGAAATGATGCTCTCAGAGCAGCAGTTTCAGCAACTGTTGCCATCCCATCCTCTCCCCAGTCTAACACCTTGACTGCATTATAAAGAAAGCACTTTGATAAATTGTGAGGAAAATGCAAAAAAAATAAGCTACTGATCCAACATTGAGCAAAACTTTTCTTTCTTTTTCTGTCTGAACAGGTCCATAATAACTATTTCAGTATTCAAAAGGCAACTTTAGCAAGTCTATGCGCGGACTAAATAGAAATACGATGGTAGCATTTGATATTTTGAATATTTAAAGCTTCACTAGTCCTTTCTATTAGAGCATTTTCAGTGTTTAAATGACCAACCACTAACAGGTATTTCAATGACCTACCACCAACATATCATATTAAGAGATGAAACACTATTAAGTGACGAAACATGACCACCCTACTCCACAAGTACGACTGCAGAGTGTTTTAGAAGTATTCAAAATAATCCATTTTTACTGTAACACGGGATTCTAAACAATGATTATATAGCCTTTACATGAATAACAGGCAATACCAAAACTTTCAGTCATCAAACAAAGTTCGATTTTAGTAATCACAGGTCTAACTCAGACCCATTTGTCAAAACACTGACTTCTCTATGGAAGCGCATAGAACATCAGCTATTGAGATCATGATCAGGCATTCTCCACGCATAACCATGTCATGAAAGCCTAACATTAACAAAAACAACAACAAAGAGGGGGGTGGGGTAGGGGGCTAAAATCACTAGGCAACAAAACCTTTAAATTTTAATTCAAAAAAAGAAAGGACATATGCTGCAATCAGGGTAACTAATAGTTTTGATAACAAGAAAAGCCAGGAGATACAACCATTCCAAAATTCACTCACCTGCAACGTCTTGACCATCATAAGTAGCTCGATAAACAGTCCCATATGTACCCTGAGCGACAAGATACCTAATTACCAGCTTGGAAGGGTCGATCTCCCAAACTTCTGTTGGCTTTTGATTATTCACCACAGCTTTCGACCACACACGGCTCAAATGATTCTCCAACTGAACATCCAAATTCTTGAGATCAACTTTATCAGCCCGGAAAATCATCTCTCTTGCGCTGAAGCTTCCTGTGCCCTTCAACTTGGAGCTTATGCTTCCATTCTGATACCCAATATTTTCACCATCCACAGAAACCCCATCTTCATGGCTCACCTTCATATCCATAATTGAAAAGCAAACCAAGAAAATCCTAAACCCCGAAGTTCAAACAGTGGAAGAACTTGGAAAATGTCAAAGCAGACTAACAAAACTAAGCAATCCTTCGACTACGAGATATAGGGAAGTTGACAAAAAAAAATTATATCAGACCACCAATTTTTCACCAATTGGATATGATTGACAAAAGCAATGCATCTTTATACACCAAAGAAAAAGGACTATCCGTATTCAAAGCAGAGTTGTCTCAAGATATTGTTTGCTTCTTAAATTTTAAAATAGAAAAGAACGACCCAATTCTGACATTGACAAAGGAAACAATGAGCCCTTGGAATACTCGATTATGCTAAAAACAAAAGTTACGACCAAAATGGAAAAAGGAAGCAAGTGATTTTCAATTAATAAAAACCCCAACTTTGATGGGAGAAAAGTATACTACTATCTCTTCCCACAACGGAGACTAGAAAATTAAACAAAGTTTCTCCCTCAACTAGTATTTAGATGATAGATCTCATCTAGTTTTTTTTGTTCGAAACTTAATACATCATTGTTTGAGTAATGGTGTCAGTTTTTTATACTAAAAAAAAGTTCAAACTTAGACATTTTATGAAATCAAATCATAAATCTTTCATCTAGAAAGTAGTTAAATGATATCGTTTACACGAATGAGATCTGAGGATGCCTCATATGAGGCAAAATATGAGGCATCCAATCACGCGACGCCACGTGTACAAAATGGTCCGCTGTTTACTTTTTTTTTAAAAAAAAGGCTCTTTTGTACACGTGACGTCGCGTGATTAGAAGCCTCATATTTTGCTTCATATGAGTCCTCCTCAGGTCTCATCCGTCATTTACATCCTTTAAAAGCATATCCATCCCCTTAGGTAAGCTCCAAAACAGCCGAAACTTCAAATAAACAATCACCCATCTAAAACTAGGGGTGTTAAACGAATCGAACAGTTCGCAAATTATTCAAGTTCGATTCGTATTTCGTTCGAGTTCATTCATTAATTTTACTTCAACGAGCCAAATTCGAACACCTATTTGGGCTTGTTTAGTTAAACGGACCGAATTATTTGCAAACTGTTTGGCTCGTTTAAACAATTTTAGTGTTATCGAGTCGAACTCGAAACAATTTTGAAGCTCGTTTAGCTAAACGAACCGAGCCAAACAGTTTGCTGAGCTAAAGGAATCCGAATTCGAAAACCTAGTATTCGGCTCAGGTCGATTAGTTAACACCCATACCCAAAACCAAGAAAGCGGAGGAGGAAAAAAACAGAAGATTTCACGGCCTAATTATTCAACATACTAAAAAAACCCAGATGACAAACCAAAAGCTCATTAGCATTAAGAATAAGCTCCATATTTAGAAATATTCCAACATTTTTAACCGAAACCCATCCAAACTAATACTATCAAAGGAAACCATATAGAAGGGCTTGTGGAATTCCAGCGGGAAAAAAAAACAAAAAGACAATTTTAAAAAAGAAAAAGAAAATAAGAGAAACGCGGGGTTTCCAGAATAACCTCGAACCTTTATTTGCACTTAAATATATACATTGACACTTGGACATACATAGCAAATGAACCTAGTCGTTCGGTATGTTTGGCTTGAACTCGGCTCGACTAAAGGGTTAATGAACTGAGCTTAAACTATTTTTTCTGCTGTTTATTTTAGGTGTTTGGCTCGTTAATGTTGTTTGTGAGTTAAACGAACCGAACTTGAACAATTAAATATGTTTGTTTAAATAAACCAAACTTGAACAACGTAATGTTCGGCTCATTTAAAGTCCTACTTGGAATTTAGAAGTATGAACTTAAAACAGGGACGAGATAAATCAATTAAGGTGCGAAGAAACGTATAAAAATGTGTATTTTAACGTCATCTCTTCCTTTTCTATCACTCCCCGTTATTAATATTCTCAAGTTTACGTTGTTTTGCATCAATTTTTCAAATTTTATGGTGGTTCCTTCACAACTTATAAATCAATATGAATTACTTAAAAAACACTGCTAAATATATGTTTTACGCATTCACATGTTATTTTTATTTATTGCGCTAATAAATCTCTAATCCTTACTCATCAATTAACATAGAGTTCGGGGATACGCATTGATTAGAAAATGTAAAAAGTAATATAGTTTTAATAAAAAATACACAATTGTTGTACCAATTGAGAAAATTTCTCATATAATAAGGATCTTTTTGTCAAAAATGTCTCAGGTGACATGTGACGTCATTAGCAAAGATGTCCTATGAACAACATCTATGATGTTACTGCAAACCGGACGATTATGAGGCACATTTGAGAAAACGATTGGACTTAAGACACATTTGTTAATAACGTCTTATCTTTTGATTGCTTTGTTTAATCATGATAGTATTGTAATAAAAAAAAAAAACTCATCTCCAAAATCTTTTTACAATCTCCACATAGTGACAATGACTTCAAAAAGTCAAGTTGTTTTGTATTACGGGGGTGAAACGGTAAATTCACCAATGAAATTACATATGATCGTGCTCCGACCAAATTGATAAGGATGCCAAGTGATATCGTGTAGAGAGAGTTTAAAGAGCGTGTTAAATCAATATTGTAGTTGAATGAAGATGTTGGAGCAATTAATGTATTATGTCGCTACACCTTCAAGTCTAATGCGACTGATTATATTTAGGGCTGTTGAACTGAACAGTTCCCGAACAGTTCGAGTTTGGTTCGTATTCGTTCGGTAATTATTCGTTAATGAGTCAAATTCGAATAGGTATTCGGGTTCGTTTAGTTAAACTAGTCGAACTGTTCGCAAACTGTTTGACTCGTTTAAACTGTTATAAGGTTATCGAGCGAAACTCGAACCAATTTTAAAGTTCGTTTAGCTAAACGAACCGAGCCGAACAATTTGTTTAGCTAAACGAATCCGAATTCGAAAACCTGGTATTCGGTTCAGCTAGGTTCGTTAACATCCCTAGTTATATTTACAAAATGATTAAAATTTCTTACTACTAACAGTCACTATCATAACTTACAAAAATTATTACTCTCATTCTTTCCTTTTTTGTATGTTTTAAAAATGTGTTTACTTTCTATATTAACTTTTAAAAATTATGTCATGCTCTGACATTATCCTTATCAATTGTAAAAAAAGAAACAACACATTAAGTACTACAAGAACAACCAAACAAAAATAAAACTACGTTTATGGTTTATTTTAATATATTAGAAAACATATTGAATGATGTTTGTTTAATGAATTAAAATTATCAAAAATATCGTGAACTATTTTGTAACCAGAATTTCTACTATCTCGTGAACTATTGACTTTGTAACCACAAACGAGTCTCTTAGTACTGGATACAGGATGTCCAAATTCTAATCCTTAACTAGATTTGAAGTTTGACTTGATTTTACTTAGAGATGGTCACTTTACATTCCATATGTTTAAATGTAATTATCTTTAAATTTTTTCTAATTTAAAATTTGACATTTATCCTATATATATTTTCGGTCTGAATTGAAAATAGAATTTTCAATCAAACTTAACAAAAATTATACTTTTAATCCAAAGACATAAAGGTGTATAGGTAAAAATTTTTACACCGGACGGGTGCAGAAATCTTATGTTAAACCATACATGTTCAAAATATGATAATATTCGTTAACTTTGATCGAAAACTCTCGTTTCTTTAGTTTAAAACACATGGGGAATAAATATCAAGTTTTAAATTAAAAGAGATCTAAAAATAATTATGTTTAAACATAAAAATGTAAAGGTAATTATCCATGATATTTCTTATTCAAAGGTAGGCATGAGCAAAATGTAGCGTGGCGTTCTATGATTGGCTAAGTTGTACGCGTGTCAATCAGTTATTGGAGAAAAAACTTGCCATGTATGCCTGATTATGTGTAATCACATTTAAAGACTACGGTCCTGTAATCTCCACTATCTCTACTATATAGGAAATTACCAAGAATAGGTTGTATTCTTACAAAATAAAATAAATAAGACCTTAATGATCAATGGTGGAAGTACCATCTAGCGAATAGATACGATGTGATTGTTCCTCATACTCGAATCAACCAAGCTTAGGCTTATCAATTTAAACATAGCACTTCTGATTCATAACTTAGTTAGTACTCGGATTAGAATTTGACTCAAGAGGTCAACAGTTCGAATCCAGGAATACGCTGTCTTACACCACCAGTTCCAATCTAGGATGTCGCTAGACTCTGATTTGCATTATTTACCATGCTTTTTGGAACTCGGACGGTGGGTACCATCAGAACCAGGTTAAAGCATACTTATGAGATAGAAAGATAAAGTTTCAACTTTCTAACGTTGATCCTCATGCATGACTTGAAAGGATACGTGATGACTGAAGATAACGTTACTCCTTTCCAAAATTGTTTTCATAGTTTTTATTTAAGTTTGTTTCAAAATACAATATACTCTCTAAAAGTAGATATATTTAAAAGTCAAAATTTTCATATTATTTTTTGAATTATCACTTACATAATTTTTCTATTTTAACTTAACCAATGAAATAGTAGAATAGAAACAGTAACCACAAAGTTTGACTTCTTTAAGTTCTGGTTAAGTCAAACTGACATAATATTTTTAAAAAACAGAGTTTATTATACCAAAAAAAAAATGCAGGAAGTATTTTAGTGTTTACCTGATTCGACAGAGATACTTGCAATTCTAAGCAATTCTATTTTGGTTTTATCTAAGATATGGTTACATGCTTGTTAAAAGTTTACCTGTAAAAGACCATAACTTTTAAACTGTTCCAAAGTAATCACATGACCCCCTATCAATTACTATATGATCAATAAAGGGATGACATCTCAAACATATAAAACGTGTAGATGCATACCATTTCAGATAATTCTGAAGTCACTGTGGCCCTGTTACTGCACTACAGATATAACAAGGTTAGATAATCTTACTAATATATGATCTGACATGTAGAATACAAGAACACAATATATCCCCACAACAGCAAAAGCTAGCAAAAGCTATCGCTATAATCTGACATGTAGAATATGATACTATATTGTAGAATGTTGTTCCACCATTTCCCTATCTTAGTTTACTATTGTGTCCTTGATGTATCTAACGACAATACACAGAAGGCATTGTACTCTAAAACAAGGAGGAACTTTCCCATTAGCCACAAAGAAATCAGCTTTTCCAGAGTATAAACTTTAACACAGTATCCGTCACCTTAACCGAGTCACTGAACCAAAAGCCACAAGTATGATATCAAGAATGATACTTCTTAGCTTAAATAATTGCAGAAAAATCAGGTTTTTAATGTTCAGAATTGTCACAAAACTGAGAGCATCTCAAGTACTTACAGCTTTTACTTTGGCTCATTTTGATCAACTACACTCTACAACACCGCTGCAGGATAGATTTTATCTTGTCTCATCAGCCTTTTGTTCTCATAATTGTAATGCTGCCTTTTCCTCCTACAGTATGGATTTTAGTTTTCCCAACTACAGGCTTCCCTGAAATAGCTGATGTAGGATAAGCGGCGAAAGGATCTTCCTTTTTCTGCTTCGACTTCAATGCTGGATCTCGTATCTTCTGGTTTATGTCCCTTAGAGTCACTTCTCCTTGAACACTACATGGTTTGACGAATGCGAATGGATAAACAACTGAAGAAGCTAAGTTCGATGGAGCCTGCATGTATGACTTTCTGCCTGAAAGTTGAAATTGTGACACAGTTAAGTTGTAGACTAAGGAGTTTAACAATGTTCAAGAATGAACGCAGCATCCAACACAAAGACTCTTTTTGCGTGTAAAAAAGATCATGAAAGAGAAAATAAACCTTTGAAGATCACATTTCTATGGGTGCGAACAGGTGGTGCTTGAACAACGTTATGCTGAGTTTCCGGTGGAGTATCACACAGGTCTGCAACAAAGAGGAAAAGAAGTGTGTATATAACAAAACATGGAGGATGTTGAATAAATGTATGACAAAAAGATGACCAGAGAATAAGTTAATCCACCTGCAATATCAATATGAATATCAGGCCCATCAGATGAATTTCTGTTCCCCAAGTAGCAGATAAGATTATTACATGTTTTAAGATTCACAAACGGCCATGCACTACAGAAATTTACTTCAAATCTTAAAGCGGAAAACAGACTAACATATCCTCTGAGCACAATATTTCAGTATCATTTATACAGTCAGCAAACCACCCTTCATATGACTGATCCAGGATCTCGCCGCCCGATGTGGAGGTCCCATCTGCCAAAATTTCAAATTATACGTGGAAGTGGGTATACAAAACAAAAAAACACCCTTTTAAGACAACAAAATAAGATAAACAGACCTGCAAATCCAGAAACCCATTGTGACATTTCAGACATACCCTCTTCAAAAGAATCTTGTGACTCCTAAAGACAAGAAACATACATCAACACATAAAATGGTTTCACATGTTCAAAAACTCCATCTCTCTAGCTCAATCAAACATGCCAAATAATCCTTTTATAAAATACTTGTTCAAGTTAAAAAGCCAAAGGCTAGAAAAGTCAAAAACTTAACCAAGTCATATTCAGCCAAATCATACAAGATACTGCGGTAAATCTCCCATTGGCAACCTTGCCACATAACGTTGCGAAAAGAGAAAAGTTTATCATTAAAAAAAAGGAATACGTATACATACCACAGACTTCTTTCTTTTTCAGTTTTGCAAAAATAAATAAATAAATAAATAAATAACAATGAAAATCTCCTTTGTTAACTAATATTATCCTCCAAGAACCTTTTCTTAAGTAGACAAGGTGGCACTAAGTCATGGACTGAAAGATATATACAAATCCCGTAAGCATGACGTGATTATGGGCCAAGAAAAGGGCAGAGAATGCGTTCACCAACATTTGATGCTAATAACAAGGAATAATATCGTGAGTACAGAGGCTTACTCCAATTTCTTCAGATTCAAACTGGAGCGTCCGGCGCCGCTTCACTTGTAAAGAAACTTCGTTGCCTTGACCCAAATCCTTGTTGTTTTCTGCAACTAATGACAACCGATATGATAAAAGATCCAATTAGACACACACTTGATTGCATCATGTAGATTTTTTACCAGCAAAGACTGGCGCTCAAACAAAACATCATCTAAGAAAACTGCACCAAACTTTAGCTAGATAAGAAATCCACATTCATGAACATATAACACAAAGACATTCACTTGAATTCGTGAGTACATGCCCCTTCACACCTCAAAAACGTTATGCATTCTACCTAAGAATCTTTCTGATATGCATCCAAGTGCAAAGAGCTTTTGTACAGTGATTAGTCCCAATTCTGACACGT
Source organism: Eustoma russellianum (assembly GCA_036186865.1). Taxonomy (NCBI): domain Eukaryota; kingdom Viridiplantae; phylum Streptophyta; class Magnoliopsida; order Gentianales; family Gentianaceae; genus Eustoma; species Eustoma russellianum. The sequence continues at coordinate 29,004,228 of AP025065.1, forward strand.
GAATTCCTTGACTATCTATAATGTTGCACAAACTATTATATTCTTAGCACATTTAATCAACTTCATCCAAGATATATTTATCCAAGTAAAAGCAAAAACTGAGGCTCTATATAATGTTCCACCCTAGATGAAGATGAAAGTAAATTACTGACGCAGCTCCTTACCACTGCTGTTAACATGGTAAGCCATATCTCCACAGGCCTTTACCGGAGTAGTTCCAGAAGCAAACACACAAGAAAATTGATCAGTTTGACCTTCATTCAACAAAGACTCGGATATATCTGTCAAAAAGCAAAGTGTGATAAATCAATAACCATGCGTAACACAATCTGCCACACAATGCTAACTGCAACATACTTCAAGGTCAACGTTCGGTTAGTTTAACACGTAAACAGTTTATGGAAATGTACGGGCAGACTCACCAATAGGAGTATCATCGCCGAGATCAAACTCCTGACATTGCCAATTCCACATACTGCAATTACCAAAACGATTCTTTATGCCCAGTCAGTCATTCAAGACAAATAAACATCACAATGAAAATTAAATAAACAGACTGAGGCCCTATGCCGATATAAGCTCATAACAACCCTGAAATGGTTAATTGATGATGGGGGTAAACAAATTCAAGCTCTCAGTACATAACTATAATAAGTATATAACTATGATACATGCTGCAACTGTAACGAAAAATTCTTTGATAACGAACAGTGTAGAATAATAAAGAGGTCTAGTGGATGAAGTGCACTGCAGCACTGATCACAGAGACATTCAATCAGATAACACACAGCACGTTACAAAGTCCACAACACTATAAGCAAGTTTTATACAATTCCGCAAACAGATCTGAATCCCCCACCATCAGGGTCCTCCACCCCATCCCACCCACCAAAAGGAAAGCAAAAAGTTAATAACTTCAGAAAATTACATTAATAATCCAGTAAAAAGAAGAAGGAAAAAAAAGAAAAAGAAAATTACTGTAAACCCACAAAACTTTACCTCAATCTGCGCTCTCCTAAGACTGTGGTCTCAAATCTAGACAGAAAAATATAAAACTAGGCAAAACCTTGCAGACTCAAAGTAGAAAATATGTCACATTTCCAGCATTACTGTCTTCATTTACAAAAATAAAAAGAATAATAGAAATTAGTAAGACAAAATCATCATTCAACGCTGCTTCCCCCACCACCACCACCACCCCCCCTAAAAAACAAAAAAATAATAAAATAAAATAAAAGGCCAAATAATCATCACTCCAAAAGGTTGCCCACTTAAACTCACGCATCATCATTATTGAAGTCCATCGCTGTACTGCAGCCGAAGTTTCTGAGCAGGTTTGAAGCAATCACGCTGAAGCATTCTAAATAAATACTTCCTATTTGAGAAATTTTGGTTATCTTGGAGTACTAGGATGGAAGAGAAAAATCTAAAGTAACCGTTCAAAGTGAAAGGATAAATAAAATCAAACGTAGATAGTGCAACGGGGAACGAGCCATGAAAAAAAAAAAAAAAAAAAAGCAGTGTTTTAAACCGCTGTGCCTGTTAGTGGGGACTTTTCAACTAGAAAGTCTGTCACCCACCTCGGTTGGGATCTGAGAAGGCAAAAAGTGAGGCACAATATGAGGTCTACAATCACGCGCTGACACGTGTATAAGTAACTATTTTTTAAAAACAAAAAAATTTTAAACTTCTTCCACTTTTGTACACGTGGCAGCGCGTGATTGGAGACCTCATATTTTACCTCACTTTTCACCTCCTCAGATCCCAACCGCACCCACCTTTCTTTAAACTAATATTACTTTTTTACCAGTCAGTATTCTACCCATCTAAAAACAGTCCCAACTTTTCATTTTCGAAATGTTTGTCTATATTTTAATTAATAATAGACAATAGTTTTTTTTGAAGTTAAACAGGCTTTCATTAATTCATAGATAATCGGCCGCAGTTGCGGCGAGTACATTTGGAGGGACACTATCAGTCCATTCCATGTTTACGGTGGTGTTTAAACCATATTGAGCTAGGAGGTGGGCTGGGACATTACATTGACGGTTAATATGCACAAAGTCAATGGCCAAAAAACAAGAAGCAAGAGCTCTAATCCGCGTTCCAAGGCTACCATGAATCGCGAGGTCTTCAACAGTTGAGGTGACGCGTTGGATAGCTAGAAGGCAGTCACTTTCCGAAATGATATTAGCGAAGCCACAGTTAAAGGCAAGTCGAAGGCCCTCAAGTATGGCCGTCAATTCCAAAAATTCGATATCCGCAGTGCAGGGAACAGGCTGGGTAAATGCTTTCAAAATCTGGCCGTTGCAATCTCTCAGAATGCCACCAATTGCTGCAACTGAGTTTCTCAAAGAGGCATCAACATTTACCTTCACGAAACCAACCTCGGGCGGACTCCATTTAGATAAAAGCACCTTATCCGGTGATTCAAGCTTATCATTAGTAACAGTTCGCAAAAATTCATCAGCGGCACTTTCAGCGTTCGCAAGTAAGGAGGTGATACGGATATTAGAGCCTTCAAAAATGAAAGAGCAGCAAGCTTTCCAAACGTACCAAAGAAGCATGGAGAATTTTGCGACTCCCACAAGCCCGTCAGACTACGAAATCATATCAAGAAGGTCGAGAAGATTAAGAGCAGGAGACAGAAACCATTTAGTAGTGCAGGTAATATGAGAAGCGACCATTTGGATAAGACGGCAATGGTGAAAAAAGTGGTTAGTCGTTTCGTTCTCAGCACCGCAGAGGGGACATAGAGCTTCTGAAAGGCCACGTTTCTTTAGGTTAGAGCAGATGGGGAGTGTGTCGTGGAGGAATGCGCCACATGAAGTGTTTAATCCTTGGCAGAATAGGGTTGAACCATATTTTTTTGAGCATCATGTTGAGGCGTGACCGCGAGGAAGAAGAGCTTGGAGGTGAGGGAATACCATTTTTTAGATTTGCTGCAACCCGGTAACCAGATTTGACTGTGTAGACACCCTTTGGATGAAAATGCCAAAGTAGTTGATCACTCCCCCCATGTTCGAACAGTGGAATAGCAAGGATTTTCTCCCTTTCAAAACTGAAAAAATGTGCATCAATCAGCTGTGAGTTCCAGCGTCGCGTGGAGTGTGGTCTATAAGATCGCAAACCAAGAGATCATAGTCAAGGCTGAGACCATGATGGATGTGACGAAAGCCAGACTCCATAGGCAGCCATGGATCAACATAAACACGGATACTCTCGCCATTACCAACACTCCAACGAAGCCCTTGTGTCAGAAGATTTTTACCTTTTAAGAGGCTCCTCCATAGATAGGAAGAGCGCTGATTTGCGGACGCCTCCAGAATACACGAATGAGGGTGGTACTTGGCCTTTAGGATTAACGCGAGAAAAGAGTCAGGGTGTCTAAGAAGCCGCAAAGATTGTTTGGCCAACATGGCCAAATTAAAACATTCAAGGTCTCTAAAGTCGATCCCACCTTCGGCTTTCGGTTTGCAGCAGTGCTTCCAAGCTTTCCAATAAACCGTGCCCTCGTTACCTCCACTATTCCAATAGAATTTACGAATCATCGCTTTAATGTCGCCGATGAGACTTTTGGGCAGTTCAAAACATTGCATTACGTACGTTGGAATTGCTTGTATAACTGCCTTAATGAGGACCTCCTTACCCGCAGGAGAGAGATACTTTTCTTTCCATCCACTAAGTTTCTTCCACACCTTGTTATGGACATAGGAAAAAAGCTCTTTTTTTGACCGTCCAGTCATATATGGTAGCCCTAAGTATTTTCCTTTTCCATCGCCGATTGGGATTCCCATTTCAACAGAGAGAGTTTTTCGCGTGGCTTCTGCGATCCCGTTGCTGAAGTGCAAAGATGACTTAGCAAGATTTATTTGTTGCCCCGAAGCCTCTTCATAGGAATGGATGATGCCCATGAATGCCCGGCCAGATGTAAGTTAGCTTCCAAGAAAATCAAGATGTCGTCAGCAAATAGAAGATGTGTAAGCTGGGACCCTTGTATGCCGAATTGCAGTCCGCGTAATGTGCCAAGGCCAACAACATTATTGATCATGGCTGTCAAGCCTTCCGCGCAAAGGATAAAAAGGAATGGGGAGAGGGGATCGCCTTGCCGAATACCTCTAGTTGGCCGAAATGATGGAGTTGGAGATCCATTGATGAGCACCTGATAAGACACCGATCTTACACATTTCATGATTAGTGATGTAAACTTCGCAGGGAATTCCATTTTCGTCATGACAGCCTCAAGATAGTCTCATTCCACTCTGTCAAAAGCCTTGGCCATGTCAAGCTTAAGAGCTAAATGGTTAGCACATCCAAGCTGTTTTGTTTTCATCGAGTGAAAAGCTTCAAAGGCAACAATCGCATTGTTCGTAATTAACCGCCCAGAAATGAAAGCACTTTGATGGCCAGAGATGAAGGAGTCAATGACATTTTTTAAGCGGTTCGAAATAACTCTAGACATCAATTTGTAAACTGAGTTACAAAGGCCAATAGGGCGGTATTCTGAGATAAGGACAGGGGACTTACATTTGGGAATGAGGGCGATGAGAGTCTTGTTGATTGCGTCAGGAGGGGCACCATCATTCAGACATCTTAGGACAGTCCTTGTGACATCTCTACCAAAAATATCCCAGTGCTGCTGTAAAAAAATCATTTGAAGCCCATCAGGTCCCGGCGCCTTTCTTCCAGGGATCTGCTTCAGCGCAATTCTGATCTCATTCTCAGAGAAGGGGGCCTGCAGTCTGACTTTTTGCGGGGTTGTTAAAGTATTGAAGGATAGGTCAGTCAGAGAGTGCAGGGCAGGCTTAGTAGAGGAGAAAAGAGTGCGGAAGTAATCAAGAGAGATTCGGGCAAGGCCCTCGGGCGAACTAATGGCGACACCATCGTTGCCAATTAACATACGAATGAAATTTTTCTCTCTACGGGCAGATGCTTTATGATGAAAATAGGAAGTGTTTTTGTCCATGTTAGAAAGCCAATCAGCTCTTCCACGTTGCCGCCAATAATCCTCTTGCATAGTTAAGGCTTCCTCCAGTTGCATCATGATCTTCTTTTCCTCAACCGGTGTGTACCGTGCACTGCACTGCAGGTCCGAAATCTCGTTTTGCAGAGCTTTAATTCGCCTTGATAGCTTTCCATGTTTATGTTTACTCCAGTTGTTGAGCAAGTTCCTGGTATTTGCAATAGAAGCAGCAAGGTTCTTAGCATCATTAAAATTATTATTAGTTGTATGCATTTTGAAAAATTAAAAGTTTTTTAATGGCAAATTACTAGATAGCTTTTTAAGTAATTGCTTTAAATAATGTGTAAGTTGGACCATAACAAACAAATTACTATATAGAGAATATTTTCTTTAAAACACTATTACACACACATATATATACGCATATATATATATGTTGCAGGAAAATTAGAAATTTGGAAATGAGTTTGTCCAAAGTTGCTTAGCAACATATTTTGAGCTTAATTATGATTAGTGTCCGTTAATCAAAAATAGAAACTAATGAGTACTAAATTATCTATGTAATGAGTAGATGATTTTAGGCTTTTGAATCACTCAATTACAATACTGGGTGAATGAGAAATTAATGCTCAAAGTAGAAGTAAAATTGGTTCGAAATTAGGAAAATAGTGATGTGGCTTCTTGAAAATTGAACACATCATCATTTTGCAAGAATACCACATTGGCCAATTGAGTTGAAGTTGCCACCTTATACATTGCCAGGAAAGGCAATTTAGATGTGCCTTAAGGGCAAGAGAATTTTTGATCGACGGAAAGACGTAGAAAGTTGCCACACACGCGCCGCCGCCGTCATAATTTATTTAATCTTACGGTTGGAATTTAAATTTGAAGGTTACTGTTTTGATCTAACGGCTTAGATTAAACCGCATCGCAATTGTTGATCCAACAGCTTCAGATTTAATCTTATCTTCAGTTTACTGATCCAACGGCTGCAGTTTAAGCCAGAAGTTTTCATCTAATGGTGGAGATTTAAACTGTGTGATCTGACGGCTCTGTTTCCTTCTGGCAATTAACCTCCAAAACCGATTTTCCCTCTATATAAACAGAGGCAAGACTCTCTGTCTGTATTATCTTCTTCAATTCTGCATTCCCTGCCTATGAATTCTGCATCCTTCTTCTACTTCATATCAATTCTGCATCTTTCAAGTCCTAGAAGTCAGTAGTGCCACTCGTTCGAACTGTTATCCGTTGTATCCTGCGAGACGTTTGCTACCCTCGGTTGGGCACAATATACAGACGATCAGAGAATTTAGATGTTATTAAATATTCCGATTCTGATTACTCTGGTTGTGTGGATACAAGTAAGTCTACTTCTAGATACATCTTTCTTCTTGCTGGAGAAGCTGTATCTTAGAGGAGTAAGAAGCAATCCATTATTGCTTCATCTACAATGGAGGCTGAGTTCATTGCATGCTATGAAACTACTTCACATGCCTTATGGATGAGAAATTTCATCAGTGGTCTTAAAGTTGTCGATACTGTTGATAGACCCATAAAGATTTTCTGCGACAATTCAGCTGCTGTGTTCTTTGCGAAAAATAACAGAAGTGGGAGTCGCAGTAAACATATCGACATAAAGTATTTGAAGGTCAGTGATCATGTTAAACAAGGAGAAGTAAAGGTTGAACACATTAGTACGGAGTCAATGGTTGGTAATCCTATGACTAAAGGATTACCGGTTAAAGTTTTCAGGGATCATGATGCTGATATGTGACTTCTTAGTTCTCATTGATTTGTTGTACTTTGACCTTATTCTGTATAGACATTTGTTGACTTTGAATATGCGCATTTAAAGTTGTAGGATCTATTTGATCCATGGACGTGTACCCATTTTGAGATGATTTATAGTAAATCATTTATTTTGTTCGATTGAGTGTATGATGCATCGTAATTCTTGGAAGGGAATGCTTGACATCAAAGCATGATCGCCTTGATTCATGTGTTGTATTTTCAATCTAAGTTTGACAGTTAATTGATCCACGTGACAATAAAATTATGGTCATATTGCTTTGTCACTTATGCTGTGTTATCTAGCATTCGACATGTGATACAAGTGGGAGAATGTTAAAATCAATTATAATTATTATAATTGATTGCAAGAATCTCGTGATTTATTTATAAATCACTAATGTTGATCACATGTATAACGTACCTGTACATTATATTGGCTAGATACGTTGCAATTATTGACTGCATTAATTATCAGATTTGATTCTGATTGATTGACAATTATTATGTTTCCTTGATGGAAGGAATTAATTGCCGGTCAAATAAGGAAAGAGGTCCCTGACCTAGCCTATAAATAGAGTGCCTGTGATAAATCCAAGCTATACAATATTCAGATAGACATAGGCCGGAAGGCTCCATTTCCCGCAATAATTCTTCTTTGCAGCAGGCTGTCCATTTGAAGACGATGACTATGCGATCATGACTGGAGGTAATTTTTATGCTTCCGTTGTTTTCTTGGCCTAACATTTCCATCCAAACTCAATTTGCAAAAGTACACGCACCCCCATTCTCAAACCCTTAGGGCGGATGAATAGGCCGGAGGAAGCTGTGTCAACGGCGAAAAGCGATAAACTTTATGTAGTGTTCTTCCCATAGTCAACAAGCAGCCACATTCTTCCCTTGCTTGATGCAGCAACGCTGTTTGCTTCTCGTGATGTTAAGGCCATCGTAGTGACGACCCTTATTATGCAGCACTTTTCCAAATCCACCTGGATGTTATTTTTGGATAAAAAACTTACATGGATGTTAGTTTTAACCGATAGAGTCAGAAGGAGATCAAGAAGAATATGATGTAATTATATCAATCAAACAAGGAAATGTTCGTACATTAATTGGACGGAATACAATTATAGTTAACGATAAAGATTGTACTATATATAGAACCGATGTATACAAATAAGAATTAGTGAAAAATAATCTTCTGCAGTAACGTGGTATCAGAGTAGTGTTAATTGTGTGAGTTAGAACAAATTCATCATAGTCCCAAATTACCTCTCTCGGCCAAAGTGACGAAAAACAAGTCCAGTACATGAAATGAAACAACCACCACAGTCACCAAAACAGTCATGAAACAACAAAAAAACCACCACACAAATCAGAAAATTGTCCATTAACAGTCACGAAAAAAACCCAACCGAGTCAAACTGTAATCCAACCAACAAACCATGTCAAGTATCAACGATAATCCAGACACCAAAACAAACCAAAACACAGACAACCTCCCTTATAAGTTGACAATACAGCTAGGCGATTCACTACGTAACAGTCTTGGAGCACATCCAGCAAAAATAAATTCTAAGAATCCGTCTCTGGAATTTAGCTAAGTGGCAAGAATTACTCACTATGGACAACCCTTATGCGGAAGGCAATCGAAGAAAGGGGGAAGGGTTCCCGCATCACCGGGGCACTCTCATCCCCTTAGCAACCAAACCGGCTTATGAGCGATGGTAACAAAATGATCAACGCATTTTTACTTTGTTGATTCAAAATATTGAAAACAATCTCATGAACAACGTATCTCAATACTCGACGATAAAGGCTCTATAAGATGGATTAGCCATCACATACGTCTCAGAAACGAACACACTACAAGTATTTGATCTTCACAAGAGGGCCAATTCACTTATACAAGAGACGAACACATTGAAGGAGTGTTGGAATGAACTCCAACACATATGAAGACAATCGACCGTAGAGACCTAAATCTGACAAAAGACCCGAAAGATAGTACAATATACAACAACAAAGTTTAAGAACATAGACTACCAACTGTTAACTACAATCGATGACAAATATGAACTTGTTAAAAGGAAGATTTGAAACTTGAACCACTTCACTCAGTTGAAGCCGCATACGCCACTATACAACGAAAAGATGCCGGTTTTCTATCTTGAACCCAATATCCACTGACGCCATGGACGCATCTTGGGGGATAGGCCACGGTCGCAAGCAAGACCGAGACGAAGTTGAGGAGACACAGTTGGTGAGAAAAGGATACCCATTCTAAAAAAGGATACCCATTCTAAAATTCATCATCGCGGGGTGAGAAATGGAGACGTTTAGTTAATAGGTTTCGAAACGATACACATTCCCGTGTTTGTTTAAAGGATACGAGAATCAATCTATGGGTTTCACCACACCATAGATTGATTGCGAGTCAAACCGTACCGTTCCTCCATTCCGATGCACCATAGCATGAAGCCACAGTGCCACCACCTTGCCACCACCCCGCTATATTTCCCACAACATGGCCGCCATTCCTCTATGGGTTTCATCACGTCTATAGATTGATCATCAATGAAACCGTAACATTCCTCCATTCCACCGCACCACAACATGCCGCCACCATTCGTGCACGCTTTTTCCAGCTTCTATATCAAGCGTATATGAACTCACAGCTCGAATCCATTCTGATTCCAACATCTATCATTCCGAGTCCGATACCCAAATTAAAACCAAACACCCCTCTTTCACTACTAGAGGACGTCACCGAATATTAAAAAGTTATTTCCGGCTTAAAAGGTGCGAGCAAAACGTCACCTTGGTTTTCTGATAAACTACGCAGCTCATCAGCAAGGGAACAATACCGTACCAGTACCGTAAGAGAAGGACTTTACCAACTTCAAAATATTAGATTTTACTAAGCAGGGAAGGCAAAAGGTATGAAATTTGAAAGTGCTTCAACGAAAGCCCCGTAGAATTGATTAAAACGATGGTCATGAGAGGACAGATATGTCACCAAAAGGCAAAAGGCACAACAACACTAACGAACCCTATCGAATCAACTGACAAATATGAACCCCTATTGAATCAACTGATAGTTAAGACCCTGATATGACAATATGTAGAAGATGCGAAGAGAAGTCGGTATAATGCAAAACCAAAAGATCCAAGCACAGGATGCTGTAACCCACAAAAAGCAATGCTAATCAAGCATTCAATTTGAGGGGTAAGATCACGGTAACGTGAAAATGGCGTCATATCCTCCAGTACAACAAAATAGCGTCATATCCTCCAGTACAACAAATATTCTTCCAAAGTTTCAAAACAAAACTGTGACTCCCACTGCAGGGAAGGAAACTAAAATCGAACAAAATCAGAAGAGAATCCCTGGATTTGCATCAAGCTCCAACGACTTCAATTGCTTCGGCCACTGGTTCTTCAGCGGGTCTGTCTATCTTCATGCCAACATCCTCAGTATAATCACCATGCACCTACAGAGGAGAGAAAAGGGGGTTGGGGGGGGGGGA
>AP025065.1:29014518-29052341 GCA_036186865.1 Eustoma russellianum
GGGGGGGGGGGATTTTGTCAAACCCCATGGAATCTATCATTCAAAATAACAACTTCAAAATACTTTTTGTAACCCGAACAACTTTCTACAATCCATTCAACTGAAGAGACAAATTAGGAATAATAATTCAATTAAAAGATAATATGCTTCCGTGCTACTTATACAACTAAGAGAATTGATACAATCTGTCATACAGGCAAGCAATGATTAACCATAAACAGTATAAGCAACTTGCCTCCATCAACTTTCCAAGATCAAACTTGGGAGCCTTCAAGATTTTGACTTTTCGGATAAACACATTCTGCAGAGGGTAAATGCTTGATGTGGCCTTCTCAATATCTTTGCCAATGCCTTCTGGAATCAATTTCTTGACCAACTCTTGAAGATTACAAGTCTGGGCTTCTTTAACCATTATCTCCCTCATCTTGCGTCGAATCTAGAGCAAACAAAAGCAAATATAAGTAAAGCACCTTGCATGGTTTTATTATTATTACTTTTTACCTTTTACATTCCGTACCAAGGAAGAATAAAAGAAAAAGGGATATAAATAAACTAATAAAAAGAGATTGTCAAGAGGGACAACAGTTACGTATAATCAAAGAGAATATGCACAAGACAATTCTAGTTCAGCTTAGTAATCCCAAATCCTTAAGGTCCAATCAAAAGCACTTCATTCCTAGACAAAGAGATCCATATCCAGGGAATAGAGGATGACAACGTTACCTGCCGAATTTGGCTTGATTGTGCGTAACAGGTCCTCTTTTGCTGGTTTGGTCGCTTCTTGGTAAAACCAATGCAGAACATCCTAAGCATGAAGTTATCAGTCGTCTTAACATCAACATGCGCCTCAATCAAGGATTGCCACTTCCTCACCAGAGACCTCAACTTATCTGTTGTTAAATTCATACCCTGCATTTCAAGTACATAGCATGAACCATCATGAGTATCTGAATTAAGCAGGGGCAAACAGGCGCATGACGGGGCACATAATTCACATACCCAGAAATTTGTCAGAACATTCTTTCCCTGCACATCCTCCGCTCTTAATCGAATCTTTCTAAAAGATTGGTCCTCGTCATTCTGAAGATCCGCCAGGGATACCTCAAAGACACGATGCTTAAGACCATCAGTTGCAATCTGCAAAAGTAAAAAAAATATATTAATACACAATCTTACCCAGGTAAGAATACAAGGAGACATAAGAAAGATTATCTTCTGAGTAGCTAAAAAAAAGCTGATCATCCATAAAGGCTCGTAAATACAAAAGATGAAAGGAACAGGTTAGGAATTGAAAAAAAAAACTCAGATTTAGAACACCACAACCAAGAGAAAACAATAGCATACGGAAACAAAACCACAGTTGACAATTGGATTATCCAGTTGAGATAATAGCAAGAGCAGCAAGAACCCTAAGCCTTTTTCCCACTATGTGGGCCGGCTCCAGTTGAGATAATAACGCAAAGACAAATCACAAAAAGTAAATGAGAAAACCAAAACAAAGTCCTTCAACACCTAATTTCAACAAAAACAAGACAACGGGAATTCAAAATTAGAGACTACTTTAAAGAGCCTTGAGAACATGGATGATGACAAAGCAGAAAGTGACTTTTTTTCTGAAAGGGAAGGGAAGTGAGTTAATCTTCACAACAGATGAAACTGAAATGACTAAGCATCGGCCTCGCATGTTTCTAAAACATTTTACATATCCAGGAGATAATTTCAACAGAATCAAATCAGGCTGGTAACATACCACGCACATCAACAAAATGTTCAAAAGATATATGCAACAAGCAAAACAATCGGAACAGTTTAGGAGGGGAAATACTAAAATAGTAAAGCAAAAGCAATTATGTTATTTCAATGGCCAGTTACATAACAGATCATCTAACGGAGAAAAAGATAGACAGGAAGGTAAACACAACTTACCTTGGTACCCTGGGTACGACTGACAAGAGTTTTGCCGACGCTTCGGACATTGAAGACTGATGGAGCCTTGATATCATACCAGTCCTTCTTTGCAAATGGATCAACTCTATAATCCACAAAACATCACATTTCATAATGAGAAGGAAAAGAAATTGAGCCAGAGGTATTTGACATAAAATGTGCAGAAGTGTTGGTGTTGGGAAAAAGTCTTACGCTTTCTTCTTTCCACCCTTCTTGCCCTTCGATATTCTCTTGTTCTTCCTGCAATCAATCAAAAAGATGTTCATACGAAGCTCTCAACCACCAAATGTAGATATAAACACGCATGTTGAGATGAATAAGATTGGCAGAAAGTATACAGCTACAAAGATATGTAGAAGAAGGGGAAAAAAGTACCCCACAGCCATGTTGATGCTGGTGGTGGCTGTTGCAGCGGATGCGAGAAAGGGGAAGAGGCAGCAGATGAGCTGGGTGAAATCTGAAGTGTATAAAACCCTAGTTACAATTATATAGCTTGAGGTTGTACCAGATGGGCCTCAGTCAGTATCGAGTTCGGTGTATTTCAGGGGTTTAAGCGACCTTCAAAAAGTGGGCTGAACAGGCTACGGGGTTTCCTTTTGTTCCTTTTTTTCTTTTTCATATTTGGGCTTTTTCCTTCAAGAAAAAGGTTTTGATTGTTATAACTCAACCTACCGACAACCGAGGGCGAGCCTTGAAGCAACAAGTAAGTTGTTATTTTATGACCTTGAACTCAGAGTTCGAGCTGTGGAAATAGTCACTTGCACAAAATATAGGATAAGACTGTGTACATCAGATCGATAAGCGAACTGGCCTCTCTTTGGACCCTGTGCAACTGCGAGAACCTAATGTACTGGGAATCTACACCGCAACCATAGTCAAGGAAGCATAGTCCCCCCCCTCCTTTTTTGAGTGAAATGAAACATAGCTTAACTAGTGTTGCAAGCCGAAACAAGAAGATTTTAGGTTCAAACTTTTGTATATAAAAATAATCTTACTTTGATATTGATTATTCTCCCCACGGATCTTTCGTTTTACCTAGGGCTACAAACGAACCGAATCTGAGCAAACCTATCTAGGCTCGAGTTCGGCTTGAATTATTTTCATTGGGATTGAGCTCAAGCTCTAGGTCGTGACGAGCTTTAAATGCAGCTCAAGTTTGAATTTGAAACAATTGAAAAAGGATTGAGCTTGATTCATGAGCTCGAATGTGGCTCGTGAGCTTGGCTCGACTCGTTGAACTCGAATCTAACTCTCGAGCTGAATGGATGGTGGGGATTACATGGTTAGGGATGGATGGTGGGATTAATAAGAGGGAATATATATGGACATATTCAAGCCAATTATCGAGCCTACTCTTGAGCATTCGACGAGCTTACGAACCGAATACTAAGTTGTTTGAATTCAGCTAGCTAAATATTTTGAGCTCAAAATACGATTCGAATTCGAATTCGAGCTCACAAAAATCGAACTCGAGCCAAGCCTTTAACGAGCCGAACCCAAATAGCTCGTTTTGAGCTCTAGGTTGACTTTCCACTTGGTGGTGTATGTTATACCGTTGTTTTTACATTACATGTACATATATGCGTGATGTATATTTTAATATTGAAAGACCTTTCTTTGTATTTCTTGAATTTACTCAATAACACACTAGCACAACATATCTCTATTATCATGTCATTTATGCAGGTAGAGCCGGGGGTCTCACTGGAAGCAGACTCTCTATCCCTTGTGATAGAGGTATTGTCTGCCTACCAGTTACCCTCCCCAGCCACTAACGATAGCTTTTGCTGTCGTTGGGATATACTGGGTCCGGATGATGATGACGACTGTGGTTGATTCTTCCTATATACTAAAGTATTGTTTGTTTTCTGTCATATAGTGGCGTGTATTGTAATAACATATTCTACGTGTAAAAGAAAAGAAAGGATAACTTCAAATTCAATTGCTAAAATAGTGAAGTAGAAGGAAAGGTGAAAATTGACATCCGTGCGTTTACATATACTATGAAAATTAATCCAAACACTTATGATGTTCAATCATAATGACGATAACAACAACACACACCCAGTATATTCGAGGGACACTAAAAACTATCACTAGGGTCTGGGGAGGGTGAGAGGTAGGCAAACAATACCTCCATATCAAAGGATGGAGAGTTTGCTTCCAATGAGACTATCGGCTCTATATGTACATGCATAGATGACACAATAATATGGATATGATATAATATTGTGTTAGTGAATGAATTTAGTAAAATAGAAATAGAAAGCTTCTGATATATTAAAATAGCCATAACCGTGTATATGTACAAATAATGAAAGACAAATACAAAAAAAAAATGCAAATTCCACGTAAAGTGAAGAAAACAATATTAATGAACTCAAAGTAAGTAACGCGGCATGCAACGTTTCAGACACGAAAAAAAAATGCTAGTTAAATTATTTGAAAAAGACATCTCATGTAAAGTCATGCTGGTAGTACGATACACTTGGTTTAAAGAAACAAACACGAAAAGGAAAAAAATCCTCACTGTATGGAATTCAGACTATTGACTACCTAAATCATGTAATGCATCACAGGAAAATGATTCATCAATTGGAAAAAATCATAGACTTTCTCCTTTCCTATCTACAAGAAACTTCACGTGAATCCACGATTCACTTGAACAATCATAGACTTTTCTTTTGTCCCCCCCCCCCCCCCCCCCTCTTTAATTAACATCTATTTCCCCTTTCTGGGAATTTCCATCTTGATAATACACATAAAATTTTATGATGCAACTGTTATATCATTATAACATGTGTAACTTTTATAATTCTTCCGTTTATGTATACACATGAACGGAATGCTAGTTGATATAACAGTCGTATGATGAAGTTTGTCAATAATATCCAGGCGACAAAGCCGGAGCCACTTGTGATGCAGATTCTGGTGGACAAGGAGCTGGTGCCAGAGGCGATGATGGCGGAGGCAGTGGAGGCGGTGGGGCCGGAGATAGAGGCGGAGCCGGCGGAGACCGTCTAGATGAGCAACCATATGCACTACAATCCACAGGACTAGAATAAAAAGCTTGACATTCTTGAGTTGACCGTTGACCGGGTCTGCCTGGAATACAATTCTGGCGATCATCTTCGGCCGGCAGCCGGAGACATAATTCCGGTTCGCTGCAGAAGTAATTATAGGAGTACGTAAAGTTCTGCAGCTTTGGCAACGAGCAAATACTTGCCGGAATCTCGCCGGAAAGTTTGTTATGCGCCACATTTAGCTGCTCCAAGCTCTTCATATTTCCAATGGAATCAGGCAATTCTCCAGCAAGATCATTGAAACTCACATC
The DNA here is from genome assembly GCA_036186865.1 of Eustoma russellianum. Classification (NCBI taxonomy): domain Eukaryota; kingdom Viridiplantae; phylum Streptophyta; class Magnoliopsida; order Gentianales; family Gentianaceae; genus Eustoma; species Eustoma russellianum. The sequence goes on from AP025065.1 coordinate 29,019,800, forward strand.
AAAAACTGTCACCTGATTTAACAACCCTAATTCTTCAGGCAAACATGCACTCAATCCCATGTTCAAAAGGATGATTTCATTTAGGGTTTTGCCCATGTTTCCTATACTAGACGGAATACAACCTTGAACTTTGTTGTTTGCCAGGACAAGAACCGACACCGGAGAATTTCCGAGGTTTTTAGGTAATGTGGATTGGAAGTTATTGTCGTTTATGAATAATGCATCGAGTTTAAGGTCGAAAAGGGCTGTTGGGATGGTTCCGCAGAACTGATTGAAGCGAATGTCTAGGTATCTGAGGGAAGGCAAGCAGAGAACAACAGAAGGAAATTCGCCCGAAAAGGCATTGTTGCTGAGATCCAGCTCATAGAGGAGCTGAAGTTTACTGTATGATTCAGGGATCATGCCACTGAAACGATTCGAGTTGATATGAAACAAGGCTAGGTCTGTCAGAAGACTGAGCTCTTCAGGTAAAGAGCCGGCGATATCGGCATGGTTGAGGTCGATTCCTGCGACGGTGGTGATGCGAGGATCATCTGGTGCTGGGGCACAAAACACTCCATTGTAGTTGCAAACATTAGGGCCATACCAATTTGAGGTGAAGCCATTAGGGTCTGATGTGATGGCTTTTTTGAAAGCCTGCAAAGCTGTGTATGCATTGAGGAGTCTAGGGTTTGAAGGTGGAGAAAGATTTGGTTGTTGATGAGATGATTTTGAGCAAAAAAAGAGGGTAAAAAGAAGGCCCCAAAAGGGTGTTTGGAGGGATGGCTTCATCTTCAATTTGGTGTGGAAGAAATTAAAAGGATTGGATTTGGTTCTATGGATTATGTTTGATGTCTACTGCAGGAAGTTTGCGTATTTAAATGAGCATGCGTACGCGCTTAACTGTAAGATCAAGTTGCATTACATTGCCCCGAGGGCATAGTACATTTGATACTGTTGTCGAGATTTGATCTAAGGGGTCAAGAGTTCGATTCCAGAGACACTGACAATGTAAGTGCTCCTATGTAGCTAGGCCGAAGGCTAGGTTTGCAGTGGAACAATTTGTGGGGGTCAATGCATAAGATCTCACCCAATGTAGAAGGCCGTTGGACTCCTGATTTATATCCTCCATACATGTTCTTTGGAACTGAGACAGTGGAGGCTCCGGAGTGAGGGATTTCACCTCCAAGTTGCATTACATTAACAGTAAACTTTTGGTTTTCAAAATAATAAATAAAAAATAATAAAGTTTTTGACTAAGTTTTACTTACCCTGGTAGCTAATTTGAGCATACCTAATCATCTGTCCTAACTTGCAGAATAGGGTTTTAAACCAGATGGGTATATGTATATTTTTGTTATCTTTCTACTCAATTGCTTTGCCATTTATGCACGTTATGGGAGTTCAATTACATCTGACGACGACGACGACAACAACATTACCCCATTGGTTCAGAGGTTCTCGCATATGACTATACTCATGTGTTAGAAACACACAGAGACTGTTTTCCGATGACTCATAATGAAAATTGCGGTCAAGCTGTGTCGATCAACTGCTACTTCACAAAAATATTTTGTTTTATTTTATCATATTTCCAAAATTAAGGAAGAAGGTGCCTATGACTCTATTAATTAAAACTTGAAAGGAAGTTCAATTAGTGACATGTTATATAAGTAGAATGTATTGAGTCTTCATGTAAAGGGATTTAATTTGCAATTTTATGCAAGCAAATATAGTGAAAGAAAACAATCGAGTATTTAATTTGTTTGGATGGATACTCCGAAGTTTATTTGTGGTCCGTTTTTCCCAATACAAGGAAGCAGGGTCGATCTTTGATATCTATTTGTCGGATGCAGGGGCTAAGTCTTTCTTAGTGTCTCGTGAACCACATATGATTACATATAACACATGGTGCCATGGATCCTATACGAAAAAACAAATACTTTTTCTGTTATAAAACCAAGTTTCAAATCATGCAATATAAAGCAGACAAGAGATGATAGAATAGAAGTGTTTCTATTGATTTTTTTTAAGTGCTAATCTGCTTTTAATCATTGTGTAGCCTTTGCTTATTATTTAACGGACTCTTTAGTTAAAACAAACAAACAAAAATAATTGAGAAAATTGGCCGCGTAAAATAAAAAAGGACAAAAATAGCACCGTGGACATGTTTCTGTTTGTCGTCACCCTAATTTATCGAAAAAATAGAGTATAGGCCAATGGTTTCCCTGAAGTATTTCAGAAGATTCACAGCTAGTTGGTTCTATTTAACTATTTTTACTGTTGTGCATGAGAATGCATTTCGTCAAGCACCTCTTCAAGTAAAGAACGTATATATATGTGTGTCTATATATATATATATATATATCAATGGTTGGATGATAGTTAGCTGTTCTCCTCACCAAATACACGTTTTTTTATAGTGGCAGCTTAACATACTTGAACTAAACTTTCAAAAACAGAAACGTTCAGAGCCGGATTGGGATCTCCTCACTCCCCACTTTCTTCATCACCTTTATGACCACGCGACACGTGGCAGCAAGGGAGGGTGGTGAGGCTAGATGAGGGTCACCTCTCATCTAGCCTCACCACCCTCCCTTGCTGCCACGTGTCGCATGGTCACGCGTCACCGCACCCCCTTGCGGTGAGAGAATCCTATCCCTTCAGAGCCCCCACACAGAGAGAAAAGTGTAAAGGGAAAAAAAAGAGGAAAGGAAAAAAAAAAATTAGGTTCCTTCCGAGAAGCTATCTTTCTGCAGGAAATTTCAAGAGAGAGGGTAGGTTTAATTAGTTTTAGAAGATATCTACTGTGGATTGTTCCTCCTGACAACACTATCATTAATTCAACATCCATTTTCTTAGTCTTCCACAAAATTAAGAGAAAAAAAGTTCCTTGAATGCATATCTTGTTTAGGTAAGACTAGGAAATGACCCGTCAGCTTTGTCTTAAGCCTTAAGATTGATTATTGGATATAAGGTTTTCCATTCTTAGCAAATATTATCGGTTGACCAGAGCTTTTATATTAGAAAACGTGCAAAAGTAAAAAAAAAAAAAAAGTTCCCTGCCAACGGTCCCACATGGTGTGTAGAGATGTAAATCAGGTTCTCAAGGCCCACTAGCAAACATGGTGTGTAGAGATGTAAATCAGGTTCTCAAGGCCCACTAGCAAAAGTTTGTCATAGTACAAGGAGCCCATTGGTACCGAAGGAACAACCGACGGGATGACCTATCAGCCTATCAGGTCATTTCACGGACCAATAGTGCTCTCACACTATGCAGGTAGCCAGGAGGGGTTCAAACATTCTTGCCTTCGGCAAGGTTCGAACCCCTGACGTTCCTTTCGAAACTCCCTACCTGAAACCAGTGAAATATGTCTTGGGAACGAAAACGTGCAAAAGTAAATTGTTTGATAATATGTGAGTAGAAATTAAGATGAACACGTTCAGTGGGTATAATAACCTTACATTTCTAATAGAATCAAAGACACACTATTCTTTGACTTTGAAATATGATGGAATAAAGTAAAATGAATCAATAAATTGGTTGCACTTCTTATATTGTGAAGCACCAGTTTGTCGACACAGCTTGACGCAATTTTTATTATAAGTCATCGGAGAACAACCTCTGTGTGTTTCTAACACATATATGTGATTGCGTACATCCAACCTTCATATATCTTATATATGGAAGTCATTAAAACAATAAGATAATGTTGTTTACGTTTGTTCATAAGGTATAATGGGCTACTTGATGTGAGCTTGTCAAAAAGAGAGGAGGCATATGTTGAAGGAGCTAATAGTACTTGAAATATCAGATTCTTTAATCAGTGTTCACTATTCTTTTCGTACCATTTGCTTTTATCCAATAAGTTAAAGACTATTAGTCATAACAAATATCTCATCTCTTTTTTCTTCATCAAATAATCTAAAAATCATTTATCACAGTATAACTTCTTTTTCTCCAAAAAGAATTTCCTAAACCAACATGAATTTGTAGTTGACATAAAGCCGGAGCATTTTCGGTGTACTAGGTTTCGGCATTTACGCATGGTCTGTAGAGGAATTGGATCGCTTCGCGATCTGATGTACGCAGTCTTACCTTACACGTTGTGCAAGATGCTATTTTCACGTTCGAATCTATGACCTCGAGATCACACAGCAACAAACCTTACTAGTTACCTCAAAGAATGCCCTCCTGACATAAGGTGAAATGTCGAAATAAAATAAAAGATAGACAACTTGCGAAGCAGTTGAGCATAGTATTTGCCAAGACTCGGTCGGATAGGTTTGAACGAGCGTGGCCGTGGTGGATCGAGATCCTCTAACCCCCTTCCCTTTCATCCCCTTTGGGACCGCTCGTCACGTGGCACACAGGGGTGGTGAGGCTGGGTGCAGGTGACCCTTACCCAGCTTCACCATCCCCCTGTGTGCCACGTGTCAAGGGGTCATTCAATACCCCTTAAAGGGGGTCGGGAGATCTTAATCCGGCCATGGTACAAAATGTCATTCATTTTGTTTTATCTTTTGTGTCTGTGTGATCGTGTGATGTGATATCAATCCTTTTCTTTTTCTTTTTTAATTCCAATTTTTATGAAAATGGATTCAAGCATAGACTAAAGATAGACTATTGCTTAATTCCTTGAAGACAAAAGAAAAAGAAGATGGGTTTTGAAAAGAAGACTTCTGTTTAATATACGAATAGGTCAACGCACGAAGATTGAAGAAAGGCTTTTACAAGAACCTGCAAAAGTGTGAAAAATTAAACAATAATCACAAGGCTTTGTTTAAAATTATACCGTTATACCGTTGTTTTACATTACATGTACATTATACACGTGATGTGTATTTTAATATAGAAAGTCTTTTTTTTGTATTCTTTGAATTTCCTCACTAACACACTAGCACAGAATATCTCTATTATTATGTCATTTATGCATGTACATATAGAACCGGGGGTCTCGCTGAAAGCAGACTCTCTATCCTTTGGGATAGAGATACTGTCTGCCTACACTTACCCCCAGACCCTAACAATAGCTTTTGCTGTCGTTGGGATATACTGTGTCCAGATGATGATGACTCTTCCTCACATAGATTTTTTTTGTAGAAAATGTAAACTAAATCATATGCTTAAACACAGGGGTTTGGATCACCTCTCCGCAAATTTTCTCACCGCGCTGCTCATTGCACGACACGTGGTAGTCGGGGGTAGTGAAACCCGCATCTAATTTCACCACCCCTGCTGCCACGTGTCGTGCCGTGAACAGCACGGTGAAAGAGTTTGCGGTGAGGATATCTGTTATCTTAACAGAGAGCTTGATTTTTTGTAGAAAATATAAACTAAATCATACACTTCAACGCAGAGTTAATATTACATCACATGATGAAAGTACAAGGGATCCAAATCTACACATAGGCATTGGTAGGATTCGAACTTGTACTGTGCAGTTCATTAGACTAGAGTGTCTTTAAGCAACAGAGATGCCCCTAGAGGCAAAGGTTCATCCCAAAAATACATACATAGACACACACATATATTTATATTGCATATAGACACATAAATGTAAATATATGTATATATGCGCGCGCGCACACATATATATATACATATATATATGTATATATACATATATATATATATGAATGTAAGTGAATACGCATATACACATACACACGTATATATATATGTATGTATATTAACTTCCAAGGTATGAATTCTCTTACATGCACTACCGTGCACAAAATCTTCTATTATGTTCAAATGATTGTCATGATTGTTTGCTCCTTAGTGTAATTTGTGACGTTGTTACTTTTTGTGTCTTTTATATGTTTACCATTTTTTTATACATGAAAATATTGCATGTTACCATTTAGTAAAAATACACGGTAGACATTACATAAGTACATATGTTTTATAATACATGACTATTGGCTAAACTAACACTATAAGAATAGAGGAGACCACTATGAAATACATGAATACATATGTTATACATTATATAATCATTGACTAAACCATCATTATTATAAGGGTGTATAAGAGCATTATGAAATGAATACATGTGTTATACGAAACCATGCTTAATATTCATCTGGCCGCAGAAGTAACTGCGATATATACTTGAATTCTAACAGTCAACTACCAATCAAAAACCATTTCTTATCAAATGCTGTAAGAAAAAAATACGGATTCAAACATTTTGAGTAAGTAATTTCATATTCACTTCATCAAAACGATTATTTATTTATTTGGAGTTATGAATTAATCATGACAGAATAGATCAACTCGATGATGATGAAAGACGGTTATTTTTGAACTTTTCTTTGAGACCTTTCACTTCACTGAACAATTTATCCATTTTAAGAACGTGGATCTCTTATCTTACACAAAACTTATGAACTTCATCAAACAAAGAATCTTATCTATGTTCCCTGTGAACTTGAAATTATTTCATAAAAATGTTAAAAATATTCGTAGCATTTATAATGTCTTGGTCTATAAGATTTTCCATATTTACTAAGCAAGAAAAAGGAAAATTCGTATCAAGTTTAAACGAAAAATTGTTGAAACTTGGTCTTACATGAGGTGAGACTCATATCTATTTAAAACCTTAAGGCAATGGGTGGTGGTACCTCAATCTCATAGAACCTATGTATTTTATCTCAAAGTGTCTGGTATGAGACAATCCACTCAACACCTGTCCTCACGTAGCAACTTGACTTGACATACATATGCACCTTAGAACTCGTCCTCAATCACAAACCACAAGTCAGACATGAACATCTGGACTTGGACGAGAGGAGACAATAAATGGATGCACATCTGGACTTGGGTGAGAAGAGACAATAAATGGACAATCATAGGTCAGGCAAGGTTTAAGTCCACATTTTAAACATGCTTTGGTACTATGTTGAAACTTGAGCTTATATGAGGTGAGGCTCATATCCACTCAAAACCTACCTTAACAGAATAGGTGATGATATCTCAATCTCATATAATCCATGTATTTTATCTTAAAGTGTCCGGTGTGGAACAATATTCTCAACAAAAACACACATTGAATCGTAAGAGGTTAACTGCGTCTTTTTAATATAACTTTTATTTTTCTTAGTTCCATACGTACCGTAAATTTGGCGTACTACATTCTTTCTTAGAACATCCCAGCATCAATGTGAACACTACCGATATCTTTTGAAAAATTTGGAATTTCAGGGTTCAAAAAATAATTTTATTTTGAAAAGCGGATTCAAATTTTAGGAGGGGTGAGATTGTCATTAAAGTTGAAGTTTTAGTTAGAGTAGGATTCGCGATTTTAATTTAATATTAGTTTCGATCACAAGACAAAATAAAATGGCGTTTCCAGTGCATTAGCCTTTTACATTTGCGTAGGGTCTAGGGAGAGACTGGATCGCTTCACGATTTGATGCATGCAGTCTTACCCAATACTTTGTTCAAGAGGCTGTTTCTGAGACTCGAATCCTTGACATCAAAGTTACAAATCACAACCTCCCCAGTTTTAAAATTTTAACGGCAGGAGAATCATCTTTGACAAACTAAAAATATTTCTTGCAATATGCATGTGAAAATTAACATGTTATCTTTTTGTAACTTTATGCTTGACAACTTAAGTCTTATTTCTGTAACATTTTTTTATCAAATATATTTAGACAAGTTAATGCAAGTTATTTGTTAATTATTTGGTTGATATATTCTCAATGCACTCATGACTAATTATTCAAATATTTTACTAGATTTTAGGTGACAACATATATAGACCAATAATAAGTTAATATTTAGGGCAGAAAACTATTGCAGATGTAATCCAGAAAAACAAGCGAACTATTGCATAAGGTTCTTTTTAGTTGTCAAATAGACTTTTATATTTATTTATTTAATAGATCATCCGTACATCTTACACGCGTGTACTAATATATCATCATCATCATCCAAACCCAGTATATCCCAACGACAGCAGAAGCCATCGTTAGGGTCTGTGGAGGGTAAGTGGTAGACAGACAATACCTCTATCACAAGGGATTGTGGTTTATTGTGGTTTAGTTTTTTTCTTCTTTTTTTCATCTTTGAGAGTGAGATTTGAAGCAACTGGTAAGGTTGATGTTTTGTGGCCTTGAGGTCACGAGTTCGAGCCGCGAAACAGCCTCTTACACAAAGTGAAGGATAAGACTGCGTACATCAGATCACGAAGCGATCCAACCCTCTCCTGAGCATGCACAAACATAGAACCTAATATGTTCTTTACAAATTGCCTTGGGCTTTTCGAGTTTAATATGTTGCATGAAAATGATGGCCGAATGAAGAGAAAACAAAGCAAGCGCGTGTTTCTGTTTAGGTTTGTTTGGAAAATTTGACATAATAGTTTTCTTGTTTGCGTCGACATGAGAGTTGTTGAGAGAAAAATAGGCTTGGTTACAAGACATTGATTTCGTCTTATGGACGATAATTACTTTTCCTTCTCCTACTCATTTTTAAATTATGGGCATTAATCGACTTAATGGTTTGTTTAATCATGGTTACGTTCTTAGTTGATCAATGATTAGTTTAAAACCGGCAGGTAATGCCAATGATCCTAAGAGATTCTACCTTGAAGATAGCATGCAACATGACTAATACTAATTACAAGATGATCGCATGCCCCCATAGACAGCCCAGAAAAAAAGAGGTAATAATAACAATAATAATAATGGTTGTGGTAGTAATAATAGTAATACAACAACAACCATTTGCAGTATATCCCAACGACATCAAAAGCAATCGCTAGGGTCTGAGGAGGATGAGAGGTACTCAAACAATACCTTCATCCCAAGAGATAGAGAGTTTGCTTTCACTGAGACCCTGACTCTATATCTAACTGCATAGATGACACAATAACATGAATATGGTGTGCTAGTGTACTAGTAATGATTTTAGTAAATACAAATAGAAAACTTCCGATATTAAAATAGCAATAACCGTGTATATGCATAAATAATGATAGACAAAGACAAAAGCAAAAAGTACAAAGTCAACTTAAAGTGTAGAGAGTATCTAAGCCCCTAAGTATATTCTAAATTGTCCCTATACCATTCCTAAACCTCATTAATAACAATCAATAAGGATTATGTCAAATTTCTTATCATTTTAATAATTGGTGAGAAAAATAAAGAAAATATTATCTTGGCTATGTATTTTTAAACATGTGTTCTGTACTAAGGTGTCAATAGGCACATGTGATTTATTGATCACTATAACATTTATTCATTAACAAGCTAGCTCTTCTACCCATACTTGCTCCCACTCATAGCAACCTCAGATGAGTTAGAATTTTAACTAACATATCTAAAAGTCTTCTTTATGAAGGAAAGAAAATACATACTTTTGTGAACCCGCTCAGTGAAGACGCGGTCAACACCTAACTAGACATGTGTGTGTGCTTAGTTAAGTGTTATCTATAGTTAGGTTAGTGTTTATCCTTAATTTGCTAGTAATTATCCATTTGAATAAACTCCTATTATTATGGAGGTAGTGGCATTGTAGTGCAGTAAGTTAGTGGCATTGTAGTGCAGTAAGTTGAGTTAGTGTTTCCTAGTGGGTAGGATGTGAGAACGTGGGTTGCTGAGGTTAGGGGTGTACATGCTTTTTAAAAACCGGCCGAACCGCACCAAACCGGCCAAACTAAACCGTAAAAAACCGGACCACGGTTTTATGGTCGGTTTAATAAATACTAAAAACCGGACCGTTTCATTTGGTCCGGTTTCCGGTTTTAAGAATTTCAAACCGTATAAACCGGACCATACCGGTTATATATATATATATAAATTTGATTATACATTATATATTTAATTATATTTTATACATTATAGTAGTATTTTAGTTATTTGTTTATATTGTTTGTGAGTTTGTTTTTTATTGGATGTTTATGACTTGGGGAGGAAAAACTCAGTTGATTAATCATTTTTTGGTGAACAAAGGTTGGTACCTAGTGGATTTGTCTGGTTATACCTAAGAAAATATTAGTTTTTTGCTTTGATTTATTTATCCTCGTTTAATTACTTCTTTGATTTTTAGTAATTCTTAGTGTATAATTATTTCCACACATTGTTTATCATCCCGTAAAAGTATGAAAGAATTGAAATTTTGTTATTTGGATGATTATTCTGTATGCAAATAATGTGATTACATGATTGAGTATTAAGGATACTTGGATGATTTTTCGATTAAACTACTCTATCACCTTAATCCATCCTTTTATTGAGGGTCAGGTACTTTGTGTAATTTATTATAGTATGAGTTTCTTGCCAAGACATGATAAATTAAGGTATAATAATATTCTATGATAAATTAAGGTATAGTAGTATTCTATTAAGGGAGTATAGTTTAATTTTTAGTTTGAAAAAAAATCATATGAGGAAGAAAACTTGTCCTCAATTTTGATTATGAATTTTGACTTTTTTAATCATCGTTATCAATGCTTCAGGTGAATAAACCGGAAAAAACCGAAACCAAACCGGACTAGACCGGACCGGTCAAACGGTTTGTTGACTGGTTTGGTCCGGTTTTCGGTTTTCGGTTTTCCAAACCGTAACAAACGGTTTGGTCCGTAAGATTCTCAAAAACCGGCCGAACCGGACCATGTACACCCCTAGCTGAGGTTTCGGTTGTTTTTTCATTTTCCTTTTACGTATGTATCGGAGCCATGCAGAAGTTTAGTGAATGACTTTCAGAAAATAAGCAAGTTACTGTTGCCTCATTTTTCTTGTTCTTTTGTTCATTTCCGTGAGCTCCTTCTTTTTCTTTGTCTGCAATCCTTTTGTTAACAATCAGAAGTTTTTTTTTTTTAAAAAAAATCCCTTTTGCGTCATCATTGACTATTCGTTAGGTAAAAATTCGTTTCCTGCCTGTTTTTGAAGGCTCTACAAGATATACACCTTTTCACAAACATCCGTTAAGATTTTATTTTCTTGTTTTCTTGAAAGAACCACCAGAAAAGGTCTATGATATTTCTAAATTTAAGGTTGTTGGTTAAAATTATTAGAAATTTAATGAGAGGCCTTCAGAATTTATAAGAGGAAGGGATGGTGGGAGTATTATGGTTGTGGGATGAGATCTGCTTATCCCTAAATCCCTCACTCCTATCTCCACTTCCCGCTACGTGGCAGCAGAGAGGGTGGTGAGGCTAGATGAGGATGTGAGGAAGAAAAAGTGTATGAGGGAGTGGCTGCCACGTGACGGACGATGGTAATTGAGGTGAGAGATTTAGAGATGAGATCTATGATTGTCGGGCCAAGTCGGCTACTATCGTGATTGGGTTGTTAAGCTAGGCCGAAAGTATCTGTTCCAATTCTTGCTGTTTTAGATTCATCCATATAAGTTCCTCCGAAAAAAAGTATTAGACACGCACCAATTAATTATTTTTTCTTCAGAAATGATGTTAAAATTTAAAATGTAATAATACAGCCATTCATTTTTTTTTGAATTGTATTATTCACTTACCATTGATGAAATATAACACGATTGGAAATAGCAATGTTAAAAACGTAAATATGATCACCGTCACGCATAACAAGTCAATATTACCAAATTTCACGTGGACAAAAACTTATGAATAGAGATAACTAATCTTGAACATAGAAATCAAGCATGATTCCATAAAATAGGCCAACCATGAGTATGGTACTTATTATTAGATACCGTTAAAGATTGAATCGAGAAGAATCCAATCAAATTATACTAATCAAAGAATGAGAATATTTGTATATTTATTTTATTTTTTACATCTTATAAATAGCAATAATTATGTGCTACACATATTGCCGATGTATAATCAATAAAAAAGAACTTCATTCACAAGTCAAATATGATATCAGAACATTGTTTCTAATCCATCAATTAGAATGTCATTATCGTCCGAATTCAACTAGGAATATCAACACAAACCGCCAGCAAACCCAACTTTTTCCGGCTCATTAGCAAAAATTAATACTGTTCAAACATCAAACTACAACACAACTCAGAAAAAACCACCAACCACAAAAAATATACAGCCACGATATACATACATAAACAAACCAATCACAGTAGCAGCCACAACCGTCAACTCCTCAGCCAAAATTCAGCTATGATACAACCCCAAAGCAGCCACCGAAAGCCACAGAAAGATCCAATCAAGCCACAATTCAAACAAAAACCAACAAAAACACAGAAAATCCACAAACCCGACAATGATGTTGTCAAGACAGTGATTGAGGCAGTGATTGATCGCTTTACCATAAATACAGAAGGAATAGATATTTGATTGATAGGATTAGATAAATTGTAATTAAGTGTGATTGATATGTAATTAAGTGTGATTGATATCTTTCCTTAGATAGGCATGTAATTAGTCCTATAAGATACGTTGTAGGTGAATGTATACACTACCGAAAAAATATACAGAAAATACAGTGGAAAATCTTTTCCCAAAGCTTCCTGTTCTTATCCCTTTTTTTCTTAACATGGTATCAGAGCAGGATTGTTGAACCTAACTCTACAAGATTGAAGAAATTGTTTGGCTCAGAGGAATATCTCATCATAGCCATTACCCTTTCTTTGACCAAGTATTATACCTGTTTGATTTTTGCAATCAAGGCTCAGATCAGTATCCTCATTGCCTACCAAGTATCGTATCCATTCAGCCTGTGTATACCCGTTTGGTCCAGGCTCAGATTAACATCCTCATGGCCTCTGGACTCTTTCTCTCAGACCAAGTCCGGTACTGTTCACACCTTTGTTCATGAAAAAAACAGACAAGATGTCACAAACACCAGAAAGTTCAACAAAGACAGAAAGCCCAGAACCAAAATCAAACTTCCCTGCAAACTTTGATATCAACGAACAGTTCGCAAAATTTCTCCAACAAAGCCTAAATATTCAGCCTGCCGTATCCCCAGCACCCTCAACCAATCTTACCTTAAAGGTCAAATTTACCAGCACAAACTATCCTCTGTGGTGTAGGCTTATGAGAATAGCCCTTGGAGGCAGGGGGAGGAGCGCCCATATCACAGGGGTTCCTCCACCCCCCTGCCCACTGACCCTGCATATACAACATGGGAACAAAATGATCAACTGGTATTCACCTGGTTGATAGATAATATTGATTACAGTCTCGTAAATAACGTGTCAAGATACTCAACTGCAAAAGCCCTTTGGGATGGACTAGCGGTCACGTATGGATCAGGAAAAGACCCACTTCAGATCTTCGATTTGCATAAAAAAGGTTACACTATTAAGCAGGGAAACCGACCACTTGACCTTATGGGATCAGTTTCAAGGTTTGTGTATGACAATAGATTCCATGGATCCAAACCCCATGGAATCTCCGAAAGATATTGCAACATATACACAAAAAATTCAAAAACAGAGATTATATCAACTCCTTCTAGCAGTGGATGACCGTTTTTCAGACACCAAAAAGGAGATTCCAAAACGGGAGCCAAGACCAACAGTGGAGATGGCCTATAATGAACTACGGCGCTCAAGACAAGACAGACGAGGGGTAGGACGAGGGACAGACACTCCACCACCGCGCTCACATCAATCATCACGGCGCGGGGTGGAGGACAAGGCCAACATGGAATGTAGCCATTGTAAGCGAAAGGGACATACAAAAGATAAGTGCTTTAAGATTCATGGCTACCCCGAGTGGTGGGGAGAATTTTCAAAAAGGGGGAAAGCTGTAGTGGCTCAGACCACTGAAAATGTTACCGGAAACCAGGAGCTTGATGGAGGCAACCAGACTCAGAAGAAACCCCTGGAGCAGGCAGGAGCTGCAATGGCGGCAACCAGACACGATGGAGAAGAAGAGGCCGCCGCTGGAGGCAATGGGGTTAGGGTAAACCCTAACCCCAAAGTTTTTTTATATACCCGTAGCAACCTCCAAATCACTTATTTCCCCCTGCAGTCAATATGAATATTATCTCTGGTCCTCCATGTTCTGCAGATAACAGTTTGGCCTCATATTTCCAAATAAGTCCATCCAACCCCCAACAGTCCCTGAATTGCCCGCCGAAGCCCTCCATATTTCCCCTATTATCAGATCAGCCCCAAACTTCAGCACCAAGCCCAAAAGCGCCCCCTCCTAACCTGAAATTACCATATTCGGCCCAATGCCATAAAACCCAAAGTCACTCTGACTGGATCTTCGACTGTTGAGCCACAAACACGATGATTAATGACCCATCTGATATAATCGTTCCTACTCCTCCCAATAAACTACTGTTGAAACCGCAAATGGGACCATCATCCCAGTAGCTGGAGGTGGCTCTATTCAAATTACCCCTACTATCACCCTTAAAAATTGTCTCTATTTTCCCGGGTTGTCCACTAAATTGTTGTCTATTAGCCAAATTACTAAAGAGTTAGATTGTATTGTCTTGCTATAGCCTAATTTTTGTCTTTTACAGGACATTCGTACGGGGGCGATCATTGGGCGTGGTACTGAGCGCCGAGGGCTATACTTTGTTGATACGGTGGCGCAACAGGGACAGTCTAATCTTGCTACCGGGACGGCTACTCGCCAAGTGTGGTTGTGGCATCGTCGGTTAGGACACCCGTCATTTGGTTATTTGCACCGCCTGTTTCCTACTTTATTTACCTCTACTTCCACTACCTTTACTTGCGATACATGCCTCCGGGCAAAACAAACTCGGGCGTCTTATTCTGCTAATAATACTCGTGTCGATCATATGTTCTCTTTAATACATTCTGATGTCTGGGGTCCCGCACCATATAATACACCCCTTGGATTTCGCTATTATGTTATTTTTGTGGATGTTTTTTCTCGCATGACCTGGTTATACATCATGAAACAAAAGTCTGAAGTCTACCAGAAATTTAGTCATTTTTATCACATGGTCCATACTCAATTTGATACAAAAATCAAAATTCTTCGTTCTGACAATGGAGGGGAATACCTTAATGGGGACCTTGCCCAGTTCTTCCGCACAAATGACATTATACATAAAACCTCATGTTCACATACCCACGAACAAAATGGGGTTGCTGAACGCAAAAATCGTATTCTTCTTGAAATGACTTTAGCCATGATGATCGACTCTCACGTCCCGATGAGTTTTTGGCCGGAGGCTATATCTACTGCCACATACCTCATTAACCGACTTCAAAGTAAAATTCTTTGTTACCAGACTCCCATTCAGATCTTATCTACTCAGCACCATATACCCTCCATACTTACCTTACCCCCGCGAGTGTTTGGGTGTACCGTCTTTGTACATATTCCCAAACATGAACGCACTAAACTTGACCCATGTGCCGTACGATGTATCTTTGTTGGCTATGCCTCCTCCCAAAAAGGCTACCGTTGTTATAACCCCCAAACCCATCGTATTCACATCACTATGGACTGTGTGTTCCTTGAAACAGAATATTACTATTCCACCCATCTCGAGTTCAGGGGGAGTGCACCTATCCAAATGATGGAACTCTCGATTGGTTGGTACCACAATTCACTTGCCCAACAGCTGTTCCAACACAGTAAGTAGATGACGCCGACTGTGCTATAGCTCCCGACACTGTACCACCCGAGGCACCTGTATCACCTAATGATCCTCTTCCAACGAATGAACTGTCAGAGGTAAGATATTTTGATACAAGCAGTGATCAATTTAACTCTATACCTGCAAATGATTCAGTACCACCAAGCCCACACGCACACACACTCAATATAGATATAAGCACTTCCACTGAACCATCCATACATATGAGTATTCCTGTTATCTCATACATGTATACAGGTGATAATATTCCTATTGAGCAGCAGCATGTATGGGTCTTGCCTCCCAGAACAAAACGAGGAGTCCCTCCCCAACGATACTCTCCCACTCAAGTATCAAAGACATCAAGGTACCCAGTTAATACGTCATTTAAAGGAATATCTGATATGGCTCGAGGTTTCTTTGTGTCTTTGTGTTCAGAACAAGTACCACGGACTGCTGAAGAGGCACAGGAGCAACCAGCTGGAAAGAGGCCATGATAACTGAAATGCAAGCCCTGGAAAAAAATGAAACGTGGGAAAAATGTATCCTTCCTGCTGGAAAAAGATCAGTAGGTTACCGGTGGGTGTTTACAATCAAGCACAAAGCAGATGGAAGTATCAAACGATATAAAGCGAGATTGGTGGCTAAAGGATACACTCAGACATATGGAATCGACTATTCGGAAACTTTTTCACCTGTGGCTCGAATTGACACTATCCGAGTATTATTTTCCATTGCGGCAACTCATAATTGGCCCCTTCACCAGTTCGACGTCAAAAATGATTTCCTGCACGGTAACTTAAAAGAAGAAGTTTACATAGATCCTCCTCCGGGTTTCTCTACAGAGTTCAAACAAAGAGAAGTATGCAGGTTGAAGAAGTCGCTCTATGGTCTCAAACAATCTCCTCGAGCCTGGTTCGGCAGATTTACTAGAGTCATGAAGAAGGATGGGTACCATCAGAGTAATGCTGACCACACACTATTTGTCAAAAGAAGGAAAGGATTGATAACATGCTTGATTATCTATGTCGATGATATGATAATTACCGGAAATGACACAGAGGAGATGAAGCGCCTTCGGAAACACTTATTTACCGAGTTTGAAATGAAAGATCTTGGAGGACTGAAGTACTTTCTCGGAATTGAAGTGCTAAGGTCAAAAGGTGGGATCTACATATCACAACGGAAGTATGTCTTGGACCTACTAACATAGGTGGGAATGATTGATTGCAAACCTTGCGACACACCAATGATCACTAATCACAAGCTAGAAATAATTGATGGTGCACCAAGTACTGATAAAGGACAGTATCAAAGGTTGGTTGGCAAATTAATCTACCTATCACATACACGGTCGGATATCGCTTTCGCGGTAAGTGTGGTAAGTCAATTCATGCATAACCCACAAGTATATCACATGGATGTAGTGACGAGGATTCTAAGGTATCTAAAGGCTACACCAGGGAGAGGTATTGTATTTCGAAATAACGGACACCTGAATATTGAGGCATATACTGACGCTAATTGGGCAGGCAACTTGGTAGATCGGAGGTCCACATCTGGATATTTTACACTTGTCGGGAGAAACCTTGTAACTTGGAGAAGTAAAAAAACAAAAGGTTGTTGCCTTGTCTAGCACGGAGGCTGAATTCCGCGGAATTGTGAAAGGGATCACCGAGATACTGTGGATACAGAAGCTTCTTAAAGATATTGGATTGCAACTAACCTTACCTTCACGATTGTTCTGTGACAACAATGCATCGATTAGTATTTCTGAAAATCCTGTACAGCATGACAGAACAAAGCACGTAGAGATTGATCGTCACTTTATCAAGGAAAATTTGGAAGGGGGCTAGTTGAGTTACCATATATTCGGTCAGAAAATCAACTAGCAGATGTATTAACCAAAGCAGTCAATGGAAGGTTGTTCGAAGCAGTCTTGTCCAAGTTAAACATTGTGGACCCCACTGTTCAACTTGAAGGGGAGTGTTGTCAAGACAGTGATTGAGGCAGTGATTGATCGCTTTACCATAAATACAGAAGGAATAGATATTTGATTGATAGGATTAGATAAATTGCAATTAAGTGTGATTGATATGTAATTAAGTGTGATTGATATCTTTCCTTAGATAGGCATGTAATTAATCCTATAAGATACGTTGTAGGTGAATGTATACACTACCGAAAAAATATACAGAAAATGCAGTGGAAAATCTTTTCCCAGAGCTTCCTGTTCTTATCCCTTTTTTTCTTAACACATGAGTCCAAAAAATCAACACAATTCAATCAAAATAGAATATTGGGACTAAGAACAAAATCATCATCGTCTCATTTACCTTTCTCGGTCAAGCGACTGAAAACAACCTAATCGGCACCAACAACATAGCCAAATAAACGATTCATACAAACAGATGTCGTCGGAAGTGAGAGAGACGATTCAGACATCTGGGAGGTGATGTAACCACTGTTCACAACGGAGTTAGGAAAAAGAACACGAGAAGGAAACCATCACCGTGAGCATCCTGCGAGCCTCCAGCATCGGTGGCAGAGAACAGAGGTGCAGTAGAACCTAGAAAGAAGGAATCAGAGGGGCCATGAAGAGAGGAGGAAGGGGAGCCAAACAAAGGGAAGCCAAAAATGGGATGAGGTGACTTTTGTTGGGCAGCCTGTTGCTAACAATGTCAGCTACTTGTAAATCTTTTGCATTGCTTTCGGTATTGTAGAATGTTGCTCTGCCAACTATGTCTAATGTACGGGTGGCACCCCCATTTAGGTGCATTTTTGATGGGTCTTCGGTATTTGTCAAGGCCATTTTTGGGTTTATGACATTTGCATTTTCTCAAAAAAAAAAATGGGATGAGGTATTGGGGTTGAGAACTTAAATTTCAACCCTCAATTTTGCGTTTATGAGCATTTGCCCTCGATTTTTTCAAGTGTTGTGAATCTGTCCCAAAAGTCTGTAATGTTTATACAATTGCTTTCAGAATCCTTAGATCTTTGCCCAATGAGTTCATAAAATCTAAATATTCGTCCAAAGCTCATTGAACCCACTCTACGTCTTTTAAAAACTTAGTCAAATATAATAAGTGGATCTTCGATTGTCAGCCATATATACAATAATTTATGACCCTAAAGGCTTTCTACACCTATCTGCATCCTCTAAATCCCATGTCAAAACAACTAATGGAGAGTTGGTAGATGTTCGAAATGAGAGGCCTATTATTTTTTATCTCTGAATTAGTCAAGTGACAAAGGAATTTAATTGTGTGGTGCTGATGTATCCCAATTTTTGCCTCTTACAGAACATTCTGACGAAGGAGATAACTGGGATGGTACTGAGCGTGGGGACCTTTACTACGTTGATGAGGTGACTCACCAGAGTCATATTATGCTTGCTCTCAGAACGCTCAACAAACAGCTTTGGTTATTGCAGAGACATTCTGGTCATCTATCTTTTGTGTATCTCAAAGTCTTATTTTTGAGTCTTTTTACGAACGATCCACTCATATGACATGTGAAACGTGCATTTGTGTTAAAGTCATAGAACAACATTCTGACCAAATAGCACGGTTTGACTCTATTTTTTCTTTAATGCATTATGAAGTATGCAGGACAGGACACATTGCAATACCCACAACTTCTTAACGTGCATTAGATATCTAGATTGAATAAAAGGGCTAAAATGTTCACCAGGAGAAGGGGACTGGTATCACCGAAAAAAAAAGATTAATAAATTTTTAAATTTGTGCACATAATATCGTGGTATCCTGAGGTAGTAGCCCTATCTGAAGTAGCAGGCTGACCTGAATATATTTGGTGGTTCTGAGAGCGTGTCGATTTTTGACTTATGCAAAAATCTACATGAGCGGGGGGGTTGGGGTGACAATATTTATTGTTTTTAGTGTTGTAATTGTAATAGTGAGGCCATCAACTATTTCCGGAGCATGTGTACGGTTACTCCATTCATTGTCTTGCCAAAATCATTCTGATCAAACAAACATACACAAAAAAAGGAAGGCAAGATGATAGGGAACTATGTTGAGATAGAGAAGTCCAAAAAACTTTCGGGGCTGAAGTTTTTCCTTTGTGCCTAATCCTTTGGGGGGCGGTGATGTTTTCCATTTTGAGTTTTCTCCTTCTGCATAAGTTTCTGATGCACTGAATGTAGTGGTCATCATTGAAAAATTCAGTATGTACTATTATGCAACGGATAATAGCTGATTTGATCCCAAGATATGCTGCATATTGCCCTACTACTCTTGAAGCTGCTGCAAAAATCGTCATCAACATCCACAATTGCAATGTGACTGTTCTAAGTGGCGGGGATGATTTTGGTGGTGTATCATTTGACACTACAGTAGCTTGCACTTTTGGCCTATCTGATATTTGTCAAGCTGCTGCTAAGGAAGCGCCAACATCATCAGTTATTCAGGCCATTTGTTCTGCTGTTTTGCTTAGTGTGTTTACCTTTTTAATATCATCCTTTGAGGGAAAGGATGTTTTTCAGATTATTGATAAGAAAATTGTTGAACTTCTAGCGATCTGGTCCCTCTCTAGACTCTACGCTAACACGGGAGTCTAGTGCACCGCGAATGTCTTAGATGATGAAGATTTTAGTACAGATTTCAAGAAGAAATTTATGGACAAAGGAGATTCCGAGTTGTTTGAATTAATGAAATGTCGCGTGGCTAGTTTACTCATTATCTTTTATAGTATGCCAAAACATTCTATTGGGGTATGCTTTGAGCTTTTGGATTCAACTACAACAGAAACTAGTCAACAGAGTGGAAACTACTTTCTTCGGCAACTGACGACCATATTTGTTGATTATGCTTATCATGAGTCTCCTGGAGATGAAGATAAATCGACAGTAAAATATGATGGTAATTGACTCATTAAATTGACTGTGCTTCTTATATTATGAAGTAGCAGTTATCGACACAGCTTGACGCATCATTATGGGTTATGGAAAACAACCTTCGTGTGTTTCTAACACATAGATATGATTGCGTACATCCGACCCCGTACTCGCCATAGACAGGAACTTCTAAGTCAATGTGGTAATGTTTGTTGAAATTCAAGAAGAAAATGTTGCTAGGAATGCTGTTGAAGTGGTTGAGGGTGTTGAAGGAATTACGTCGAACAGTTTGTCATTTGCGTCAAACACCTTCTGGACTGAGAGAAGCAGCTGCAAGTCAGTGCCAGCAGAAGATCAAGCAGTTGAGGCGGTTAGTATAATCAGCGGGAAGAAGCAGGGACCGCGTGTTATGGCCAGTTTACGAAGGAACTGCGCAGACTACAGAAAAGGATTTGGTTGAGTTTGTTGGGTTACGTTGGCAGCGGTTGAGTCAGCGAGATATTAGTTGAATTGTGTAATTTTACCATTGTGCCCTTACTTAGACGGTTAATTGAGGCAGTTATAGGGGCTTTTATGTAAATTGTTTTCTTTCTTCTTCATTGTAACTATTTAAACGTTTTGGCTGTACAGTTGAATGAAGAAGGAATTCTTCCATTCCAGAAATTCTGTTCATTGAAAATTTCTCTCTCCTTTCGCTTTCTGTTTTTAGCGAATTGCTCAATTGCTCTTGCACTCGCATCAATTCTCTTTCTAAATTCGATATATTGATTTTTGACATGGTATCAGAGCCTATCAATTGGCACTGTTGAATTGATAGGATTACGTATGGCTTCCTCTTCGAATTCGAATCAAGCTGCAGCCGATCCAGCAGATGATCCCCTATACTTACATCCTAGTGACAATCCTGTGTTGGTGCTGGTGCAACCGTTATTGAATGCGCACAATTACCATGGTTGGAGTAGGACGTTCTGCAGAGCGTTGGAGTCGAAGAATAAAACAGGTTTTATCGATGGATCTGTGGTTAAACCTGATGAAAAGGACCGTAAGTTTTCTAGTTGGGTAAAGGCTAATAATATGGTTGCATCTTGGATCATGAATTCGGTTATTCCTTCTATTGCTCAAAGTGTGATGTGGATTGATGATGCACTTGACATTTGGAAAGATCTAAAACTAAGATACGGTAACGTAGATGCCTTTAGGCTATCCGATTTACAGGAAGAATTTTATGCCATTAAGCAGGACAATCTCTCTATAACTGACTATTACACTAAATTGAAGGCTGTATGGGAAGAATTGACTGTCTTAAAATCGATTCCTGTATGTACGTGTGGAAAATGCGTGTGTAATGTATCCGCTCAGATTAGTAAATTCGTTGAGAATGATCTGGTTATCAAGTTTCTGAAAGGTTTGTCTGATGATTACGATTCAATTAAGTCGCAGGTACTTTTGATGAGTCCTCTTCCTGATATAAGCGCCACTTTTGCTATGGCGGTGAAGTATGAACGGAAGATTTTATATAATAATAACTCTGGTTCAATTTCCTTTAATAACAACCCTTCTGCAGTTATGAATGCCACAGGGCAGTTCAGTAGCAGCTTTAGGCCTCAGAAGGGACAGAGTTATCGGGGCTCTAAGCCTCAAGGAGCATATAAAGGTCCCAAACCGCAGGCAAGATATGGTGTGTCAGGAGGTAAACGTGCTGTATGCACGTATTGTGGGTTCTTGGGACATACGGTTGACAAATGCTACAAAAAGCATGGATATCCTCCGGGGTATCAACCTAAAGGACGGGTGAATTATGTAGCCTATGAACAATCTGCAGAGGGCAATGAGGGCTATGGCTATCAGAATGAAGCTGCTACAGACGAGCCACAAGCCAGTCAACACATGGATATACACCACCAGGCCACGTTGGAAGAGTCACCTGCGTTGACTCATCAGCAATATACTCAGCTAATACATATGCTGCAAGAGCATCAGGAGAGAAATTTGAAATCCGTCCACAATGTGAAGGAAGGTCATGAGGAAGGGCATGTGGTGATGTCTGCTCAAAAGCAGGGCACTTCATGTATGAAACATGGTAATGTCGTTTATGAAAATTCAAATACATGGATCTTAGACTCAGGTGCTACTGACCACATATGTTGTGCTTTGAACCTTTTTCACACTTATAAACCAGTCACTGCACTCAAAGTAAAACTTCCCAACAGTCATTGTGTTGATGTAACCCATGTTGGAACCGTAATAATCAATCCTTCTCTGCAATTGTCCAATGTCTTTTATATTCCTTCCTTTACTTTCAATCTCATCTCCCTCAGAAAGTTGACACTGGATAATAACTACAGTGTGTTTTTTCATCTTGATTCATGTCTGATCTTTGAACAGAAGTCTTTGAAGATGATTGGTTTAGCTAGAGTGAGCCAAGGGCTGTATCAACTTCATGGCTCACCACAGCAATGTCTGATGGATCAACAAGCCCATTCATCCAACTCCAATGTCGCTCTCTCAGCACCAGCCTTGAACTGCAGTCTTTGGCATTCAAGACTAGGACATCTTTCCTACTCCAGAATGAAAGAAATCAGCAAATTAGATCCCTCAGTAGTTACCCCTAATAATCCTCCTCCTTGTACTGTGTGCCCCCTTGCTAAGCAAAGAAGGCAGCCCTTTCCTATTTCTTCTTCTGTGTCTGTTGCACCTATGGCTTTAGTTCACATGGACATATGGGGACCTTACAAATACCCCACCAGTTTGGACAGCGTTTCTTTCTTACTGTAGTAGATGATTACAGTAGGTTTTGCTGGATATATCTGATGAAAAGCAAATCTGAAACCCGAAATATTATTCAAAGTTTTTGTAACTACGTTTCTATTCAATTTGATCTAAATGTTAAAGTGATCCGATCAGACAATGGACTTGAGTTCCAAATGGATTCGTTCTATGCATCCAAAGGGATAATACACCAAACCAGTTGCTCTTACACTCCTCAACAAAACGGGCTCGTTGAGCGAAAACAACAGCACCTTCTAACCATTGCACGGGCTCTGAAGTTTGAGTCCAATGTACCTATTAAGTTTTGGGGGTTTTGAATCCAATATGCCGCCTATTTGATCAACATTACTCCATCACCCATTATATCTCATCAAACACCTTTTCAGATGTTGTACAAAAGACCTCCATCCTACCAAAATCTCAAGACATTTGGGTGCCTCGCATATTCAGCAGACACAAGGCCTCACAAACTGAAATTTGCCCCCCGGTCGAGGAAGAGTATTTTCCTTGGCCTCTCATATACAACAAAAGGTTACATCCTACAGGACCTGTCTACTCATGACATTTTCATATCTAGAGATGTCATTTTCCATGAACTTGTATTTCCCTTCTCCACAAATACCTCTCCTATTCCACACGACAATCCTGATGGCCAAACTTCCCAGTATCAACCAGAACCTACAAACCTTGACATGTTTAACCATCCCTGTACCTCTTCGTCTAATACATACTCTCAACTTGGCTCACCCACTCATTCTTCTAACCTTCCTGCCACGTTTTCTCCTACACAGTCTTCCTCAATAAACCCTGCCACAGAGTCCGTACCAACTACATCACCGCCAGTAAATTTGCCTTCTTCCCTCGAATCTGATTCTTCCCCAACCAGTTCTCTTCAAATCACTCCTCAAAACATCACATTCAATGATACATCACCATCACTCTCACATCCATCCAGACCTCAAAGGGCTAAACATGCCCCAGCCTATCTAGCCGACTATTATTGCAATCAAGTCCATATTCCCAAACACACCAGTACTCCTCACTCTCTTAACAAGGTATACACTATGCGATCCTTAGCACCTCAGTATAAAGTATTTGTTTTGAATGTTCATAGACATACAGAGCCTGCTTCCTATTCTGAAGCAGCCAGCTCCTCAGCATGGCAAGAAGCAATGCAAGCTGAGCTGGCAGCTTTGCAAGCTAATCATACTTGGCAGCTAGTGTCTTTACCTGCAGGAAAGCAGCCTATAGGATGTAAGTGGGTCTATAAGGTGAAATATCAGTCTAATGGGCAGGTGGAAAGATACAAAGCCCGGCTTGTTGCAAAGGGGTATACGTAACAGTACGGTATTGACTATCAGGACACGTTTTCTCCAGTTGCCAAGATGACTACTATATGTTTTGTGTTGGCTTTAGCAGCTAGTAGTGGATGGCACCTTCAACAGCTAGACATTAATAACACGTTTCTCCATGGAGATCTCCATGAAGAAATCTACATGCTGCCACCTCCTGGATTGGACCTGCCATCTCCTAATTTGGTGTGTAAACTACAAAAGTCGTTATATGGTCTTAAACAGGCGAGTAGGGAGTGAAATTCTAAGCTCACAAAGTACCTTCAGTCTCTTGGTTTTGTGCAGTCAAAGACGGACTATTCACTCTTTGTCAAGGTCACCTCTACATATACTTTACTTTTACTGGTTTACGTCGATGATATTATTATGGCATGTTCTGACTTGACAGCTATTCACACCATTAAGAGCAAGCTGCATGCTACATTTAAAATCAAAGATCTAGGTGACCTTAGATACTTCTTAGGGATAGAAGTAGCTAGGTCACAGGGGGGCCTTTTCATCAACCAACGCAAATACACACTGGAACTCTTGGAGCAGTCTGGCTTTCTTGGCTCCAAACCGGCCAAAAGCCCGATGGAAATGAACCTTAAACTCACTCATAATGACTCTGAACTGCTGCCAGACAGTTCATCATATAGAAGCCTCGTTGGTAAGTTGATATATCTCACCATAACCAGACCGGACATAAGCTACCCTGTCCAACAATTAAGTCAATTCCTGGATTGTCCTACCACTAATCACTTGAAGGCGGCTCATAGGCTTCTTATGTATCTAAAGGCAAGTATTGGTCAGGGGTTACTCTTCCCATTCAACACTGATCTGAAACTGAAAGCTTTCGTGGATTCTGACTGGGCTGGCTGTACAGAGACTAGGCGTTCTATAACGGGATTTTGCGTGTTTTTGGGAGATGCGCTTATATCGTGGAAAGCAAAGAAGCAGAACACAGTCTCGAGGTCTTCTGCCGAAGCTGAATATAGAGCATTGGCGAGTGTAGCGTGTGAGGTGCAATGGTTGTTATATATAGCGGCAGAACTGGGACTGACTAATCAAACACCAGTAAGTGTTTATTGTGACAGTAAAAGTGCAATGCATATTGCTAAAAATCCAGTGTTCCACGAAAGAACGAAACACATTGAGATAGATTGCTATATTATACGGGAGAAGGTACAGAATGATGTTATAAAACTGATGCCAGTAAAGACGGAAATGCAACTAGCGGATGTTTTCACCAAAGCACTTGATGCCAAGCGATTGAATAACATTGTA
The DNA here is from genome assembly GCA_036186865.1 of Eustoma russellianum. Lineage (NCBI taxonomy): Eukaryota > Viridiplantae > Streptophyta > Magnoliopsida > Gentianales > Gentianaceae > Eustoma > Eustoma russellianum. The sequence continues at coordinate 29,045,552 of AP025065.1, forward strand.
CGTGCGTTTGGAGTGTGCAACATTTACTCCAAGCTTAGCTTGAGGGGGGTGTTGAAATTCAAGAAGAAAATGTTGCTAGGAATGCTGTTGAAGTGGTTGAGGGTGTTGAAGGAATTACGTCGAACAGTTTGTCATTTGCGTCAAACACCTTCTGGACTGAGAGAAGCAGCTGCAAGTCAGTGCCAGCAGAAGATCAAGCAGTTGAGGCGGTTAGTATAATCAGCGGGAAGAAGCAGGGACCGCGTGTTATGGCCAGTTTACGAAGGAACTGCGCAGACTACAGAAAAGGAGTTGGTTGAGTTTGTTGGGTTACGTTGGCAGCGGTTGAGTCAGCGGGATATTAGTTGAATTGTGTAATTTTACCATTGTGCCCTTACTTAGACGGTTAATTGAGGCAGTTATAGGGGCTTTTATGTAAATTGTTTTCTTTCTTCTTCATTGTAACTATTTAAACGTTTTGGCTGTACAGTTGAATGAAGAAGGAATTCTTCCATTCCAGAAATTCTGTTCATTGAAAATTTCTCTCTCCTTTCGCTTTCTGTTTTTAGCGAATTGCTCAATTGCTCTTGCACTCGCATCAATTCTCTTTCTAAATTCGATATATTGATTTTTGACAATGTTGTTGATTCCACAAGGTGCATCTCCGGCTGCTTTGAACTGCATATTAGGCCTAGAAGATTTTCATCTTCCAGTAAACAGAAGCTTTACATGTGATCTTATTGGAATTTCTAGGATGATTTTTTGCTCTTTGAATCAATGACATATAGACCCTGAAGTTCTTTGGTTCTGAGGAGCAACTGGAACCATGTGGTCTCTTTCTGGGTGACGATTACAACAACAACACATACATAGTATATCCTAACGACATCAAAAGCTATCGCTAAAAGAGTGAGAGGCATTGAAGATTTGTCAAACAAAATTATAGTACTAACTTGTTGAAAGCTCAAGCCTCTTACATGAACGGCTGACTCGAAATCAACCAAGGGAACTACTTGCCAAGTATTTAAGAAAGAAAATAGCAATCTAGCAGACAAGCGGATATTATATTTATAGTATCTCACGAAAACATCAAACTGAAAATTGCTTCAGATGATGGGCAGATTCTACAAGAATAGGACACTGAAAAGGATTGTCAACACTCTAAACTTGTCACATATCCACTGATTCTAAATCAGAATCCAGAACTCAAGAGCAAAACAAATCACGTGAAGCAAAACCCACTAAAAATAAACCAAAAAAAATCTACATTTATTAATACACACACGCAATGCCATACAAACTCACACCAAATAAAGTTAGCAACTTTTACAGAACTTCTTAGCCTTCATGGTTACGCATCTGAGACATTTCATTCAATACCTCCCCTGCTGAACCTGCAATCATAAAATGGGATCACGTAAGGCCTAATTAGAATCATTATATCAACCACATTTTGTAAATATTTCATGCTTTGATCATAAAATAATTGAAAAGGCAAGATCTTTGTACATACCTCAAATCCCACAAGGGATCTGCAGTAATGTGAATTAGTAAGGATTGTACTACTCGATCCACATTCGCTATCCTTAATGGAAATGTTCGATCTATCAAGCTTGATGGACCAAGGATAATGGTAACTTTGTGGAGCAGAACCGACATGTGATGATGATCTCTGCATTTTGATTGCCCTGGGAACATTTCTACCTTCTAATGATGGCTTACGCCTCGTTGGTTGCCTCTCAGGCGTTTCAGGTCGTTGTTTTGGTGCACTATGGGACCGAACTTTAGCCCTGGAAGATTCAGTATTGGACATGTAATTTGGATAGAATGAATACTCATTGTAGAATGGATCTCCAAGCTCTGATCTAGCATAAGTGAATGGAATTCTTGATGGATCGGGTTTTGATATCGCCGAGCTATATTGTGGGCTGCTCTGAGTTGTGACAAGTGAGTGATCCTCAAAATGGCCACTACAAGTTTTAAGGCTCACATCAGTTCTAGCTGATGGTGTTGGAGAGATCTGTTGATTTTCATGCCTTGGAAAGGGACGAGGCGTCGAAATTCTTGGCTCTGATCCTTTTGTTTGTACTTGGTATGAATAGCTATTCCTACTCTTTGTACTAGATTTGAATTCACTGTCCATCTCCACAATCTTGATGTGCTCTTCCTCACCCCAGTCAAAATCCTATGTACATATTGACCAAGAGGCAAATTCTTAAGAATAATGAGTAAAGCGGTCATCTTGGAGAATTCAAAGATGAGAGTTACCTGATTTGAGTGGCAATATCTGTTCTCCTGTGTTGATTTTCTATGATTGAATTGCTTGTGATCAATGAGTTTGGAATCTTGAAGCATTTGGAGTCTCTGTGCTCTAGATCTGTCCTGAACATTAACCAACGCTTGCAGGCACCTAAGGGTAGCAGTTGCTTGCTTTCTCACAAGATGTCCTCTCACCAATGCTTGCAACCTCACTAGCCCTCTTAATGCATTCAAAGCTTTTCTTGCCTATAAATATATAGAAATTTACCAAATGGTATAACAGATTTTCGAGAAGTATGCATTGAGTGTGTGTATGTTCAAGATTTTGCATACCAAGTAAGCCCGGAAAAAAGATTGGATCTTGATGGCAGCAGCATCTTCAATTGGGCTGATTTTGCAAGTGGGAGGAGCAGTCAATTGGATCACAGCGGCAGCCGCCTTTGCGGCGGCGGTTGCAGCATCAGCAGCTGCAGCTGTGGCAGCTGCCACTGCCAGAGCATGTTTTCTTTGGTCATTATTATCTGCATACAAGAACGCATGCTGCGCAGCTGAATTATTTGAGCTTAAGTCCATTGAACTCCCATCCCTTTGGCTTGGTGCAGTTGCAGATGACCTTCTGAAGCTCCATCTTCTCTTCTCTTTAGGAGTTGTTGGTGGGATAGTAATAGGTGGGGTGGGGGTAGGGGTAGAGGTGGGGTTCCCATTCCCATTAGATGAATGAAGCTGATGGTTACTGCTATTTTTGTCTGTGTCTCTCTCTTTCTCCTTTTCCTTCTTTCCACTCAAGAAATTTCTTAGCCATTTGCTTGTCTTCCCCATCTGATTCAGTTGCTTCCAAATTTCACAAAAAAAAATGATATCAAACAGTCAGCTCAAGAGATCTTTTAGCTGTTCCTCTGTCTGCCTCTCCCTCTATTGATCAAAATTACAAACCAATTATGTATGGAATTTGTGGACATTACTGTGTAACTTAATTGGTGGGAGGAAGATATGATAGATTTGTGTGTATTATAAATTTCACTGTTTAATTGTCTGCAATGTGCATTGCTGTACTCTGCAGAATATAACTACCATGCCAGTAATAATGATAAAGTCATTTAAGTGTTTGTTTATTCAGTAGGGTGTGCTAGTTATATATGAGGAAATGAAGTTGGCAGGAAACTTCCTCAGTGAATCTCTGAATCTTGCCAACTAATCTATCAATGTCTGAATTCTCAAGTAATGAGGGAATAGATTCCTTACTTCTTATTGGAGGTATAAGCCTCTGAGTTTTAGATGGAGCTGCTCTTTTTGGGAGAATTTTGCTCTCATTTTCAAGGTATTGATTGATATACTTTTATTGAGGTAAAGTAGACTTTAAAGCTCTCTCACTTTCTACATTGTAATTCTTCTTACAATTAATGCCAATAGTTTCTAGGTCTTGCTTAGATAGCTGTCACACTTGATATATGCTTAGATAGGTGTCACATTTTTTAATACATGATTATGGTTGCGTACATCTGACTCTCCATATCTTGACATAAACAGTAGCTTCTAAAGCAATGAGGTAATGTTGTTCCCAATACCTCGCCATAAACAGAAGCCCTTAAAGCAACAAGGTAATGTTGTTGCAAGGAATGGGAATCATGGTCATAAATACAACTCCCAATCCACATAAATTTCTGCCTACCTACCTATGGAATGTTGATAACTAGTACAACTTTTTGCTAGCTTTTCATGATGTAAGATCAATGTTTTTCATCATAAAATTATAATATGATACTGATAACCTAGAACGATGTGAAACAATAAAGGATACTTACGTACATATCTTTTTTTGTGAATGTGAATATCATAAACTCAGAAAAACATACGATCAAATCGATCATGACGAATAGTTAACTTTGGCGTTTATGTATTTTTTTAAGAGGAAGCATGGGGTTGGGATCTTCTAACCCCTACTTTCCTCACCTCTTTTGTGACCGCACTACACATGGCAGCAAGAGGGTAGTGAGGTTAGATGAGGGTCACGTGCATCTAGCCTCACCACTCCCCCTTGCTGCCACGTGTCGCGCGGTCACGCATCACTGCACCCCTTTGCAGTGAGGAGATCCTATTCGGGAAGCATGGGTCATGAGTTGTGAGATGTCAGAAACTCATGTGAAATGTCTGGTCCCATGGATTTGAGCATGAAAAGCCCTACTGAGATAACCCATAAAAAGCTGAAAGAGCTTTCCAACTTTCCCTAGGGAGGACCATTTTGAGTCAATGGTTAAATAAGGAATTTAGCTTTGTCGCATCACATCTTACAAGATATGCGACATTTTGGAAAATGCTTGAAGGGGTCTATTTCCAAAAACTATAACTCAGAGAGTCTTTTATTATATTATATTTATTAAACTCTGATATGTAATTTCTTCAGTTATCGATTTAATCATTGTAATTGGTTTAATCCCGTAAATAAGATTAGCACATGGTCATTTTATCAGCCCTGCTGGATTGATTTGACCAGTCTTTAATTAAATTTAATCATTCACGTGATCCGAGGAGTTATACCTCGATTTAAATCTCTAAAATAAGTTATCTTCTCTCTACATTCTTTCCTTAGTCTGACAAGGGGTTTAGATAGAAGTAACCGCTGAGTCAAATTACGAGACTTCCAATTACGCATCGTCACGTGTACAAATTGGTCATGGGTTTAAATTTTTTTTGAAGTTAATTTATACACGTGATGTCACGTGATTGAAGCTTCGTATTTTGCATCATCGCTAGCCTCCTTAGATCTGAACCGCTGACAGGTAGGGAGAATTCGGAATGCGATCTTCTATTATATATTTTATTATATCAGATGTAATCATGTCATATGTATTAGTTTAACATCATAACAAATGTGACGGAAGATGTGATGAATTGTGAGATAAAAAATCCTCTTATAATTTGCGACGCTACTTCTTTTTTTTCCCCTTGAAAATGGATATTAGGTTAAAATAATAGTTATGTACAAGCGCATAATCCAGAGTTAAATATTTTGTGGAAAATAATTTTGCACCATTTTCATTTTATTATAATCACTCGGAAGCACAGTGAAGTATCATTATTACAAAATTAGCTATTCATTCAATTTTGAAATTTTTACAATGGTATGAGATAGGACTGTTCAACAAACCGAACAGTTCGCGGACTATTCAAGTTTGGTTCGTGTTCGGTTCGTATTCGTTCACTATTTGTTTGTAAACGAGCCGAATCCGAACAACTGTTTAGTTTCTTTTACTAAAACGAACCGAACTATTCACGTATTGTTCGGCTCGTTTAAACCATTATAGTGTTATCGAGCCGAACAGAAACCAATTTTAAAGTTCGTTTAGCTAAACGAATCCAAATTCGAAAACCTAGTATTCAGTTCGTGCCGGTTCGTTAACACTCCTAGTATGAGATATTAATTGATATGATTGAATGATATGAAATTGGTCGTAGAAAATTGATGTCGGTAGCACTAATCATCCTTACTGCCTGTTCTTTGTTTCTTTGGCTTTTCTAATACGTGATGTGTTCTTTTGTTGGTCGTAGGAAATATTTTATTATACTAAACAATCATAGTTTATGGCTCAAGAGCTTTAATAGTGCAAGCTTTTACATCTATCAAACAGTCATAGTTTAAGAATCCAAAGCGCACACAAATTGTTGAAATTTGAGTGGATAAATGAGATGGTGCATGTATCTATCTATATAAAATTGTAACACTATGATATATTGTTATTATATAAAATTATTCAATTTTTTTCTAATAAACTAATGTAGGGCAATTTTCAATACCGGTCTTCACGTAGCAACATGCCTTGACATACATAATTCTAGAGCTTTTTTGCAGTGACAAACCCTAGCCCATGCACAATCATCCGATCTCATGACCATGGACTCAGCTTCTATGAAAAACCTCGCAACAAACATAAACATCTGAATTTGAATGGAGAAAATGTATTAAATGGCTACAATAAGTTTGGTGAAATGTGAACCACATAAAATAAGTATGACTCTAATATCATGTTGAAATTCGATAATAGATTTACATGACATGAGATCTGTATTTATCTAATATCTTAAAACAATAGTTAATAATGCTTCGTCTTTATACATATCCATTTATTTATTTTTCTAGTCAACCATTACAAGACCATTCTCAACACATATATGTGGCATTCCCTTATAAAATCAGAAGTCGTTCTAGTGCCCCTTGCCTTGAAAGAATTCACACGCGGCACATGCTTTCCCAAGAAGGGAAGATCTGCTGCTTACTGCTCACTACAAACAAAACTACATCTACGTTTGACATATGCCCGCTCTGACCGAGATCTTTGGGGATGATTCTGTACTACAGTTCGGTGGAGGAACTTTAGGACACCCTTGGGGTAATGCCCCAGGTGCTGTAGCGAATCGAGTAGCTCTAGAAGCATGTGTACAAGCTCGTAATGAAGGACGTGATCTTGCTGTTGAGGGTAATGAAATTATCCGTGAAGCTAGCAAATGGAGTCCTGAACTAGCCGCTGCTTGTGAAGTATGGAAGGAGATCACATTT